>RWGZ01000959.1:137474-156502 GCA_009725065.1 Utricularia reniformis
ATATGTTTTGATATAGTGCACCTGAATGATTCCAGAATGGCCCTTTTCAGCATAAAATCCATGACTTCGAGAAAAATCTGAACGTTCTCTTAGCCTAATTTGAAGTTAGTTCTATCCAATATAGGAATCAAATTGATGTTGTTAGTGATAGTAGTAGAAATCTTAACTGAAAAACAAAATCACAAAAAGTCAATTTTAGCTCACACCAAAGTAATAGATTCAAATAATAAAATATACTCAATCTACAAAATGTTGTAACTCCATCAAAATTTTATCTTTATACCTAACATTAACTTGTACATGATATCATGGTATTTCAATAAATATTGAGAATAAATCTTCTTTTGGACCGATCTATAATCACATGCAATGCAAGATAATTCTCACATATTTATTAGTGTAAACATGCAAATAATCCATCAAATATTATTCTTCCTTTAAGCCGAGTAATATTCATGAAATACATGCAAAAACTTTTTATATATTAAATTAAAATCGATTTCCGCAAGAGAGGTCACTTTGGTGACATATATGTATCAATCAATTTATTCAAAGATATATATAACACAAGTATATTTAAATATGCAATATTTGAATCTATCACCGAAATTAAATCTTGAACATATCTAACTTTAAAATAAATTAAGATATTATATTATATGCATATCACCAACAAAATAATATTGCATATATTACAGTATACAAGATACACACATATAATCTCAAATTGCATAAGAATTTAATTCATGCATATCTTAAACTTAATTACGCATATATTTCAATTGATCACAATGCAAACAATACGTCATAGATATAATAATATGACATGTAATATAACAGATTACATGATATGTGGACACACATGACTTATGCCCAATTCATGGTTTTGCCCACCAAAAAATTAAAAAAAGCATAACCGAAATTAAGAAAGGTAATTTTGTCAAACCTTGGCATCGGTCACCCATTCATAAAAAATTATATAAAGAGATAAAGTTTAGATCTTTTCAACTTTATGAAACAATGCAAAAATCTCCGAATTGAATCTCAATTTAACCGTTCAAAAAATAAAGTTTTTCAGATCTCGACAATATTCATCGAACCACACAATATGACTTTTTGTCACCAAAGTCATGCTGACACCGACATATATCATATATTTTTTTGAGCAATCATTGTTGACATTATCAACCATGGTATTAATGAAAAAGGCTTAAGTAGCGAACAATGTCGATCATCACCTTCCTCGTTGATCTCCGTTGTCATCATCATTTAACATAGATGATAGCCACCTTAAATATTTATAAACAACTTCACTATCGATCAGCACTTTCACTACCAATCGCAACATAATATCCAATGTCTGGCCTAAATGTCAACATACAGCATTTTAATGAATTAACATCACTCAATTAATTTCATTTGGTCGTTAACATTATAGGGAATTAAAATCGTTCTATCGACGTTTGACATTGAATGTCCAAGTCTATCGAAGTATGCCTACTCATATTCTCTATCGATTGGCTTGAATTTTTTATATCCTTACGCGACTCAAGGTAATTATATTTGTCCTACGTGAACATAACCCTTTGCCCTCAGGCTCTTGCAAACGATTTTCACAACTTCCATCTTTGCCATTAGCTCGATTCAAGCACACAATACTCGTAAATCTTCTCTTCGCAAACAAATTCCCGTGATTTTGCCCTAGAAATTGAGTGGTTTTGATGCCTTGCCCCAATTTGCGTGGATTTTCTTTGAATTGCGTTATTTAGCTCAGTTTTGCGTGCTTTTGTCATCTTGGGGAAATTTCACTATTTTGCGGAGTTTTGTGTCCTATCGCGTGATTTCGTATTGACACTCGCTTGGTTTTGCTTGTAGGCCAGAACTGCCATGGATGTTTTATACAATCCATGTGGATTTGCTAAGTGCGTATATTGAATGATTCTGGTTTTTTTGGATTTTTTTCACTTGGCGTGTGTGTGATCCCAAAATATATTGTAATTATTAGCTAATTATAGTGAAAACTAGGGAGAACATTGTCCTCCCGAGTATGCAAGCTTACACATTGTGGCCCAACCTCGTATATTGTCTATGTCATACACAATTCTAATTAAGTGAGTTAAAAAAATAATATTATTGGCTTATCCATAATTAGAAAACATATTTAAATATGAGATCAGTTTCAACAAATGAATGAGAAAATTGAGTTGAATGATGCTCTAATGAATCAATTAGAGGCCAACCTGGACCTGGGGAATGAATAACGATGGGTACATGACGAGCACACCCGTGATATTACTCCTCTATATATGAGGTTAATTAATTAATTGTTAGTCAGGATAGCTAAATTTAGCCTTTCATCAGAATTGTAAAGGTCTTGCACTATATGGAGAGCTTGTAAAGTGCATGGAATGCTTGTACGGCATTGTCACTTTTTTCCATGGTGGTCATTAATGCTATGAGGTCTGAGTGCATCGAGATTCCTAAGGACATCCCACAATATCGGGGCTTGATGAACCTCCATGCTCACACCTCGAACCTGGAAATTCATTTGAGCTTGATGAACTTCACATGTACAGTGTGTTTTATCTTCGTCGCTTCCTTAAAGGATTATGCACTATGGTGGTTCAACTGTTTACCGAAATTTTTAATTGTCTCGTACCAGGACATCAAGATCGATTCTATTTGTCCTTCACACCTTTTAATGCGTCGGTGAAGTCAATCACTTCTTTAACTCCGTTGCGGTAAGATTCTTCGGAGAGACTTTTGGGTTTCACAACCCGTTTTGAGGTGGAATGCATGAAGATTCCGTGAATTATAGTCAGAGAAGGTATCCCTCGGATAACATGTTCAGTGTAAGACCCCTCGGAGGTGTTGAGCCACCTTAGGCAAATCCCAGCGTCGTCTATTGACGGGGAACTATCAGAGATTAAGTGTAGTTATTCGTCAACCATTGCACGAGGTCTTTTCCCTAGCAAAGTGGAAAGGATCACATTAGAATTGGAAAGTTAAGCGTGCTCACTTTGGAGTAGAACAAGGATGGGTGACTGTAAAACCCCTTGGGAGTGCGAGAGGCACCTTAGACAAATCACAACATCGACTATAGACGAGGAACGGTCTTATGCTAAGTATAATAATTAATCTACCATTGTACGATGTCTTTTTCCCTATCAAAGTGGCAAGGATCACGTTAGAACTAGAGAGTTAAGTGTGTTCATCCTGGGGTAAAATATGGATGGGTGACCCATTGAGATGTTTAGTGCTAGGCAAAAAGTAAAGCCGTGAGAACTAGGTGAGAGTCATTAGAGCTAACCTAGTCCAAAGTAGACAATATCGTGCAAGTGGGAGGTGAATCTTTACATTTGGTATCAGAGAAGGACCCGAGTTATAGTCGATGTGGTGGGGCAAACCTCAACGAGGACGTTGAGTCCATAAGGAGGGGTGAATGTAAAACCCCTCAGGGATGCCAAGGAACCTTAGGAAAATCCCAACATCGACTATAGACAATTCACGATAAGAGATTAAGTGTAGTGATTCATCTACCATTGCAAGAGACATTTTCCCTAACAAAGTGGCAAGAATCACGTTAGAAATGAAAATTTAAGCATGCTCACACTAGGTAAAACAGAGATGGGTGACCCACTGGGAAGTTTAGAGCTACAAAAAAAGTAAAACAGTGAGTATCATGTGGGAGTCATTAGGGCTAGCCTAGTCCAAATCGGATAATATCGTGTAAGTGGGAAGTAGGTCGTTACAATACTGGAGCGACGACCAACATTCTCACTCTCTCCGCTTTGAGATATGTCTGGCCAGGGGCCATTCTAGGGATGAGTGCTCTCAATTTGTTCAAAGCCATTGTATCTTAACCTCATTTAAATGTGAGGTTTCCTACTCCCTTGGGAGATGATACGTTCTTGTTATAATATCATGTGCCCAAGCGGCATGGAGGGCTTAAGTGTGAAGAATTTTTTTTGCATGGTAGAATCCTTGGTAGAAGAAAGTTATGAAAGTGAACATGCGGTATTCTCTAGGAAGCATAAGGAAAGTGATACGAAAATAGATTCTCTCGGCATTTAGAATGTTCAAGAATAATATCATCAGAGTTAGAAAATGAGATAATTTGTTTTTTACAGAACAATGTTGATGTTTTTGCATGATCTTATCATGATTATGTGGGGGTATTTCCCAATGTTTGTTCTCATAGATTTAATGTTAATCTATATGTGATACCAGTTTACCAAAAAAGAAAAAAAGTTCTCAAATTGATGAGGAAGTTGAAAACTTGTTGTTGTTAGAGTTCATCAAGCCACTAAGATATGCATATTGGGCCGTGAATCCAATTGTGGTTCCTAAGTCAAATAATAACTTTTATATTTAAAGACCTTAATGGTAGGAGTTTGTATGTATATATTGATGATATACTAATTAAAAACAAACAAGGGAAAAATCCTGTGCATTATCTAAAATGGTGTTTCAATATTATGAGGAAGTATCGTATGCAATTAATCCCCCTTAAGTGTGCTTTCGGCATGAAGGCTGGAAAATTTCTTGGTTTCATTGTGTCGAGAAGAGTAATTGATATTAATCCTAATAAAAGCACAACTATTCAGCAGATCACTCCTCCGACAACTATTCGGTAAGTCCATAGATTGATGGGATTTTTAGCGTCACTGATCCTATTCATTCAATGTCAACACAAATAAGTTTGCTTTTTTCCACTCTTTGAGAAAGGTCGAACAATTGAAACGGAACAACGAAGGGCAATAATCTTTTGAAAGTTTGAAAGAATACTTCAGTAAACTACCGTTTATGTTTCCACCATCGCCTACGGAGCGCTTAGGTTTGTATTTAGTTGTACGAAAAACAAGATTTTTGTATTTCTCGATTTATAAATCAATATATTTTATCTACCATTATTAATGTGTTTTTCTTAGGGGTGAGCAAAAACTTTGGAATATCAAATATCATATCGAAATTTTGCTATTTTGCTATTTCGGTATTTGGTATTTAATTTTTTGAAATTATGAAATTTGGTTTGGTATTCGGTAAAAAGAATAAAAATTCGGTATATACCGAATACCAAATTAGTTTATTGAATATTTATATTTTTAAAAATTTTTAAATAAAACATGAGTCCTTCAATTATTGATATTGAAATTTTAAATCTTGAAATATTGGAAAGGTATTAGTATGAGTTTTCCCATATTTGCCAAATGACATGTGATTCTTCATTCCAATCTCCACAGTTGCTTATGAATCTGTATTTATCACCGATATATATTTTAATTATTTTTATTTAATGGTTATTATGGTGGTACTATATATATTTGTTTGATACTTTGATATCTAAAAGTTGGACTAGTCATTGATTCTTATAAAAATTTTGGGTTCGAAAAGTGTGGATGCACATATATATACTCAAGATTAGCTTTGTGGACTATATTATGATGATATTGAATAAAATCATACAAACAAGATAAGTTTGAGAATTGTCATTTAGATCCATATGAATAAACAATTAATTTCTCATTTATTTTATAATAATTCTTTTCGAATTTGTTTTCCTAACTTTCAGAACATTCTATACTCATAATGAAGTATAAACTATTGAAGTCAAGATTATCTTATTATATGGATACAACAATGTGATTAATTATCTAATATTTGTCTTTTTCAGATATTTTTCTATATACTTGATTGAAGATATGTATGAGATGTTCATAATTATTTATGTATTCTATGTGCTTTAAATTTTGGTACCAAATACTCACCCCTAGTTTTTCTATAATGGACTTTTCGTCTAAATTGAAATGAACCAACCCATAAATCATACTTGAGCTATGGTACGATCAAAAAGTTAAGATCCAACAATTCGGGAGAATGTCTATGTATGCAATTCATAAGAAAAATAAACAATGAAAAAGGTGAGAGAAACCCATTTTAATTTATCATGATATCATTATTATTATTATAACTAGAATACTTTCATGTACTATATAAGATAAGTATTCAATATAAAATATACAAATGATATTGTATATTTATGTGATGTAAACGTGCAACTAAATAACAACAAATGATAAGTGTAAAGTATATGATTTTTATTGTTCATTTTTACGAGGTAAAAAGAGTCACCATATTCTAATTAAATTTCAATTATAAATCCGATTTTAAATTTATAGTTGTTGTGGTGACAACTTATGTAGAAAATCAAGCAAAACTTGTAAGAAATTTTACGTGGAAACCTCTTAATCAATGGACTATTAAGGTAAGTAATGTTACCTAGAAGCAGCAAGTACAAACTAATATCAAGGGTCAAAAATCATGAAAGGGAGAGCGAACGTAGCCAAAATTTAAGTGCTCAAAATTGAAATCCAAAGGTGCAATCCAAAAGTTTAAAGTCCTTGGCCCTAGGAGAAGAGTCGATATTTATAGAATATTGCAAGGGATGGATCGCCCTTTTTTCCATCACTATTTCTCGCCATTATTCCGTGTGGGATGCGCCAAATTGGAAATATTTCTCCTTAATGCACACTTGCCATAACAATCAATCGTTTTATTAATACGTCGGGTTTGATGTGAAATCATTTGGCCCGATTTTATCCACAAATGTCCATGACGGATTAACCATATAGGAACACTACATCAGTAGATTGTATGCAAAATAGTGGTGTTGTTTGGAAGGGTGGTGCATCGCCCAGTGTAGTCAACCAGCCGTAGTTATATTCCATATTAACCAAATATAATTAATAACTACATTCGTGGGATCGCAGAAAATTGTGTTGAACTCACAGTTCATTTAACTCAACGGTAGCCCGAACGCACTTTTGAAATGCTCATTTTACCCTTCATAAATTAATAAGTGATACAAAATTAGTTAAAAGTAAGGGAAAAATAGTAATTTTATGATATCATGATCATTGCACCGCTGTTTCAAAAACAGTTTTTTTAAATCATGATAAACTCACCTCATAACACAGTACAATCATCTCATCTCACCGCTATTTATGTAACGCTATTCCAAACGTGTCCAATATCTTGACCCAATCTTCTTCATTATGGGATGTCTTTGGTTAGATCCACTCATACCCGATTAAGAGATCCATTCAATGACCCAATCTTCTTCATTATGGGCCTCGCTTGTGTATCCAAAACATGGCAGTGGAATTGTTATTTGAGCCATGATCCTACCTTCATAATTTGGACAATGTTTTTTGGACCTCAAATGTAACCTTCTATAAGCTGATGATGTTGCAAGGAGAGTGCATCTCGGTGATTCTCTTCTGCATAAAAAGTGCACGCTCGGCACTAGTGACATGTTGATACTCGGATTCCATCTAAACACTAAGTAAGTCACACTTGGCGTATGCTTCGACTATTCGTCTTTCAGTCTTCAGTATCATCATCGTCTCTGATTGGAGTTGGGACTCCTTGTTCGATATGTCTAGTGTCGACAGTGCAAACTCTTCAGTGACGACCTTTGCTCGACGATATAGTACGTTCACGTCTTCTTGAATGTGGGGGAGATTATTTATTTGAAGTATTTATTCACTAGCTCATCATCTAGCTGAAAAGAGTTATTACTCTTCACGAATAGCTTTCCCTCTAGCCAAACAAATTTGTTCTTCTCTTATGCAAATTTGCCTTCTAGCCGATCGATCATCTTCCTCAGAAATACTATAACGTTAAACAAGGTTGTCACTTTATTATATATGGATAAGATCATCTTTTGCAGAAATGTTATCACCTTGAACAACGTTGTCACTTTATTATACACGCATAAGATCTCGCTCAACACCTAAATAAGTTCATTGTTATTTATTGAAGCCATAGTTTGAAAAAAGTAAAGGTTTTTACCGTTCTAAGGATGACTGTTGCGCTGCCAAGAGATGAGGCTAGTGAGTTCCACAATGTTCGGACGTCGAGCATCTCTTCTTGATGGGTTCGACCATCATATCCACATCATTGGAATGGTCAGTCTTTATAATTTCTGCAATAAACAGCTAGTGGGTTACGGTGACATGATAGTCATTAAAGGGAGCGGGGTCTAGAGAGGCTTTGAGGGCTAATTGTCATGAAGCGTGTGCTGACAAGACTGGAGAAATCCTTAGAGTATCTGTCAGCAACTAAAGTCTGATATCGATCACTAAATATTATTCATCAAGATATAATATCGAGGCCATCGGCCAAGCAGTTTGAAGAATTTCGTAGAAGTCGTTTGCCTATGATGTTTCCACATCTTGGGCCCAAAGAAAGAGAAGTTGGATCCCATGGTCTATAAATACTTAGCCCAGAGTCATTAATGAGGTTGGAACTTTTTGGCATGAATCCCTAGGAAAAATCTAGCGACATTTTGTCATAACATCTTGTTTGGTTCCAACTCGCAACATTCTGTCATTTGTCCAATTCGCGATATTCTATTATTTGGCCAATTTGCGACGTTTTGTCATTTGTTCATATTCACGATGTTTTTTCACTTGGCCATATTCACGACATTCTGCATGTAAAATCGTGATATTTGGTGTTTTCTTAGTTCTCGTGATATTTCTTTTCAACTGGGTTATTTCATCTGGCATGCGTTTATATCTCATATTTGGTCATATTGGAACACACATGTAGAGCCTAGTTCTCCCGATGATGTAAGCTTACATTTTGCGAGTGCAACCTCGTACATCATTGTGTGGGTCATAATTCCATATTAACCGGACAAAAAAGAACGAACTTAATAATTTAAGGAATGATCACACATTTGAGGAAATAATTATTTTGAACAAGATCAGTTTGGCGCCGCATGTGGGAACGATAGACAAGTATTCCCATTGAGAACTCTAAGAAGTATTGGAACTGTGACACGATGACTACTCCCGGGCATGATGAAGGGGTTTATGTCATTGAAGTAGGATCAGATCTTGATTCGCATATGATCGGTAATATTGAAAAATTGGAATTCTAACATCTAAAGAAGGGCCTCCGAATTTGGAATTCTTTATTCAACCTTCTCGGAGTGGGTTTTCATATGGGAAAGCCCTTATGACTATACAACCCCCGAGACAGGGGTCGAAATGTTTTGAGTTTGGATGAGCAGGTCGTGTGATGACCCGGAGAAACACACATCTCCTATTCAGGCACAATATGCTCATCAAGATTCAGGAAGTTTTGAGTTGGTTGACCAAGGAGAATTTTACTAGCTCAATTAGAGAAAGTTGATACAAAGAAACGGAGATTGAGGAAAGAGGCTAAAGGTTCTGTGTCAGGTGAAGGAATCAACATTGCTCCTAATCTCGAATCCCATCTATTCCAATTGGAGGAGACCATACATTTACTATTTAACAGATAGAAAGTCTAATTGAGTTCAAATTTAGGCAAATCGGGGAAAAAATCGATACGAGTGATGCTCGGAAGATTTGCTTGGAGTCCAATCTGGGTCTCGGAAATTAAAGACGATGAGTGTCTAGTGAACATACTTGTGACACTTACCTTACCTCGTTGTACAAAGGTGATTTCATCTTCAATGAACAAGTCATGGCAATTGAACTCTTTAATGGAATTAAAAAGTCTTGCCTTCTATCGAAGCTCTGCAAAGCCCTTGGAATGTCTCCACGGCTTTATCCCATTTTTATAGGACAACTTTCACTGCTACGATGGCCGAATTCATCGAGATGCCAAAAGATCTCCCACAATATCGAGACTACACAGACCCTCACACTCATACATCGAATCTGGAGATCTATGTGAGTTTGATAAACATCAGGGATGCGGTAATGTGTTCATCTTTGTCGCTTCACTAAAAGATTGTGCATGGAGATGGTTCAACCGCCTACCGAGAGGTTCAATTGTTTCGTATCATGATTTCAATGACCAATTTTGCTCGCTTTTGTGCATTTTAATGCGCCCGTGAAGTCTATTACCTCTCTAACCGTACGTCAATATGACTCATGTGAAATATTGTTGGGTTTTATTTAGGGGTGTTCATTCACTAAATACCAAACCGAATACCGAATAAGTCAAAAAATTAGTTACCGAATACCGAACCANTTAGAGTGTAGACCCAAATATTTGCTCACACCGACTTAGTGTTAATCCCTATGTCCGACCAGTCTATCAGGAAAAACAAAGTTCTCCCCCGACAAGGGAGCGATTAAGAATATTCCCAAGTACTTGAGAAGAACTAGAGACTTATGCTTGGTGTATGAATGATCTAATCTAGATATACAAGGATATGCATATGAGAGTTTTCTTTATGATAAATATGACTACAAATCACAATCTGGATATGTTTTCACCCTTAATGGAGCAGCATTGATTTGGAAGAGTTCTAAATAGGAAACCACTGCATATTCAACAATGGAAGTCGAGTACATTGCCGCATGTGATGCATCAAAGGAAGTTGTTAGGATAAAAAAATTATTGAATAACTTGGAAGTTGTACCAAGCATTAGAAATCCAGTAGTGATATAATGTGACAATAATGTGGTTATGGAAATGCTAAGGAACTACGGTTACATCAAAGATTCAAACATGTACTACGCTGCTACTATCTAATTAGAGAAATTATTGGAAGGTGTGGCATACGAATTGAGAAGATGGGACGGAGCAAAATGTTGCGGATCCATTAACTAAACATTTGTCCCACAAATTGCTTTAAAAACATACTCACACATTGGGCTTGTAGCAGAGGGTGATTGGCGTCTAGTGCAAGTGGAAATAGGATGGCTTTAAAATATGATGGTGTTTGCCACTCGAAGTGAAATTTTGCAAGGGAGAGGTGATCTTTTTTCAATTAAAGAAGTGATCTCTAAAACCTGCCGCCTGCTTTTGCAAGTCGACTTAGAGGCACCCTCCTGAGTAACAGATGAACCTTCTTGGAAGGATGTGATTGTCAGTTATTTGGTTAAGGGAGAATTACCTACCGATGAAGGCGAGACCCGCAGGACAATGCAAAGAGCCACAAACTTTGTGTATGTAGATGAGAAGTTATACAAGAAAAATTTTGGAGGACCCTACCTTCGATGTTTGTCCCCAGTACAAGCAAAAGCCGTAATGGAAGAAGTTCACACCAGGGACTGTGGTGACCACTTGGCAGGTCGATCATTGGCAATGAAAGTTAAGAGGGCCGGGTATTTTTGGCTAACAGTAATAAAAGATTGTGTGAATTTTGTCCGAGCTTGTTCCGCTTATCAGTTCCACTCGAATGTGCACCATGTGCCGAGAACGAATATGAAACCNCATGATCTATAATAGTCACTGGAGGCTAATGAAAGAAGAACTTATCATAGTTGAAGGAAAGCTTTCGGAGATGCTCTATAAGACAATCTTTAAATTAGCTACTGGACAGATATATACAATGTCAAACAATGATATTTTCAGACTGTGGCATAAAAGAATGGGACATAAAAGACCACGGAAACAGAATTGGTAGAAGTCACCGTTGAAAAGGTGGCCGTCGTACGAAAGAACATTAAGGCGGCACAGGATCGATACATAAGTTGGGCAGACACGAAAAAGAGACCCCTGGAGCTAAAAGTTGGGGATCACGCTTATCTGAAGATATCACCGATGAAGGGGGTACTAAGGACCACAAGGACAGGGAAGCTGAGTCATCGGTACATCGGACCATACGAGGTGGAACGAAGAATCGGAAACCTAGCATACCAGCTGAAGCTTCCGGAAGAGATGACGGGGATACACAACGTTTTCCACGTATCCCAACTGAGGAGGAGTGTGACTGAAGGAATCCAAGAATGTGTGGAGGAACCCATAGAGATAAACCCAGAATTGACATACGAGGAAGTTCCAGTGAAAATCCTAGGCAGAGAGGAAAGAAAACTCAGAAACAAACTAATTCCCATGGTGAAAGTACAATGGTCCAATCACGGAGAAAGGGAAGCTACATGGGAAACGGAACGAGAGATTTAGACAGAGAGCGCTGGAATTAATGGAAGATTGGTACGCACGAGTTTCGGGACGAAACTCAAAATAAGTGGAGAAGGATGTAATAGCCAGGAAAAATGTATGATTGAATAATAGTAGGGAATATAGTGGTAAAGTCTAGACAATGAATAACGAGAGATACGAAAATGAAAGAACGAAAAAAGAAACAAAAAGATAGAAAATGTAAAGCAAAAAATAAAGGAGGGGTCAAAATGTGAATTAGAGAAGTTAAGATGTCTATAAATAGGGGTGGGAATGCCCAAAACCAAGTTAATTATCACTAAGCCATGAAAATCCGGAAATTATCGCGAAAGAACAAAATTGTCGCGGATTTTGGGAAAGCAAAATATTGTCGCGAATTTTTGTGAAGATAAAATTGTCGCGGAAATTTGTAAAGAGCAAAATTGTCGTGAAAAATTGTGAAGGCCAAAATTATCGCGGATTTGCCCCTTAACCTCATTTTATCGCGGATTTCGAAGATTTGAGGAATATTATCGCGGAAATACCAAATTTGGGGTGTTTTCGTCGCGTCTCAACGTCGGATCGTGAGAGAGAAAGGATACGTAGGGTCTACGATAACCACATAGTCAATAATGAGATAATAACACCGGAAATCGGGTACTAAGATATATTACAAAATGCAGGGAAGCACGAAGGGGTTGTAACGAGCAAAAACAACATGTAAGCGGAGTGAACACAATGTAGTAAGGGAAGGTTCCGACTTAGGGAAACGGGAAGGGTTAGTAAGAAAGGAAGTAAAAGACACGAATGAATGAGGCAAATGTTAATAAGACTCGGGGTGAGGAAGGATGAACCGTCCAACCGAACCTGACATCGTGCTTAGTACACGATCCGCCAAAGGAAGGGCATGTCTGATGAAGGGAACGATAAGTTCCATGAATGGAAAGATACGTAGGAAAAGAGCAGAACGGATCCGGGTGGAAAAAGGGGTAGCGCCTAAGTACCCACCCGGGGAAAGGAAGCATATGACCCGTCGAGTCAACCAACAGCTAACGATTGGCTTGGGCGGGACATGTACCGAGCATGTTACTCTCGGCAACAGTAAAGTTAAAGGATGAGGGGGATGATAAGGGTAAAAGACTAAGAATAAGAAAATAAGAAAACGATTAAAAGAAACGACTTACGCGCGTGTGTATGGTTTATTTAAGAAATGAAAATATAAGTATAGCGTGTGTGATGTTTCTTTTAATAGATTATAACCGCTTTACAGATTTTGTAGGTGACGCGGACGAGGTATGAGAATGGCATGGGAAGGAAGTCGTCAGTTGTACAGTGATAGATCTGGTCTTTGAAAATACTCTAAATTATGTTGCTAGACTTTAATGTTTTTGAACTATGTTTTAAGTTTACATTCGAACGTTTCGTTTTATTTAGCACGTTTTTACCAAATCAACTAGGCCCAAATGAGGGTCGTTACAACATATCTCCCAGGCAGGACTTAGTAAGGATGGCTTGATTGATATTAAAGAAGGAAAACTAGATCACATATTTGAAGAGTGCATCTATGGCAAGCAAGCAAAATCACCATTCAAGACAGTGATCAAGAAAAATAGGAAGCTTTGGATCTAGTGTTCTCATATATATGCTCATTGGATGTGGTGTCTAAAGGAGGAAACAAATATTTTATTTCCTTTATTGATGATGCAACAAGGAAACTATGGGCTTATCCTATCCAAACTAAAGACGTGGCACTCGCTAAATTTAAAGAATGGATTGCATCTCTAGAAAGGGAAAAAGGGAGAAAATTAAAAACAGTAAGGACCGATAATGGAAGTGAATATACTTCTAATGAGTTAAATCTTTTTTGCAGGTTCTCGGGCATTCGACATGAACAAACAGTTCCAAGGACACCACAACATAATGGGACGGCAGAAAGATTTAACATAACCATCCTAAACAAAGTGAGGTGCTTGCTTAAGACATCTAAATTGCAAAAAGATTTCTGGGCAGAAGCACTTGGAGTTGCCTGTTATCCGATAAACAAATCTCCAACAATCAGCATAGGTCTACATACGCCTGAAGGACTCGTAAAATTCCTACTCTTAAACATTTGAAGGTATTTGGCTGCAGGGCTTTAGTACATATTTAGAAGGAAAGCATAAAGAAGTTAGACAACCATGCGGAAGAGTGTATTTTTGTGGGGTACGGTGATCAACACTTTGGCTACAAATTCTAGAATCCAATTATTGGAAGGATTCTAAGATCTAGGGATGCAGTATTCCTAGAAGATCAGACAATTCTAGACATAGAAACAATAACGCCTGCTAAAGAAGGAAATTTTGAAATATATGTACCATGGGATAGCATGATACCTGAATCTGAGACAGCTTCATGAATATCCAAGGACCTTGATCCATATGAAATCAGGGAGATCAGCTACAAGGTACAAGAGCCTCAAGATCAAGCCACTGGATCACCGTATGAAGTACCTGGAGAAGAAAATGAAGAAATCTCATAGGCAAACAGATGGGAAAAATCTCAAAGCCCTGAAGAAAATAGAGCAAGAATCAGGAGACCCTCATCAAGGTACCCTTCATCTGATTACGTATTAGTAACTAAAGACGGAGAGTCAGAGACATATTATGAGGCAGTAAGCTCAACAGATAAAGATAAATGGATGAAAGCCATGGTTGAAGAACTGGAGTCTCTGTAGAAAAATAAGACATATGAACTAATAAAGCTGCATGCGGGAAAAAGAGCTTTAGAGAACAAATGGGTGTTCAAACTTAAACAAGAAGTGAACAACACATTGAGATACAAGGCTAAATTGGTAGTAAAAGGTTTTAGACAAGTAAGAGGAGTAGACTTCGATGAAATCTTCTCTCCGGTTGTAAAATTTACTACCATAAGAATACTGATAGCAGCAGTGGCTCATTTGGATCTGGAGTTGGAACAAATGGATGTAAAAACAGCTTTTCTAAATGGATACTTGGAGGAAGACATCTACATGAAACAACTAGTTGGATTTGTGCAAAAACACAAACTGGACCTAGTGTGCAAATTAAACAGGAATTTGTATTGTTTAAAGCAAGCTCCTAGGATGTGGAATAAAAAGTTTGATGCCTTAATGATCCAAGAAAAATTTAGGGAAACAGAAAGTGACCACTCGCATATTATAAGGAGGAAGAACAAGGTCATTTTCTTATCATTTTACTATATGTCGATGACCTCTTAATTGCAGGAACAAAAATGGGATCAATAGAAGCTATAAAGAAGAGTCTGGCTGCCACCTTTGAGATGAAAGACTTAAGATCAGCTAGGAGAATTCTTGGAATGACTATAGTATGGGATATAAAGAACAAGCTGCTCACACTTTCTCAAAGCAGTTACATTGAAAGAATCCTGAAGAAATACAATATAGAAGGAGCAAAGATAGTTACCACACCGATGTCTAACCAACTTGCATTATCCAAGGATCAAGCTCCTACCATCGATGAAGAGCTGAAAGATATGGAAGGAGTATCCTATGCCTCGGCTGTTGGATCTATTATGTATCTCATGGTGTCTACAAGACCTGATATTACCTATCCGATTACAGTACTCAGTAGATTCATGAGTAATCCAAGAAGACCACATTGGGAAGGAGTAAAATGGTTAATGAGATATCTTGCAGGAACCAAGCACCTAGCACTAAGCTACCGAGGAACCAAAGGTAAACTGACTATATGGTCATTTTCGGACTCTGATCTTGCAGGAGACCCAAACACTAGAAAGTCCACTACAGGATACGTAGCTATAATGGCAAAGGCAGCGGTATCTTGGCAGTCTAGCCTTCAAAGGACAGTGGATTTATAATCCACAGAGATGGAATATATAGCACTAACAGAGTCAGCAAAAGAACTTATCTGGACCACCAGAATGACTAAGGAACTAGGATTGGACTGTGAAAAATCAGAACTACTATACGACAACCAAAGTGCTATAAAACTCAGCAGAAATTCCACTTTCCACACTAGGACTAAGCACATAGACATACGGGCGCATTCGATAAGAGAAGCCCTAAATCTAAAGGAGTTCCAACTAGAGAAAGTTCACACCTCTAAAAACGTAGCAGATATGCTTACAAAAATTATACCTGGAAATAAGCAGCAGTTTTGCTCCGAGGAAGCGGGACTGCTCCGACTAGAATGATCCAGGAGCTGCAAACCCTAGCGTCAACCTCCAACCTGAGGGAAAGATTGTCAAGAATAATGAATAAAGCGTTGCTTTTATACTAACGTATTTGCTCTTATCCTTACAGTTTAATACAGGTTGGGTCGTTTGACGAAAGGGGAGTGGGTCGGAGCACAGGCCCAAGTCTGAAAGACCAAAAGTGCTGAAACAGAAACAAAACCGTAATCATGCCTTTATAAAAGGAAGGGTGAAATGCAGAACATAGAAGAGATGCGAGAAAAATACAAATAGGTGACAGTTGCAGCACTTATTAGTAGACTAGCAGCAAATTCTTGGCGTAATCTCTTCATTGAATTAGACTAGCAGCAAAGTTCTATAATCAGAAACATACATGGCTGAACAATTTCTGTTCATGAATCTTACAGAACTAGGTTGAGAGGAAGTGAAATCTTAACAATATATATTACAAATATATGAAATAGTCATATAATAATAGATTAAATTAAATCTGATAATAGTCATATGACAAAATAATTTAAAATATAATATATATTATAAATATAGACACAAGTATTATAACAAATAGTAATCAAGTCGAATTTGGATTCTGCAATCAGTTTGGTGGTGTTTTCTTTGGTTGGAACCAACCGCCCTAGTGGAAATATAATATCCAGTTACCCAAAAAACTTGCCTTGTGCTTTCCCCTATAGATTAGTTTGGAATCATAGAAGATAACAAACTTCAGTTGGTAGTCGTTTGATAATGGAGAAGGATACCACGAAATGCTCAGCAAACTATGTTCCTCTGACACCCATCAGTTTCTTAGAAAGATCAGCAATCGTTTATAGAGATCGAGTTTCTATTGTTTTTGGGAATCTGAGATTTACTTGGAAACAGACCCGTGATAGATGTGCAAGCCTCGCGTCCGCTATCCACAAGCTTGGGATTTCTCGGGGTGATGTTGTGAGTCTTTTTTCAAGCAAAACATTTCTTGTTAATTACATTTATCTGGGCTATGTTATGATTCTTCTCTTTCAGCCGATGGGCTTTGTTTATGTTTGCTATTTCATCTGATATTTGTGTGTGTTTTTGCCTAGATCTTCGTTCAAGTATAATGGAAATTTAAATTGTATTTTTTATATCTCTTGTTTCATAAATTTCTCAAATCTTAACACATGCATTCTCGTTTTTCTTAATGGGATTCAACAGATTGCAGCCTTGGCCCCAAATATTCCAGCAATGTACGAGCTACATTTTGCTGTCCCTATGGTGGGCGCAGTCCTTTGTACACTTAACACACGTCATGATTCTTTAATGATTTCAATGTTGTTGCATCATTCAGAAGCCAAAATCTTGTTCGTTGATTATCAGCTTTTTGATATTGCCATGGGAGCAATCAAGATTTTATCTGGTAAAGCTGGTAAGTTGCCTCATTTAGTCTTAATTCCTGAACATGGTGATGCTGCCAGTAGCTATTCAGTTCAAGGTATTTTGGAATATGAGGCACTTTTGTCAACAGGAAGATCTGATTTCTGTGTAGTGAGACCAAATAATGAATGTGAACCTATTTCTCTCAACTACACTTCAGGAACAACATCTAAACCAAAAGGTGTTGTTTACAGTCACAGAGGAGCATACTTAAATTCATTAGCTAATATTCTTCTGAATGAGATGCAATCTATGCCTGTTTTCTTGTGGACTGTTCCTATGTTTCATTGCAATGGCTGGTGTTTTACATGGGCTGTAGC
Source organism: Utricularia reniformis (assembly GCA_009725065.1). Taxonomy (NCBI): domain Eukaryota; kingdom Viridiplantae; phylum Streptophyta; class Magnoliopsida; order Lamiales; family Lentibulariaceae; genus Utricularia; species Utricularia reniformis. The sequence goes on from RWGZ01000959.1 coordinate 155,285, forward strand.
TGCACAAGGTGGTACAAATATATGTATGAGAAATGTAACAACAAAGGAAATATTTGCAAACATAGTCAACCAAGGAGTTACTCATATGGGCTGTGCTCCCACTGTTTTAAACATGATGGTTAATGCACCGAAATCGGAACAAAAGGAGCTTCAAAGAAAGGTGTCAGTTGTTACTGGTGGAGCACCTCCTCCTCCTCAAATTCTCTACAAAATGGAGGAGATGGGATTCATTGTAATTCACTCTTATGGTTTAACAGAAACTTATGGTCCAGCTACTGTTTGTACATGGATGCCTGAGTGGAACTCTTTGCCCCCTGATGAACGAGCTAAACTTAAAGCTCGTCAAGGATTACAACATGTTGGATTGGAAGAAGTAGATGTTAAAGATCCCAATACAATGAAAACTGTACCTCCAGATGGAACGACAATGGGAGAGATAATGTTCAGAGGAAACACAATAATGATTGGTTACTTGAAAGATAGTAAAGCAAGTGAGGAAGCTTTTAATGGAGGATGGTTTAGAAGTGGGGATCTGGGAGTGAAGCATAAAGATGGTTATATTGTAGTGAAAGATCGTTCTAAAGATATAATAATATCAGGAGGGGAGAACATAAGTACCATTGAAGTGGAGTCAGTGATCTTTAGTCATCCATCCATTCTCGAGGCTGCTGTTGTGGGAAGACCAGATGATCATTGGGGTGAAACGCCGTGTGCTTTTGTGAAACTCAAAGAGGGATGTAGTGCAAGTGATAGGGAGATTATCGAATTCTGCCGCAAACGCTTACCGCATTATATGGCTCCTAAATCTGTTATTTTTGAGGATCTTCCTAAGACTTCAACTGGGAAGACACAGAAGTATGTTCTTAGGCAAAAAGCTAAAGCCTTGGGGAGTCTTACAAAAACAAGTAAACTCTAGCCTAGCCATCTTTGAAATGAACTTTTGTTGAGAGTATTAATTCATATATGTTAAAACAAGCTTTGTCAATAATGCGTGTTTATCTGATATGTGAAGAAAAACAAGTCATTCTTATCGAATCTTTGAGCAAATCTGAATATGTTGTAAATTATGTTAAAAAGATCAGTCATAATACAAATGTTAGATCTTTAATACTCATTCAAGTGTCTGTAATATCCGTATATGTTATTATGATATATATTATATTTTTTAATTATTTTTTTATTTTATAATTGATCTAACACTTTAGTACTACCGTATCT
>RWGZ01000959.1:159794-265957 GCA_009725065.1 Utricularia reniformis
TTTTGTATCGTTAATAAAATCAGAATTTGAAAATCTCACCAAACAAACATATTTAAAAATTAAGGTTTATTATATCCACCACATTTCCCTTTTAAAATGTTGATACAAATAAACCTAAATATTTTACGATTAAAATAACAGATTAACAAACTTAGCAGCAATCCAATTGTCTATAAAATTTACATTTACAACAGTGGAAGTAATCAAACAGTTTTTTCTCAGCAAGTATTCATTCTTCAATGACATAACTGTGGGTTAGGAATGAGAATACAAGTGGAATAACTAACCCCATTTTGTTCTCTACACACCATACAACAAATTTAAATAGTACAATAAACATGGATTCACCCACACACCTTTATGAACTCAGTGCCCCATAGGCTTCCGAGCATGCTCTGGGATCAGCTTCGCAAGTGACTCATTCGGCACACCCTTCAGCTCTAACGAAAAAACCCGCAAGGGAACAACGATCACCGAGCCAAAAAACAAAAAAAGAAAGAAAATGAAGTGCTATTGTATCGAAAACTCACCATGTGGTTTGAAGTTGAATAGAGGTGGAAGAAATCTTCCATTGGGTAGCCTAACATTTGGATCACGGAGCTCATTGAAGAATGGATGAATCAACGCTTCAAGCTGCAATATAAGCAAATGAAACACGCTGAGTTCTATGAGATCGAAACCACAGTTCTATCTACAAGATAAGTATGTTCGAACTACGAATTCCAAGTCATAACATAAATTCATATCATAAGCATGTAAACCAAAGTGTATCAATGTGAATCAAGGTATAACCAAATTATTCATTGTAATATAATACAAGAGAATGAAACCACACCGTAAAAGACTTGAACAAGTCATTTATTATGGTTCTCCTTTCTCTTATATATAAATCAATCCAAATTTCATCTCAAATTCAATGTGGGACAATTTGATATTTCAACACACCCCTCAAGTCCAAATACCCGACAAATTTTGACAGAATTTCCCGGTATTGATAATCACGATTTTGACCGAAACAGTTCTAATACTATGTTGAAATTATAGAGTATGGCCGAAAGTATTACAGGAGTGGGTATGGATATAACTTACAAGGAGAGAATATCACACCGTAAATACTTGAACAAATCATTTACTACGTTACCCTTTCCATCATATAAATCAATCTAAATTTCATCCCAAAGCCAATATGGGACTATTTGATATTTCAAAAAACCCCGTGAAAACAAAAGGATTTAGGGGGAATAAGAAATAATATTACTCACAGCAGTGGAGCGTAAATTAGGTGAGTACTGCAGCAACCTTGAAACAAGATCTACAGCTTCAGGAGGCATGCGTTTGTGAAATATCTGAAGACGAAAAGACAATCAATTTTCAAGCAATCAATACCGAAATAACTTCAGAAATATCCAGATTCTTTCATTACCTTGTGCCATGGATGAGCTTTAATTTGAGGAAACTTGAACTCAGTATAATTCGGGTTCATGCATTTGATCTCCTCTCTTGTTGGAGTGCCAAGGACCTATATTACATGCCATTTATTTTTAACTATTTGTCACCATAAGCCATTTATTATCAGAATTATTTGTATTTTGTAGTTACCTTAATGATTTCGACAAGCTGATCGACACCGCTTTCACCGGGGAACAGAGGCTGAAATTTTATACAAAATAACATATTTATTCAAAAGAAACAAAGAAGCAAAGAAAGTTCATTGACAAACCTGTCCAAGTAATAATTCAGCTAAAACGCATCCCGCAGACCAGATGTCGATTGCAGTAGTGTACTCTGTAGCTCCGAAAATCAGTTCTGGTGCACGGTAATACCTTGAACATATATAAGAAATATTTGGCTCTCCCTTGACCTGCATAATTAAGGCAAATCTAAAAGGATCTTTTTTTAATTAGCCGGAAAAATAACGGGCACAAACCAGCACTTTAGCACTTCCAAAATCACACAATTTTACTTGATGAGTGTGTGGATTAACCTGCACACAATGAGGCAATTATTACATATTTATTTTTGTAATAAGAGTCACAAGCAGTCAGATTTTTTACCAATAAATTCTGCGGTTTTATGTCCCTATGGCATACGCCAATGCTACCGTGAATGTAAGCCAATGCTCTGAAAATCTGATAAGAATAATTTATTTAAAACAAGTTTTGGACACTAAAGAAATTCAAATGTATAAACCTGAAAGGAGTAAAGCTTCACATATATCATTGGCATCCTCTGACTCATCTTGTTATAATGTTTAATCACCCTATGAACAGTCTCAGGAACATACTCTAACACCAAGTTGAGGAATAACTCATCTTTCTCAGTGGTTGAAAAGAAACAATGTTTCAAACCGACGACATTTGGGTGGTCTAAGAGACGCATAGTTTGCAGCTCACGATTCTTGTACCTCTTATCTTGAAGAACCTTTTTTATAGCAACTGTTTCACCAGTTTCAAGGCATTTTGCCTGTTAAAAAAATCACAAAATGCTCAAAAATATCATCATATAACTCTAAAAGAGTCCGTAAAAAAAGGCAAACCTGAAACACTACACCAAAAGATCCTTGTCCAACTATACGCTCAGCCATGTAGCTAATTGTCTGGATCGATAAATAACTTAATGAAACTCACCTAGTTTTGTGCTATGCAATAGACAAACTCTAAATTTCACCTGTCTTGGCTGGCCGTTTCTGCCTCCGATTGTTGTGACAATTATATGGCCTGTCTCTGTTCCATTACCATCAACAACAGATGGTTCGATATCCTGAAAATCAAGACAAAATATTTAGAATACAAGAAAATAATAACCAATAGAGGAGAGTTGTATAAACCTTGTCATCCCTGAGCTTCATCTCATTCATCTCATCCGGGAGTTTATCTAAACCACCAGGTTTGTTAATGGGATCTTTAACACCACTTATCGTGGACATTCTTACCTCAAATGGACAAGCTGTAGAATCTGCTTCTGCAGTCAAGATAAAATAGTTCAAATTATGATGGTATTATATATACCCACCCGTAAAGCATCAGAAAAAACCCAACAAATTCTCCAAGCATAATAATTCTTTAAAGAATTTAACAAATTTCAAGGACTCATCTAAACTCAACACTCAACACTCAACACAAACATCATATAACCCTAGTTTGATGAATAAACTCTGCGAAGTTGAAGTTCCCACGAGATCTGAAGCAGAAACAAGCATAGATCTCATACTAAACACGAAAAACAACATACCCATAATCCAGGAGTCCTTTCAATCTTCCTAAAAAAGGAAAACAAAAACAACCTAACCCAGGTCCCAATAATCCAGACAAGATTCAATTAAACAAAGAAAAAAAACACCGAAAAGAAAAATAAATACCAATCAGATCAGAACGCAGCGCAGCTTCCACTATAATAAAAAAACAAAACAAGCCGAAGTTGTAAAACGAGAATAGCCCAAATTAGAGCAACTCCTGCGAATTCAAGAGTAAGTGGTCAACAAAGATCAGAGACAGTACATACTGCGCATGATACTTTTTCTTTTAACTCTTCTTTTGACCGTTTGACCATTCAACCCCCCACCCCTTGCTTTAAATCATTTTTTATTTTTAGTAATTTCATAATAAAATATTTATTAATGTATAATTATTTCATAAACAAATAAAAATTTTAGTTTTCAAATATTGATGATTTTAATAAATTTGATGTTACAAATCTGCAATATTTGACAAATCGAATGTGACAAAATAAATATCCAAAATTTGATTTAATTGAGAATGTTAAATATCAAAATTAAAACTTTAGGGATTGCATTTGTCAATGCTAATAAAATATACAAAATGATTTTAACCAAAAATATAAAGTATGATGATTAATTTTGTCATATTGATAATTTAGGGATTACAAATGTCAGAATCATAAAACTTTATAATAAATCAAGTTTATCAAATCATGAAACAATGAAACAATTTCAAAAGAATATATAAATAATTTTATAGTATAATATTTAATAAGAACTTATCGAATATTTGATTTCATAATTTCAATTTAATAATTAAAAACTAAAACCTATGGTAGTTGATAAAATAAATGGTTATATCTACTTAATATAGAACATAAACCTCATTGGCTTTAATATAGAAGTAAAATTTGAAAATATCATATATATTTGACTCTAATAATAGGTGATGAGAATCTTAGGATAGGGTACCATGTAATGGGTAAGACCCAATAACGATTAGGTCGACCCAGGTAATAAAAACGAATTTGCGCGGCCCAAAATTTCCAACTTAGTACATTTGAGATAAACTGTGATCTCGTCTAAAAATATTTTAGAACGTTTGTTTTTTTTATCAGTCAATTTTTAATTACTCGAAATTCAATTGTTGTGAGGACACGAGCGATATACGAGGTTGAGCTCACAATGCGTGAGCTTACGTCCTCGGAAGAGCGAAGCTCTACCTTGGTTTTCACTATGATATTCAACAAATACAAGTACAATGATGTGATAACAATAATCAAGATGGAAACGTCTCGAAAAATGATCGAAAACACTTCGTTACGACGAAACTGTAGAAAACTCGCGAGTGAGGGTGGAGGTCGCGAGTTTTCGTACGAAAACTCGCGAATGACACTGTTCCAACAATATCTCGCGAATAGTGAGGGATAACCAGAACTCGCGAACAGTAACTCCGAACAAGAACTCGCGAATAGTGAGAAGCTGACAAGAACTCGCGACTGGCACTGTTTCAACAATATCTCGCGAACAGTGACAGGTAACAAGAACTCGCGAATGGCACTGTTCCAACAATATCTCGCGAACAGTAACCCAGATGAAGGTGGCCGCGAGTTTTGGTGCGAAAACTCTCGGATGAGATTGAAAGCGAAGTCTCGCGATTGCCTTAGCGAATTTGAGCCAGAGCCTTGCATTGGGAGGTACCAAAAGAATCTGAATCCCTTTTCAGTGCCATGAGGCTCATATTTATAGAGAAATCTAGCCCAATTAATAAATTTCAGGCCCAGTAGCCCAATTTCACTGGATTCAGCCCAAAGTAACCAGATAATATTCAATTAAACTGGAATAAATACCATTCCATAATAGAACTCCGGAAATTCACCTCGATCGATAATTAGCTGGAGATAGCGATGAAATAATACCGGAAAAACCCCGTAAAATAATTCCTTGCTTCCAGATATCGAACACTCAAACAAAAACGTCGCCACAACTTATCGGCACGCTCCTCGGGTGCCAAATTATGAAAATACCCTTGGCCCCGTCCGGTTCCGAATATGTCCGAGACTGCTAGAAACGTAAGTCAAATGCCAATATGTGAGCCAGGGAAGTCCAGATTACAAGAATACCCCCAAAACTATAGAATGACGAAAATGCACGAGAATATCGAAAATACCATATAGCCACATCGGACAAGCTCCCGGGTCGTTGTAATAACGAAAATATCTCCGGGTAATATCAATAGTCCCCTGGTTTTCAGATTCAGATTTTGAGTCGTAAACCACATTATATCGGCTCGTCTAGAAATCCAGAACTCGTTCATAAACTTTTTAACAATACCATGAATAAGGTCAAAGTCATCTCGTTATTACTAACGGAATCCGATTTCGAGATGAATTGAGAATTTCACGCTTCTTCAACTCGGAGTGTATGCTCTTATACGTATCACTTTTTACTTTACATACTAGTGCGCTTCGTTATTGACTGAAATTATGATGCATCGTTTCGATTTGTTATTATTACTCGATCGAACTTAGAAAATATTTCCCAACTGTCATCAAGAGGTTTTAGTTTCGCCTTGGGGCTCTCGCTTTCTTCTTAGTCAAAGTCCCGCTTTTCATAACTTTGAGGGTTCGCTCGACTCCTTAACTCCATAATTCAATCATGTTCCCGTCGTATATTTTTTCCAGCATCATATATTTTTTTCCACAAAACATCGAGCTCATATATTTTTTCCACAAAACATAGAGCTCATATATTTTCTCCAGCATGAGATATCCACATTTTCGAGCAAGAAAATCACTCTGCCGCCTTTGTCAGGAGGTTGATACTTATTCCTTTGTCATTCCCACTAATTTACAATTATCGGCTACCGTAAAGGCTTTCGCCTATATAGCATGCGTGCTTTCTTAGTAAGGGCCGTTGAAATAAACAAGGTCATATGTTTAAACATGAAGAGTAACGTTTGAATTTGAAATTGAGTTCCCAACTTTAAGGCGAAATGACGACTTACTGTCTCTTTTAGATACAATCGCATAAAAAGTCGCATAAAAAGCAAAGTGTCTCTAGCAGACGTCTAAGAATTAAGATTCCCCCTTTTATTTAATGAGTTTCTCTTGCGGCGGGATTCGCCTCGGAAGACACTAGCTCAACTCTATTGATTATAAGATAAGTAAACCGAGAAGCCTCGACTGGGCGATAGGAAACTAGGGCAATAAAGTAAAATTACCTTATAAGAAGGCCAAGAAACGTCATACTTTCATCTTACACCCATATGTTTCCTTTGATAAAAGAAGTCCAATTCCGTCTGAGATTGATAATCTCTATCTTCGAATTTAAGATTTGCCTCTGCTTGGTTCCGTCTATAATAAAACCTTACAACTCGATCAAGCCTGATAGATATTGCTAAATTCGTGGTGTTATCTCGGGTAAGAAANATCGTTCTCTAAAAACCAATCAACACAGGACACCAATCGGAACTGTAATGAAAATATGACAAAATACTTGGGACTGATGAGTCCCCGGTGTCGTTGCTTGTAATAGAGGGGCGCGGGCGTATATAAGGGATCCACCTTTCTTATGTTAAATCATGGCGAGAAATAATACTTGGAACTGAATAAATACACTTGCAATTGAATACCAACAAGGTTTGCATATTGGACTTCGGTGATGATACATTCGATCGATCACATGATTTACGACAACGTCATGTGACTATAAGTATGCAATCTTTCATTTCCCGAATATGTTGTACATATGTGAGTCCAAGCTCTTCCATATTCTACGGTGGATCCTCTTGATATTGCGACGATCAACTCGTCTCGTGTTCTCCATAAACAACGACGGACTTTATTTCTTACATTAATGTTGTCGAAAAATAGTATAAAATTTCCCATAATCCTTCAAAAATTCACACATCGGATCCAATGGCTGGACTCGGTTCGAAACTAGGATCGTGATCATATAATTGCTATTGACAACTTCACATATCCTTGGGAACCAACACATATTCCACATGAGCATCTGCATATACTCATATAACCTCTTATATTTCCCGGTCAATTAACTCATGTTGACTTGGGACCTCCAACTTTCCGTGGCTATTATTCTCACTAAAGACTCGGCGCACACTTATACCATTAAGCAACACGCAGATAAATTCTCCTAATGCCACTACGCATCCGCTCATTTTCTATGTGAGGTTCACGTTTATCGCGAGGGTCAATCAACCGCCACTCCATGCAATACTCAATATCGCCACAAAACTGGTTAGAAAAACATACGACCTCTCCGAAGGGTCGTGATGCCACGCCGAATATAACTCATACTTGAATCTCGATATGAAATGGTAGAAAAAGTTCGGAAACCAATTGAACTATCGAAGAAAAGACTCTTCCAAAGAACCAGCAAAAGTACATGGTCATGTCATTGAAGTTCATCGAATTGACATAGATATGCAAATTCGATACCGTGAACATAAAACAACTCGGGTTATATTTGTCATATACCTGTCTTCTTTGTAACCGAGGACCATATGACCTCCAATATCTCCATGCTATAGAGTGTGATGAGAACTCCAGGACCAGACACCCTGTAACGGATGAGGCCCAATAACGATTGGGCCGATCCAAATGGTGGAAGCGAACTCGTGCAACCCATTTATACACTTAACGAAAAGCGGTTCGATGTTCCACGAGAGGACCGAAGATAACCTTGGCGAAATAAAGCGTTCTCTGGTAACTAGCTCCGTGGTTCAGTCCAAACGGTTACAAACCCGCGCTTTCCACGCTTCAGGCCTTCACACGTTTACCACGCCTCGGGCCCGTTCACGCAGACCACGCCTCGGTCCCAGCTTCGTTTTACATTGCGCGACAACAACCTCTAACAAACTTGTCAGAGGCGGTTACAGAGCGTGATTTACACACGCCACTATCTCTATAAATACAGAGTGCGGCGACGGAAATAGCAGGACCTTTTGGACGCATAAGAACATGCCGTTACCCTACCGGATTTCTTATTGCTTTCTTATTCCTTGACATTTTCATTAAGCCTCTCCTGTATTTTGTATGAATCGTTTGATTAGTGAACAAGCTAGGAGTGTAATTCGCTCTTAGTCAAGTGGTTTTCTCCCTAATTTCTGGGGTTTCCACTATAAATCGCCGTGTCTCTTTATTGTTTCTAGTTTTAATCGTATTCCACATCAAAAACAAATCAAAACCGAGTTCATTGGCTGACGAATCGGGTGACTGTTGGTACCCCCTAAAAAGGGACCATAACAGAGTGAAATCCTTTAAATCATTCAAAATATCCAAAATTTCGATAAATGCACCGACATGGAATAGTAAAATACCACCGAAATCCGACCCGGAAAATATTACACCGTCCCATCACCATGTGATAGTAGACAAAAAATGGAGCCTCCCATGAAATTGTGGTAGTGCCACAAAACCGGACTTTGTGGACTTTTTTTTTGGAACCCTTGCATCCCTCTGGCATGTCTTCGGCACATATTCATGCAATATGATAATCTTTCAATGCACTCATAAATAGATCCCCCGGATAAAATCCCGCTCCGAAGGTTGATTAGATTCCCACTACTGAGGACTCTTCCTGTGGCACTGATTAAATCCTCGATAAAATATCATTCCTTTCGCCTTCTACTACACAAGGGTTGCAATCTGATACACATTCTTCATCCATATCACTCTCATGTTAGGAATCCCGTATCCTCATAATACATAACAAGCTCCAAGCTCAGCACAAGAGCTCTCAATGGGATTAAGTCTCGGGTCCCCACGGACGGCGCCAAATTGATCTCGTCTAAAAATATTTAAGAGCGTTTGTTTTTTGATCAGTCAATTTTTAATTACTCGAAATTCAATTGTTGTGAGGACACGAGCGATATACGAGGTTGGGCTCACAATGCGTGAGCTTACGTCCTCGGGAGAGCGAAGCTCTACCTTGGTTTTCACTATGATATTCAACAAATACAAGTACAATGATGTGACAACAATAATCAAGATGAAAACTTCTCGAAAAACGATCGAAAACATTCCGTTACGATGAAACTGCCGAGAACTCGCGAGTGAGGGTGGAGGTCGTGAGTTTTCGTACGAAAACTCGCGAATGACACTGTTCCAACAATATCTCGTGAACAGTGAGGGATAACCAAAACTCGCGAACAGTAACTCCGAACAAGAACTCGCGAACAGTGAGAAGCTGACAAGAACTCGCGACTAGCACTGTTTCAACAATATCTCGCGAACAGTGACACGTAACAAGAACTCGTGAATGACACTCTTCCAACAATATCTCGTGAACAGTGACAGGTAACAAGAACTCGCGAATGGCACTATTCCAAAAATATCTCGCGAACAGTAACCCAAATGAAGGTGGCTGCGAGTTTTGGTGCGAAAACTCGCGGATGAGATTTAAAAGCCAAGTCTCGCGATTGCCTTAGCGAATTTGAGCCAGAGCCTTGCCTTGGGAGGTACCAAAAGAGTCTGAATCCCTTTTCAGTGACCTAGGGCTCATATTTATAGAGAAATTCAGCCCAATTAATAAATTTCAGGCTCAGGAGCCCAATTTCACTAGATTCAGCCCAAAGTAACCAGATAATATTCAATTAAACTGGAATAAATGCTATTCCATAATAGAACTCAGAAAATTCACCTCGATCGATAATTAGCCGGAGATAGCGATGAAATAATACCGAAAAAACCCCGTAAAATAATTCATTGCTTCCAGATATCGAACACTCAAACAAAAACGTCGCCACAACTTACCGGCACGCTCCTCGGGTGCCAAATTACGAAAATACCCTTGGCCCCGTCCGGGTCCGAATATGTCCGAGACTGCTAGAAACGTAAGTCAAATGCCAATATGTGAGCCCGGGAAGTCCAGATTACGAGAATACCCCCAAAACTATAGAATGACGAAAATGCACGAGAATATCGAAAATACCATCTAGCCACATCGGACGAGCTCCCGGGTCGTTGTAATAACGAAAATATCCCCGGGAAATATCAAACTGGCTCGATGTTCCGCGATGGGACCGAAGATAGACTTGACAAAAGAGAACGGCGTTCGACAGGTGGCCCCACGGTTAGGTCCAAACGGTTACAGCCCACGCGTTCCACGCTTCGGGCCTCCACACGTTTACCACGCTTCGGGCCAGATCACGCAGGCCACGCTTCGGTCCCAGCCACGTTTTATATCGCACAACAACAACCTTTAACAAACTTGTCAGAGGCAGTTACGGGGCGTGGGTTGCACACGCCTTCAACTCTATAAATACAGAGTTTGATGACGGAATTAAGAAAACCTTTTGGACGCAGAAGAACAGGATGTTACTCTGCCAGAGTTTTTACTACTTTCTTATTCCTCGTCATCTTCTTAAACCTTTGCTGTATTTTTGTAATAGATTGCTTGATTAGTGAATCGACTAAGAGCTTTTCCAACTCTTAGTCAAGTGGTTTTTTCCCAATTTCCCGGGGTTTTCCACTCTAAATTGTCTTCCCCATTTCTTCATTTACATATTCTAATCGTCTCCCCACCATAAACAAATTAAAACCGAGTTCGTATCTTGAGGAATCGGACGAATGTTGGTACCCCTAAAAAAGAACCATAACAGTTTGGCGCCGTCCGTGAGGACGATTCTCTAATCCCATTTGAGGTTTCTACCAGGCATAGGATAATAAAAGGCATGGCAACTGGAACTTCGACGAACGACAGTGACGTGCTTCCCAACAGTCTCTCAGCCCCAACATTCACTTTATAGGATCTGGAAGCTGTTGTCAGGAAGGTGGTACTGGAGATCACGTCGTAGAGAAGTGGAATAGAAACACCGACTGTTTCAAGCCTTGTTCCAAGAAGTAGAGGGTACGAGAACGACCCTGTCGAGCGTAGCACTGATGATGAGGAAATCATCAGGGGCGGTGTAACAATGAGGAGGCCGAAATATCGGTCTACCCCTCCTTCCCCAGTTAGAGCTTCAACCCCCGCCCCTGAGAATGATCATGAGCAGATGCAAAGACGTATTGACGAGCTCACTAGGGAGTTGGAGAGCATGCGCGCAATGAGGGATTGCGGGCCCGATCAGGGGCGCAACCCTGGTTTATTCAACAGGGCCATGGAGGCCCCGATCAGGCGGAATAAAGATGACGACTGGTGGCATAATCTACTTGCGGTCCAGACTTCATTCCATCAATCTGAAGGCGTATCCGCCGCCTTGGGAGATTTGATGCTCGCTTTTTCAGAAGAGATATGGGCGGCAATCCTAGATCGACATTACCGCAACCCCGAGGGGTTGCCGACGTTTCGCGGCGATGGAGATCCAATTGATCACGTTGCTGATTTTGAGTTACGCATGGGAACGGTTCGTGCTTCAGATTCATTGAAGTGCCGCATCTTCGCTGCAGGACTACAAAGCGATGCCCAAACTAGGTTCAAAAATTTACCGGCCAGATCCATACAGTCGTATGGGGATTTATTTTTGCTTTCTCTGAGCAGTTTGCTCCAAATATAGAACCGCCCCGAAGCAGGCAGGAACTATAGCAGCTGAAGTATATATCGGCGAAAATGAGTCTTCGGTCCTTCATGGAAAATTCAATAGGACCGCTCGGGGTATCAAGCTGGAGCTCCGGGATAAGATTGATATTCTGCAGCACGTCTTGGGACCGTGCGGCCTTTCGGCCAGTTTGGTGAAGAGCCGACCATCCAACTTAGGAAAACTTCTTCAGAAAATCAATAAGTAAATCAAGGTGGACGAAGAGCTGGGATTGGGCTATCGGAAGCCTTGCGGGAATTCTGAACCTGCAAGTGATCATAGGGTTTCCTACCCTAAAAAGCAATCGCGAGAAGTAGCGGCTGTAACTGAGATGAATGTCCCCCTGAAGCAGGAGGACAATCGGGTGTATTGCGAGCTACATCACAACCGCGATCACCCGACCTTGAAGTGCTCGCTGTTGAAAGAGACAGTAGCGGCAATGAATAAAGAAAAGCCCAATCGGAATGATTAGAAGAGCAAGCGAGATGAATCTCCCCGAAGGGGCCATCAGGGTGACGATCCTCATAGGCCGCGGGGAAGGGATAATTGGGGACAACCCCGAAATTATAATGATCGGACGGAAGACCGAATGTCTCCTCCGCCAGAGCAAGATAGAGGCCAGTACGGTCTAGTGAACTGTGGCTAGGGCCGAAGAAGGAGGTGGTGCGGCCGTGGCGGCAGAGCCCCGCAAAACGAAGGTGGAAGACAGGAGCATCCCGCTCCTCCACCTACCGAAACGGGTCCCCAACCTCCTCAAAACGAGGCGGCGCCCAGGGAAGTAGCCGGAGATATTTATGTTATCTCCGGTGGTCTGAGAATCAATGAATCGGTGCGGGACCGAAAGAGAACAACGCGAGGAGACTCCGCTGAAAGCTGCGAATCTGTGGAACTGGTTAAGTATGATGCAGCTGAATGAGACCTTCCCTTCGGGGAGGATATCACTTTCACTATGGCCAACCGAGAAGGGATTATCGATCAATGCGATGATCCGCTCACCATCACTAGAATCATTAGAAATCTTCGGGTCAACAGAAATTTGGTGAACACCGGGGCTTCGTGCAATATGATGAAGCACGAAGTTGCTGAGATGCTGGGCTGCTCAAGACCTCCCGATCGCTAATATAACTCTCTGAGCATTCGACTAGAGGAGTGTGATTCCATACGGGAAAATTCTATTCCAAGTCACCCTAGGAGACCCATCCAGGGACCGATCAGAGGTCTTGGAATTCATTGTCGTTGAAGTCGACTTGGCTTACTACGCCATCATCGGACAGACTGGCCTTTGTAAGTTCGAGGCGGTCCCTTCTACTTATTATATGGTGCTCAAATTCCCCTCCGCTGACGGAGTTATTTCTGTAAAGGGGGATCAGAAAGTAGCTAGACAATGCTACATGAGGTGGTGCCGAACTTTGGCACCCATTAAGAGGGCTTGGGTGGATTTGCTTGAAGAGCCACCGCACCCAAGACAGGCCATGGAACCCGTTGGGTTCAAACTTATTAATCTGGTTGAGGATGATTCAACCAAAACTACTCGCATCGAGGCACGCTTAGCCCCTGCTTTCGAAGAAGAGCTGATCCACTTGTTGAGAAGTCATGTGGACTTATTCGCCTGGACCTCGGATGATGTTCAGAGGATAGACCGATCCGATAGTGAGCATCGGATCAACACTGAGCCTAGTACAAAGCCAGTTAGGCAGAAAAGGAGACGTTATTCTCCCGAAAAAATCGAGATTATCCGGGTTGAAGTGAACAAACTGTTACGGTCGGGTTTTATCAGAGAGATCCACTATACTGAGTGGGTTGCAAACCCAGTAGTGGTCTCCAAGGCAGATGGAAAATGGCGGACGTGTATTGATTTCACTGATGTCAATAAAAGCTGCGAGTCAGATCCGTTCCCACTGCCACATATTGACCGATTGGTGGATGCTGTGTCTGGCAGCACAATGATGAGCACTGGACGTTTACTCCGGATATCATCAAATCTTCCTGCCTGAGGAAGATCAGAAAAAATCGTCATTCATGATCGAAGATGGCGTTATTGCTATGTAGTTATGTCCTTCGGCTTGAAAAACGCTTGAGCACATACCAAAGGTTGGTCAACAAAATCTTTAGAGATCTGATAGGCCATATGATGGAAGTATATGTTGATGATATGATTGTTAAGTCCATGAATGATGAAGACCATATTTCTTATTTGTCTCGCTGTTTCGAAGTATGCCGCTAATATAAGCTCAAACTAAATCAAAACAAATGCTGCTTCGGGATCCGAAGTGGAAAATTTTTAGGATATTACGTTTCAGAAAGTGCAGGCTATTATTGATATGCAACCTCCAAGAAACAAGAGAGAATATTAGAGGCTTACTGCCGACTCGCTGCGCTAAACAGATTTATTTCTAGATCTACAGACCGGGCTCTGCCCTTTTTCAGAGTGCTAAGAAAAGCAAGTCATCTAAACTGGACCGAAGAGTGCGATCGAGCCTTCTCGGATCTGAAGACTTATTTAAGCACTCCACCGGTGATGGTGAGCCCAACTTGTGATGAACCTTTGGGCCAATATCTTGCGGTATCAGAAGTTGCCGTCAGTGCAGCTCTGGTAACCATCCGAGATGACTTTCACATACATGTTTATTATGTGAGTCATTCTTTGGTGTATGCTGAAACTAGATATAATACAGTGGAAAAGTTCATGTTGGCTTTGAAGAAGGTTGTATCTAAACTGAAGCATTATTTCGAAGGCCGAACGGTTTATGTTTACATTGACCAGCCCCTGAAAGTGGTTCTAAAGCAACCATATCTGAATGAGAGACTAGCGAAATGGGCTATTAAACTCAGCGCTATGTATCTGGAAATCTTGCACCGAAGGGCGATCAAGGCTCAGGTTCTCGCTGATTTTGTGGTTGAAATGACCCGATCAGCCATATATCTAAACCAAGAGGACGATCGTTGGATTGTCCATGTAGATGGGTTGACCTTCGGAGAAAGAGGGGCGGGCATTACCCTCACAACGCTACAAGGTGATCTTATTCATTCAGCAGTTAAATTTTCCTTTGTTGGAACGAATAATGTGGTAGAATTTGAAGTTGTATTATCGGGAATCACCCTGACCTGAAAGATGAGAGTTACCAGAGTGCGAATGTTTTCAGACTCAAAGTTAGTAGTGGAAGAATTCGCATGGAGATTTGAAACTCATGATCCGATGATGAAATTATATTGCGCCAAAGTCTTGGAATTATCCAAAAAATTCAGTGAATTTTCTTTTGACCACGTGCCACGGGAACAAAATAAGGTTGATGACGCACTTACCAGGTTGGCCGCGGGCATACCTGACATAAGACCGAGCACTATTTCGGTCCATATCCAGAACCGACCTTCGGTCGAGATATCAGTGACCGAACAGTCAGTTGAAGAAATTGGGGCTCTATACCACGAACTCCATGGCTTGAATATTAGCGTTACTGAATCTCCTGGGGAACTCAATTGGATGGACCCCTTTATTAAGTATCTAACAAACGGGTATCTTCCTAAAGACAAGTCAGAAGCCAGAAAAATAGAAGTTCGGGATAAGAGATTTGTCCTAATTGACAGACGATTGTTTAAAAAGAGTTTTGAGGGGCCGCTGTTACGTTGCCTATCCCCTATTGAGGCTGAAGCCGTCATGATTTATGTTCATGAAGGGATATGCGGCATTCACTCAGGAGCTCGATATTTATATCATCGCGTCGTCAGAGCCGGATTTTTTTGGCCGACATTGCTTGGAGATGCCAAGAAGTACACCAAACGTTGTGCCATATGTCAGTATCATGCTCCATCCCACAGCTGCTTGGGGCTCCCTTATCGGTCACCCCATTGCTTCGTCCGTTTGATAGATGAGGGATTGATATCCTCGGACCTTTTCCTCGGTCAATAGAGCTAAGGAAATTTTGTATTGTGACAGTTGAATATTACTCGAAGTGGATTGAAGCAGAAGCAGATGGCCGTCATCTCGGAGAAGGATGTAAAACACTTGTTATGGAGAAATATTGTGAGCCGCTTCGGGGTGCCCCGAGCACTCATATCAAACAATGGGACCCAAATCCGTGGAAAAAGCGTACGGGATTTCTGCACCAGGTTGGGCATCGCCCATCATTTCTCATCAGTGGTCCATCCCCAAACTAATAGACTTACGGAGGTATCTAACAAGGTTATCCTGAAAGGATTGAAGACCAAGTTAGCAGATTTTGGAGGGAAATGGTCTGAACATATCTATGAGGTCTTATAGGCATACCGAACTACACCTCGCTCAACGACCCAAGAATCACCATTCTCATTAGTATATGGGTCCGAAGCAGTCAGCCCGGTGGAGGTTGCCATCCGATCGCCCCGAATATCTCAATACAATGAGCATATGAACGATGAAAGGAGATTGTTGGATCTCGAGATGATCGAGGAAAAGAGAGATGTGATTTACGCGCGGATGTGTTCTTATCAACGATCTATGGAACGGGCCCATAACAAGTGAGTCCTCCCAAGGGAATTCTTTGAAGGTGACCTCGTCCTCAGAAGCATAAAGGTGCAGAGGAACGTCGGGAAGCTAAACAGAAATTAGGAAGGACCGCATCGGATATGGAAGAAACTGGAATCTGGTGAGTATAAACTCGAAACATTGGATAGTGATGAGATCCACCGAACTTGGAACTTCATGAATCTAAGGCGGTGTTTCTTGTAAATCTTCGGTTAATAGCTTTGACTCAGTAAATATACATTCTTCTAAACGTAAGCGGAAAGCAAGTAATTATAAAACAAATTGTTTCTAATTAAATGATGGACCGACCCTGGAGTCGGATGGTTTTGGACGGGTCTGGACTGGTGACCGAAGCTTCTTATCCGCAAGACTGCCAAGTTGCAGTGATCGCTCTGACAAGTGAGATGCTCATGCGCTTGGCCAGTCCTATGGATGAGTCGCGATTCTCCTAGAACTCACTACGAACTAAGACATCCCCTTCAACAGCATTCATTCTTGGGAAAAGGCCCTTGTACTTACGAAATTCGCTACAAAAGATAGAGTGGGAGTCAGCATATCGAAACACAAGTTGGGTCCTAACGTGGGACATATGCAGAACCAAAGCTCGGCCAATATAACCTACGGGACTTCAGTAGAACCAAGGTTTAGCCAAAGCTTGTTATGAGACTCATAATGAACCCATGTCGCGCCTTTCCAATTCAACTGTGATCCCAAGGACGGAGTAAGAGTGATCCACACACAATGTGAAACGACCAATCCAGTTAAAACCAATCTGAGTGAACCAAGTGTAAAATTGGGACCGATGGGTTAATATCCTATAACCAGCCCCGATCTTACACTTAATGGTTGAACACACTCGTTAATACCAAGCACACTTGTTTATTTTGAAGGTCAGTTATAATAACTTTATTCTGACTTTAAAAAGATGGAATTGATAGGAAAATAAGCTTTTATTAGGAGTAAGGAACAAAGCATAGATAAAAATACAATTTGAGTCTAACTACCCTACCCATCTTCCTTATCCTCCACCCTCTGCTTCTGCGATTCGGCCTGGGCCACGAGCTGCCTCAGCTCTTCCTCTTGATCGGCCAACTTCTGGTTGAGCGCTCCCTCCATCTCCTCAATGAGGTAGAAGAAGGGGTCGTCCTCTAGAACAGGTTCATCCAAAGATGGAATTACTTGAAAGTTTTCATCCTTCTCCATAGGCTCGATCGTCTTCCACCTCTCACCAACAAGGGAAAGCCCGAACTGTTTAGTAACCTGATCTCGCATGTTATCCATATACTTAGCAATATACATCCCATGTATGTTATCCGCCAGAGCGAATAACAAATGGGACCGAGCGAATCCCAAGACCGCTTCCCGGACCGAACTTTCATCCGAAGTGCGGGTTCTAGCCAGCTCCTCCACCAAGCTCGTTTTTTCTCCTAGGCCAGAAGAAGAAGCTCGTGGAGCTTAATCCTCTTCTCCTGGGCCCGAGCTTGGACTTGGTTAGCTTCATCCTCCTGGGCCCGCAACTTGGCTTTCAGTTCAGAAATTTGACCCTGAGTCGTTTCCTCTTTCTTGTCCAGCTTAGAGACTTGGTCTGTTAAGAGCGAGATTTCTACCCCAGCTCTTTACAGTTCATTGTCCAATCGGTCCCGTTCTTCTCGTACCGTGACCAATTCACCATGTTTGATTTCAACTTGCCTTTTTGCAAGATCGAGTTGATCTTGGACTTGTTGGGACACAACCTGGCCACCCTGGTTCTTTTCCACGGTGATGGCAGTTGTGAAACCTTTCCTCAGCATCTGCATAAGACAGTAATATCAGAACATAAACCTTCGTGCCTTGATATCAAAGGAACTTACCTTAGTTGCGAGGTCGAGGAAACCCTCGATTATTTCTTCCCCAGACATGTCCGGCTGAACGTTGTCTGGGTTTTGTTCCCCATACTGGCGGAAGTCTTCAATAAAGGCACTCCTCTAGGAGGCCAACTTCTTCCCTTTCTTAAACCTGTTCAGCAGGCCCAAGGCAACCCCCAGTCGGAGTTGGTCTTAGGGTTCGATGCATGTTCCTTTAAAACAATCCCCTTGGTAGGGACCGAAGCATTCCCCCCTTTCTTCAGCCTTTTAAAAGCCTTCGGGGCGGCTGCTTCGGTTGTCCTCTTCCCTTTGCCCAAGGGGATCGGCGGCAGGGAGATGTTCGCCTTAAGGTTGGGGCAGGGGAGAACTTTCTCCACGGGAACGGCTCCATGAAGCAAGAAAGTAATCGAGTCAGCACTAATAGCAGAGCTATTTCCGATTTGGTAGAGGCTGGATAAGCTCAAATAACGAATCCTAGCCAATATCACCTCCTCTACCACTCCAAATACGTGAAGCGCGGGCCCTTCGCCAGTCGAAGGATGTTCTGTTCAACGCAGGGTTAGTGTGCTTGCGCCGGTGGTCTGGATAGGGGGGTTCCCTCCCGTGGACGACCCCGATGGAACCATCGTACCCCTTGTCGCTGATTCAGCCTTCTCCGCACTTTCCGTTGCTTCCTGTTGTCCTTCAGAAGGACGGACCAAAGCAGTAGCGAAACGCTTGAATCTTGAGCTTGGCATCGTTTCGGTTGAACCTGCAAGATAAATATATAAGGATCAGGAAATGACGGGGTAAAAATATAACTTCGTACCCGATCCGTTAGATGGATCTGAACAAGAAACACCCCCTTCGGGGCTGGGGCTCCGGTCCTACCCGCGACCCCTATTTCTATCAGTCTCTCCTCCCGAAGCAATTCAATCCATCTAAGAGGTGCTTCGGGGGGAGAAAACATCGCAAGTGTGTTTGCGATATCTCGATGGGAGGGGTTGAATCTGGTTCGTTCCAACTAACCTATGCATGGGTGGGTTATAAGTGACCACACCTTTAACATGTCCTCCTTAGGGACTGTTATCCACACATAACAAGACTCCCACGCATGAAGAGATTCTTCCTTATCAACTATAGCGTACTCCTTGGTGTGCGCCGCTATGTAATATAACTTACGACATCCTAACAGGTCCTTACCCCTTCGGGACCCGACCAAGAACAAATTGAAAAAATGCTCCAAGGTCGGGACCATGCTCTGTTGGTGGCAATAAAAGATAAATGCCACTATGTACACATAGCTACCCGGAAATAACGCTAAGGCCGGGCAATGGATTTCTTCAGTACAGCCGCTACGAATGGGTGTAATGGAAAACGTAACCCACACTTCATAGATGCGTAACTAACAGGGATAGCGGTAGCCGGAACGTTCATCTCCGCTGGAAGGAAGCAGGGAATATCTTCACACCCCTTCCATATGGAGTAATGAGCCGGAATCGAAAACCTAGACCTAAATTCTTCGATATCCAACTCAGTCATGGTTGGGTATCTCATCTTATGAGGAGCCATGGCTAATTCCTTGATGAAAATCGGTAGGAAAAGGTCTTTCGTAGGTAGGAACGAAAACGCAGAGAACTTGGTTTGGGCGATTTTTTCCTGGCGAAATAACGATGAGGAAAAACAATATCCCAAACCCCGATTTAAATAGTAATTTCCCGACTAATTTTAAGCTGCCAGGTAGGACTATCATAGGCGGTTGCAGTCTGTACGCACTTATCACACCTATTGAATAGCAGAATGTGGAAGGGCGCAGGTCTGGATATTAATATTTAAAAATGATACAAAAATGATCGTTATTGTATTTTGAATTCAAATCAACATCTTAAATTGACCAAGTGAAGGATCGGTCCCCTGGACGCTCATTACGAGCAGGCTCAGTCCTATATTCTCCCGAACGTGTATAACATTGCGTGGTCGGCCTTGCGTCACCTCTACTATGGCAACCAAGCCCGAGGGGCTAGTGATGAGAATCCTAGGACCGGGTACCCTGCAATGGGTAAAGCTCAATAACGATTAGGCCGACCCAAGTAATAAAAGCGAACTTGCGCAGCCCAAAATCCCTAGTTTAGTATATTTGAGATAAACTGGCCCGATGTTCCTGGATGGGACCGAAGATAGACTTGACAAAAGAGAACGACGTTTGACAGGTGGCCCCACGGTTCGGTCTAAACTGTTACAGCCCACAAGTTCCACGCTTCAGGCCTCCACACGTTCACCACGTTTCGGGCCAGATCACGCAGGCCACGCTTCGGTCCCAGCCACGTTTTATATTGTGCGACAACAACCTTCAACAAACTTGTCAGAGGCAGTTACGGGGCGTGGGTTGCACACGCCTTTAACTTTATAAATAAAGAGCTTGACGACGGTGTTGTGGTTCAAAAACCGGGGTGTCAATAGTCATCTGATTCATTGCAAGAAGAACTCGGTTGTAATTTATTTAATATGTGGAAGACGATTATAAATCAAATATAAAATAGACAAGGCAATTTTAGAGTGGAAAACCTCAAAAGCTGACGTTAGTCGATTCAATAAGCAAGATGATGATCACAAATGCCTTGTTAGTTCTTAAGACAACAAGGGGAAGAAAGCTTATCGAAAATAAATCGATAACCGGAAAAACAAGAAGAGAGCTAAGAGAATCAAAAGAGGATCCCTTTCTTTACCTCCCAAGTGTCCTTTTTATACGTCTATTGTGTTGCGTGAACAATAAGATGTCGTTTTGTGCTTGTCCTCTGCGGCTAGGTCAGCTCGTGTCAGGCGGGACAGCCACCAGGCATGACTTCATAGGGCTACGCGACACTAGGCCTTTCGACACTACTAGTCGGCTATCTCCAGACCAAGGGAGGCTCATATGACTCCGCCGGACCTGCCTCTGACAGGATTGTTAGAGGTTGTTGTCGCATGTTGATGAATGTGGATAGCCCGAAGCATAGCCTGTGAGATGTGGACCGATCGGTCCTGGTGAGGGGGAGAAAGCTTGGCTCTATCGATCGGGAACGATCGATACGAACCGGCGGTCGGGCCCGATTGCCCTGGCTGGGCCGTCCATTCACGTGAGCTGGATCTGGGCCTCCAAGTTCGGCTTATGTAGCTTAGGCTGGCCTGGCTAAGCTTGGCTCTGATCAGGTTCGGGGTACCGGGTTCCGATGGTCTCATCACTAGCCCCTCGGACTCTATCGCCACCATGGTTGTGATGTGAGTTCGATTATCAGATTGAGAGCGTTTGAGGCAGGAGTGCCCGATCGAACCAACGGAAGATCGTACCCGAACTTGTCATAACGGCGTCCTTGGGGACCGATCCTGCACTTAGGAATTTAAGAGTGTGAATTTTCAAATTTGAAATTCGTAACGGTTATGGGTAAAAGCGCAATTCTGGGCTCTATAGTAGCCAGCGCCTTTCCGTATTCCAAAGAGAGGACAGACTGTCAGACTATAGCCGCATGCAGTAATGACGTGTCGCCCTGTGATTGGATAATGCGCTACTATAAAAGTAGGGATTTCTGCTATGTGCAACCATCGTTGTAACTTTGTGAAAAAATTCTCCGAGCCCTAGAATTCTCAGCCGATTTTGCTCGACCGTCTTCCAACTCCAATTCTCTCACAAACCTTAAGGTAACCATCCATAGCACCTCATAGAGCTAGGTGTCCAGTTATTTATGAAATGGACATCGAAGCATTTTGGGCCAAATTTTCAATCCATGCCCATTATTCCATCTGGAGGGGGAAGGAAGACGTTCCCTGCTTCCTTCCCGCCGAGATGAATGTTCCTTCTAACGCCATACCCGTTAGCTATGCTTCCCCGAGGTCCGGTCTGCGTTTTTCTCTTCATCCTTTTGTCGCGGCCGTACTCCGGGAGATCTATTGCCTAACCTTCGCTCTTTTTCAGGGCAGTTATGTCTACATAATAGCCTTCATTTTTTACTGCCATAAACAGGGGGTAGAGCCAACCCTTAAGGATTTTTTCAACCTATTCCTGGTGGGATCGCGCAGGGGAAGGAGGTTGTTAGGGGGTCACAGGTTGTATTATCTAGCGACCCGAACGAAGGATTGTATTATCGTTGACAAGGAAAATTCCCTTCATGAATTGGAATCTTGTTACGTCTGGATAGACATCCCGAGGGAAGACCTGTTGAAGGTTACCTTCTTAACCTCCCATCCCGACATCAGGAAGTTCGACCAAAACCGGTTCAACCCATCCCGCTAGGATATTTCCAATACCTTGGCAATGCTTCCTCTTCCCGAAAGCCGTCTGAAACGAATAAACATACTTCGTGAGAAGAAGATGCTAGAGATAGGGGTAGCAAGTATGACCGGCGTCCCTGCCCCGAAAGGCATATTGTCTAGCTCCGACTCATCGGGGTCAGAAGGATCGGGTACGACTTTGGTTTCCTTTAGTTCATATCTCCTGATCCTTATTATTTTTCTATTGCAGTTTCCACCGATACTATGTCTGGAAACCGACTTGTTGCTGCAAAGGCCAAACTGGACGCCCAACTGCAAGCATCCAAACCAAAGTCCAACACCGATGCTGGGTCTTCACGATCCGCGGGGAGCTCCACTAGCCAAAGGCCTGAACCCCAATCAATGGATGAGGTGGACGAGGTGATTTCTAAAAAAATTCGCTCGTTAGGCCTTCCCGCTATGTACAGAATCGGGAATAACTCCCCTCTGGATCTTAACGTCGTGCGGTTGTTGCTGCAGGGGTAAATGCGGGTAGAGGATGTCCGCCCATCCTCCAGCTTAGGGGACAGAGTGTCAAAGCCTCATGTCCCCTCTGGATCTTAACTCTAGGGTTTCCGATCGGTCTCTACTTGGCTCCCCCAAAGTGACCGGGAAAAGAATTTTCTCGCACGGGATGACACTCCTTTGGTTGAATTCCCAAAAGGTTATGTTGGCAATAGGGAGATCATGAGCCGCGGCTCCCAGCATCTCAGCCACTTCACGCTTCATTAGATTGCATGAAGCCCCGGTATCCACCAAAATCCTATGGACCCGTCGGTCGGCGATGATTCCAGTGATGATGAGGGGATCATCACAAGGATCGGTAACCCCTTCTAGATCGGCCGCGGTGAAGGTGATATCGCCCTCGAATGTAGAGGACCGCTCAGCCGATTCATATTTAACCAGCCGATTCAGAGCTTTCGGGAAACTTCTTACGCGCTGCTCTCTTTAGGTCCCTGACCGACTCATATATTCTTATTCCGACGGAGATAACATAAATATCTACGGCGACCTCTCTTTCCCTAGGCACCTCCTCATTCGGGGGAGGTTGGGTGCCTACTTCAGCAGGTGGGGGAGCTGGCTGCTCCTGCCTTCCACCTTCGTTTCGCGGGGCTCTTCCTCCACGGCCCCGCCATCTCCTCCTTTCGCCCGAGCCACAGTTTTCTTGACCGTGCTGGCCTTTATCTTGTTCGGGTTGGGGGGACCTACGGTCTCCTGCCCGATTGTTGTAGTGTCGGGGCTGGCCCCGATTTTCTCTCCCCCTCGGCCTGTGACGATCATCACCTTGATGTCCCGTTCGGGAAGACTCCGCTCGCTTGCCCCTATGATCATTATAGTCGGCTTCTCCTTATTCATTGCCGCTATCGTCTCTCGCAGTAGCGGGCATTTCAGCGTCGGGTGATCGCGGTTGTGATCCAACTCGCAATAAACCCGATTGTCCTCCTTCTTTGGGGGGACATTCTTCTCAACGACGGCTGCTACTTCCCGCAGCTGCTTCTTAGGGTAAGACACCCTATGATCGCCTACGTGATCAGAATTCCCGCTAGGCTTTCGATATCCAGCTCCCAGGGCTTCATCCACATTGATATACTTATTGATTTTCTGAAGGAGCTTTCCCAAGGTGGACGGTGGGCTCTTCACAAGGCTGGCCGAAAGACCGCACGGTCCCAGAACATGTTGTAAGATGTCAATTTTATCTCGGAACTCTAACTTGATACCCCGAGCGGTTCTGTTGAACTTCTCCATAAAAGAGCGGAGACTCATCTTTGACGAGATGTATTTCAAGTCGTATAGTTCCTACCTACTTCGAGGCGGTCCTACATTTGGAGAAAACTGCTCCGAGAAAGCTAGGATGAATCTGCCATACGACTGTATGGATTGTGCCGGCAAGTTCTTGAACCAGGTCTAGGCATCGCCCTGTAACCCTGCCGCGAAGATGCTGCACTTCAATGAGTCAGAGGTCCGAACGGTCCCCATCCTCAGCTCGAAATCCGCGACGTGATCCATCGGATCACCATCGCCTCGGAATACTGGCAACCCTTCGGGGTTGCGGTAGTATCGATCGGGAACTGCCGCCAAGACCTCTTCGGAAAACTGGAGCATCAAATCTTCCAACGCGGCGGAGACACCTACAGATTGCTGGGATGATATATGGGCTACATGCATATTATGCCACCAGTCATCATCCTTGCTCCGCCTGGTCGGGGCATCCATAGCCCGATCGTCCATGATTGCGCCCTAGATTAGGCCAGCAATCCCTCTGCGTTTGCAGGGTCTCCAACTCCTTAGTAAGTTCGTCGATGCGTCTCTGCATCTGTTCCTGGTCAGTCCCAGGAACGGGAGTTGGAGTTCTAATTGGAGGAGGTGGAGTAGATTGATATCTCGGCCTCTTCATCATCACTCCACGCCTAATAATCCCCTATTCATCGAAGCTTCGCGCGTCTGGGTTGCTTTCGTACCCTCTACTTGCTGGAACAGGGCTTCTGATAGCCGATGGTTCTGTTCCATTCCTCTCTGACGTAACTTCCATTATTAATTTCTTGACAACATCTTCCAGGTCCTGTAAAGTGAACGTTGACGCTGGAATGCTGCTGGGAAGCGTATCACTATCGTTCGTCGAAGTTCCGGTTGCCATGCCTTTGTTTATACTATCTCGGGTAAAGACCTCGAATGGGGATTAGAAAATCGTCCCCACGGACGGCGCCAAACTGTTGTGGTTCAAAAATCGGGGGTGTCAACAGTCGTCCGGTTTGTTGCAAGACGAACTCGGTTGTAATTTATTTAATATGTGGAAGACGATTATAAATAAAATACGAAAGAGACAAGGCAATTTAGAGTGGAAAACCTCAAAAGCTGGGGAAAAAACCACTTGACTAAGAGCTGGAAATGCCCTTAGTCGATTCAATAAGCAAGATGTTGATCACAAATGTCATGTTAGTTCTTTAGACAACCAGGGGAAGAAAGCTTATCGAAAATAAATCGATAACCGGCAAAACAAGAAGAGAGCTAAGAGAATCAAAAGAGGATCCTTTTCTTTGCCTCCCAAGTGTCCTTTTTATGCGTCTACTGTGCTGCGTGAACAATAAAGTGTCGTTTTGTGCTTGTCCTCTGCGGCTAGGTCGGCTTATGTCACGCGGGACAGCCGCCGGGCATGACTTCATAGGGCTGCATGACGCTAGGCCTTTCGGCGCTACTATCCGGCTATCTCCAGACCAAGGGAGGCTCATATGACTCCGCCGGACCTGCCTCTTACAGGAGTGTCAGAGGTTGTTGTCGCATGTTGAGGAATGTGGATGGCCCGAAGCATAGCCTGTGAGATTTGGACCGATCGGTCCTGGTGAGGGGGAGAAAGCTTGGCTCTATTGATCAGGACCGATCGATAAGAGCGGGCGGTCGGGCCCGACTGGCCTGGCTGGGCCGTCCATTCACGTGAGCTGGATCTGGGCCTCCAAGTTCGGCTTATGTCACTTGGGCTGGCCTGGCTAAGCTTGGCCCTGATCAGGTTCGGGGTACCGTGTTCCGAGGGTCTCATCAGACGGAATTAAGAAGACCTTTTGGATGCAGAAGAACAGGTTGTTGTTCTGCCGGAGTTCTTACTGCTTTCTTATTCCTCGTCATCTTCTTAAACATCTGATGTATTTTTGTAATTGATTGCTTGATTAGTGAATCGACTAAGAGTTTTTCCTGCTCTTAGTCAAGTGGTTTTTTCCCAATTTCCCGGGGTTTTCCACTCTAAATTGCTTTGCCCATTTCTTCATTTACATATTCTAATTGTTTCCCCACCATAAATAAATTAAATTCGAGTTCGTATCTTGACGACCCGGACAAGTGTCGGTACCCCTAAAAATGGATTATAACCATAGATCAAATAATACATTATTCTAGGAGTATTTTGTTGTTGTTATGTAATGAAAATACATGATTTTATTAAAAGAAAACATTTAAAAAAAAACATAATTAGTAGCGTATAACTCACCAAGTTTAGTTTTTTATCTAATATTTAGTATTTTAATATGTATAGAGTTTGTCATACTTTCTAAACTTTAAAATAGTATAAAAGCGACACCTTAAATTTTGTAAATTATAATTAAAACCCCTAAAGTTTATGTTATTGACCATCAACATTTTTATAAACATCATGTCTCAAAGTTTAAGAATTGTATGATTGACTCACAAAGTTACATAACCGTTTATATTGACACTAAGATTCATTATATTTTGCATACATCCATAATTTGTATTGACCTTTAATAATGGAAAGATGTAATAACTATATCTTTAAATTTAAAAAAAATTAAAAATAACATATAAATTGTTAAAACTTCACAAAATAACAGATGAAAAATTGTTACCATTCGAGAGTTATTTTTAAAACGATTTTAAAACTTCGAAACTTTACATGCAACTTATAAACTTTGAGAGATGATTTACATTTTTTAAACACCTTAATTTTCTCATTTAATATTGAATATTTTATGACAAAAATACTCCTACCACCGCGAAGGGAGTAAACTAAATGACCAGGTTGTCTTCTTGTACTTATTTGGGCCCTATTGATGGGCCCACTTTATGGCCCATAATTATTACAAAATTGTGAATACGAGTTTATGGGTCTGAGTCCGGATTTTTGTGGTCGGCCCATTTTCAATCAGTTGATCCTTATGGCCCATTTTTGTGGTCGTTGACTTGGTCGTTTTGGGTAAAATAAAAAAAAAAATCAATTAGAATTCTTACTTTTTCGAACATCTGTAAAATAAAGTTGATGCCACGTGATTGCGATTTTACGACTCTTTTTTATTTATATTTGCATTTATCTAACTAATATGAGATTCTTTTATTATATTTTATAGGTGAAATAAAATAAATTATAAATTTGATAGATGCTTCATTATTTGATTATTAAATTTCTATGATGAGATGATTATTGAAAAATTAAATTTTCAAAACCATCGTAGTTTCATTATTTGATTATTAAATTTCTATGATAAGATTATGATTGATATTTTAAATTTTCAAAACTGATGAGATCTTCGAATCCTTATACTCCGAACTAGGTTAGGCCCAAGTCTGTTAGGTCGGCCCAAGTGACGGAAGCCGAACTTGAAGGTCCCATATCCAACTTCCCACAAACGTTCGACCCAACAAGAATAGATGAACCCGAGAGCCCACTTGGTCCAAAAGCCCATACTCAGTGATTGGGGACCGAAGGCCAATAATGCATATGACACATTGCTTCTGGGACCGATCCGATGGATCGGTCAAGACGGTTATAGCCCACGTGTCTTGCGCTCCGGGCTCAACCACACATTCCACGCTTTGGTCCTGATCACGCAGACTACGCTTCGGTCTCATCCACGTTTTCCAGCATGTGAAAACAATCTCCAACAACCTTGTCATAGACGGTTATAGGGCGTGGATTACACATGATTTGAGGTCTATTAATACAAGGCTTGACGACGGAATTTACAGGATCTTTTGGATGCACAAAGATAGACTGTTACTCTGCGAGTATCCTTAGCGCTTTCTTTATTTACCTCGTCATTTTCTTAAGACATCTCGTTTTGTAATGAACTGTTTCATTAAGGAATCGGCTAAGAGCATTTCCAGCTCTTAGCCAAGTGATTTTTTCCCATTTCCCAGGGGTTTTCTACTCTAAATCTGCTGTGTCTATTTCCTCTTTGATTCATAATCGTTTCTTCCATTTCAAATAAATTAAAACCGAGTTCGTTCTGCAACGAACCGGACGACTGTTGGTACCCTAGGTTCTTTGACCACAACATACCAGACATTGGACCGGACACCGTATCGGTCCATATTCATGATCGGCATTTGGTCGAGATATCGGTGACCGAACAGTCAATTGAAGAAGTTGAGACTTTATGCATGAACTCTATGGCTTGAATATCAATGTTATTGATTCTCCAGGGGAACCCACGTGGATGGACCCCTTTGTTAAATATTTGACTAATGGTCATCTGCCCGAAAATACATATGAGGCCAGAAAGATTGAGACCCGGGCTAAGCGATATGTCTTAAACAATAGGCGATTATTTAAGAAGAGTTTTGAAGGACCGCTCTTGCGATGCTTATCCCCAATTGAGGTTGATGTCGTTATGATTTATGTTCATGAGGGGATATGCGGTATACACTTTGGGGCCCGATCTTTATATCATCGCGTTATCAGGGCCGGATATTTTTTGCCGACGCTCTTTAAGGAGGCTAAGAAATACACTAGACGTTGTGCTGCTTGTCAATACCATGCTCATGTCCCACAATTGCCGGGGCACCTTTATCGATGACCCCACTCCCTTGTCCATTTGACAGGTGAGTGATTGATATCTTGGGACCTTTTCCCCGATCGGTAAAGCAACAAAAGTTCTGTATTGTGGCTGTTGAATATTATACAAAATGGATCGAAGCTGGGGCAGTAGCTATTATCTCAAAGAAAGTGGTGAAACATTTCATGTGGAGAAACATTATAAGCCGCTTTAGAGTTCCTAGAGCGTTCGTGTCGGAAAATGGGCTCCAATTCCCTGGAAATTCCATACGGGATCTATGTATCAAATTGGGTATCACTCAGAACTTTTCGTCAGTGGCTCACCCCAAACCAATGGATTGACGGAGGTTTCCAACAAAGTCATCCTGAAGGGATTAAAAACTAAGTTTGAAGACTTGGGAGGAAAGTGACCCAACCATATCTACGAGGTTTTATGGGCTTATAGGACTACACCCCGCTCTACGACTCAAGAATCTCCATTCTATTTGGTGTATGGGTCTGAAGCAGTCAACCAGTTGAAGTCGCCATGCGATCACCTCGGATAACTCAATATGACGAGCATCTGAATGATGAAAGGAGGTCCTTAGATCTTGAAATTATTGAAGAAAAAAGAAACGATATCTATGCGCGCATGTATTCTTATCAACGAACCATGAAACGGGCCCATAATAAGCGTGTCTTACCCAGGGAATTTTTAGAAGGCGACCTTGTTCTCAGGAATGTGAGAGTTCAGAGAAACGTTGGAAAGCTGAACAAAAACTGGAAGGGATCTTACCGAGTTGTAAAAAACTTAGGGACTGGGGCTAATAAGTTGAAAACAGTAGATAGGAATGAGATCCCCCGAACCTGGAATGTTATGAACTTAAGGCGATACTTTTTGTAAAATCTTTGACGATTGGTGGCAATTCTGAACCATAAAATGTTTCTCATATTATGAAAAAGATACAACATATGCAATATAAATTATTTTTTGCTAGGTGAGTGACCGATCTTGAAGTTAGATTTTCTGGACAAGTTTGGACTGGCGACCGTAGCAGTCCGTCCATAAGGCTTTCAGGTAGTTGTGACCGCTCTGACGAGTCAGATGCAATATAAATTATTTTTTGCTAGGTGAGTGACCGATCTTAAAGTTGGATTTTCTGGACAAGTTTGGACTGGCGACCGTAGCAGTCCGTCCATAAGGCTTTCAGGTAGTTGTGACCGCTCTGACGAGTCAGATGCAATATAAATTATTTTTTGCTAGGTGAGTGACCGATCTTAAAGTTGGATTTTCTGGACAAGTTTGGACTGGCGACCGTAGCAGTCCGTCCATAAGGCTTTCAGGTAGTTGTGACCGCTCTGACGAGTCAGATGCAATATAAATTATTTTTTGCTAGGTGAGTGACCGATCTTAAAGTTGGATTTTCTGGACAAGTTTGGACTGGCGACCGTAGCAGTCCGTCCATAAGGCTTTCAGGTAGTTGTGACCGCTCTGACGAGTCAGATGCAATATAAATTATTTTTTGCTAGGTGAGTGACCGATCTTAAAGTTGGATTTTCTGGACAAGTTTGGACTGGCGACCGTAGCAGTCCGTCCATAAGGCTTTCAGGTAGTTGTGACCGCTCTGACGAGTCAGATGCAATATAAATTATTTTTTGCTAGGTGAGTGACCGATCTTAAAGTTGGATTTTCTGGACAAGTTTGGACTGGCGACCGTAGCAGTCCGTCCATAAGGCTTTCAGGTAGTTGTGACCGCTCTGACGAGTTAGATGCTTCCACGCTTGTTAAGTACTTAGACGGATTGCAAAACTCCTAGAACTTATTGCGAACTTAATCTCCCCTTTGACGGCATTCACCCTTCGGAAATAACCCTTGCTTCTTTGTACCTGACCATAGATGGAATAACGGGGACAGAATTAGGTAGTCAAAGCACAAACGCAAGCCTATATTGGGACTTATGCAGAACCGGGGCTTGACCGAAGCTTGACACGAGACTTGTATTTGAACATGGGCTTCGATATAGCTTGCCATGAGACTCATAAAGAACCAATGCAGCGCTGCCAAAGTCATAATGTTTGATAGGGACGAAATAAAGAGTGATATGTTAATACAATTAAAATTCCCTAACTTATTAAGCCTAGCAAGACCCCAACCTAAGTTAAGATGACCGAACGGTCTAGGTTCAGTATGGACCCCGAACTTATACTTAGAAGAAAAAATATATTGAAAGATGATAGTTACAATAAACAAAATACATAAGGGGCGACCCAAGATCTAAACCTAATCTATCTGTCCTTCCTCCCTATATGATCCATAGACTTCTTCGCGATCCATGCCTTGAGATTATCCACTTTCCTCTCCTTCTCCTCAACCACCTCGTTGACTGATTTCTTCATTAAGTCAAACAGAAGGAAGTTGGGAACCTTATCCAATGGAGGTCCATCCAAAACTGGGATCTCTTTGAGGTTCTCATCTTGGTTAGGGGATCGATCGTCTCCCAGCGCTCATCTTCAGTATTCAGACCAAACTTGCTAAGTATATGGCCCTTCATATTATCCATATACTGGGAGACATTTGATCAATAGACGATTGCCACTAAGGCAAACATCAGCGGTGATCGGGCAAAACCCAGTAGGGCCTCCCGGACCGCTCCTTCAATTGCTTCCTTACCCCTAACCAATTCTTCTATCAAGGCATCTTTCTTCTCTTGG
The DNA here is from genome assembly GCA_009725065.1 of Utricularia reniformis. Classification (NCBI taxonomy): domain Eukaryota; kingdom Viridiplantae; phylum Streptophyta; class Magnoliopsida; order Lamiales; family Lentibulariaceae; genus Utricularia; species Utricularia reniformis. Next base: position 191,130 of record RWGZ01000959.1, read on the forward strand.
GACCGAAGGAGAAGTCTGTTGCTCTCGTCATATAACTCATGTATCTAACGCTCTAGTTCCAAAACTCGGGCCGTTGCGGAATTAGCAATCGACTAGGCTTCCTTATACTTTGCTTCCCACTCCGCCGCTTGAGAAGTGGCAAGCGAAAGTTGAGTGCCCGCTCCTAACAGATCTCCATTCAAACTGTCCCATTCCTCCCGGACCGATTCCAGCTCCTTTTGCTTGATCTCAACTTGTCTTTGAGCTAGAGTAAGTTGATCTTTCATATCTTCAGAAGCCGAAGAAGAGCTTCGACTTAGCTGGATGGCAGAAGTAAGATCTAGACTTCTTCTGCATGTTTGTAAGAAAGGATCATGGTCAGATCCGAAATCCAACCTGAGTGATAGAATGCGAAGATAACTTACCGTCGCATGAGATTCTAAATAAGCGGCCACCAAACTAGGAATGGAGCCATCCAGTTCGGTTGGTTCTTCCGTGCCATCAGCCTATATTCCTCCAGCATGGCATCCTTCCATGACATCGGAGTTCTCCTAGGTCCCTGAGCCTTCGAGACAGAGGCAACCATTTCTTGGTTCGCCCCCCTGAACAGTTCGGGATCTGATGGCGCGGGGACCGATGTCCCACGAATTGAGATCCCCTTCTTCGGGATTGGGGCTGCAGCATGTTCTCTGGCCCTCCTCAGCCGTTTGAACTGCTTCGGGCGCCCGCTTGCTTCGATCTTGAGGTAGAGGGGGCCTCGACATACTCACCTCTAAGTTGGAAGATGGGAGGACATCCTCAAATCTCATTACCCCCTGCAGCAACAACCGCATGACGGTAAGATTCATGGGAGAATTATTCCCGATCCTATACATGGCAGATAGGCCTAACGAGCGGATTCTTGTCGAAATCATCTCATCCACCTCCACCATTGAGGGTCTGGGCCTCTGGCTGCTGGAACCTCCCGCCGATCGGGAAGACTCTACATGGGTGTTTGATGTTGATTTGGATGCCCGCAACCTTACATCCTTCCTAGCCTTGGCCGCTTCAGCCATCTCAGCTATTCTGTTCCCCGACATCGTGTCTGTGGAGCCTGCAGAAGAAAAACGATAAGGATCAGGAGATATGAACTAAGATAAGTTAAAGTCCATACCCGATCCCTCCGACTCGAATGAGTCCGAACTAGAAAATATCCCATTCGGGGTATGTCTATGCGTTTAAGACATTTCTCGGGAGGAGGAAGCATTGCCAGCGTATTGGCAATATCCTGATAGGAATGGTTGAATCAGGTTCGATCCAACCTCCCGATATCTAGATGAGTAATTAAGGGAGACACCTTCAATAAGTCTTTCCTCGGAATGTCTATCCAAACATAGCAAGATTCTCATTCATGACGGGAATCTTCCTTGTCAACGATAACACATTTCTTTGTTCGGGTCGCTATGTAATACAATCTGCGACACAACAACAACCTTTTCCCCCTTCGGGATCCCACCAAAAAGAGGTTGAAAAAAATTTTCTGGGTCGGTTCTACCCCTACCTATAACAATAAAAAATAAAAGCTATTATATATACGTAACTACCCGGAAAAAGAGTGTAGGTCGGGAAGTGGATTTCCCGAAGCACGGTCGCTACAAAAGGATGAAGCGAGAACCCCAGGCCGCACTTCAGGGAGGCATAGCTAACGAGTAAGGCGTTAGCATGTACGTTCATCTCAGCAGGAAGAAATCACAGAACGTCTTCCTTCCCCCTCTAGATGGGGTAATGGGCTGGGATAGAGAACTTGACCCGAAGTTCTTCGGTGTTAATCTCAGAAACGAGGGGATACCTAGCCTTACGGGGTACCATGGGTAGTTACCTTAAGATATGTGAAGAAAAGAAGGGTTTTGAGAGCACTGGAACGAAATCTAGAGAGTATTAGGGCTTGGGAATTCTTCGCAAAATGGCAAACGATGGTTGCACAGTACCAAAATCCCAACTTGTATACTCTCACACTGACCACTCACAAAGTGACACGTCACTGCTACAGGCAGCCACAGTCTGACGACCAGTTATTCCTTTGGAATACGAAAGGGCGCAGACTACTGTTAAAGCTCAAATTACACTTTTGCCCATAGCCGTTACAGCTTTCAAATTTGAAAACTAACTTTCTGAAAATTCTCTAAGTGCATGATCGGTCTTCAGGGACGCTGTCATAACCAGTTCGGGTACGATCCACCGTTCGTTCTATCAAGCATCCTTGCCCCAAACGCTCTCAATCAGATGGTTGAACTTACATCGCCATTATGATGGCGATAAAGTCCGAGGGGCTAGTGATAACACCTTCGGATCCCGGTATCCCGAACTAGGTTAGGCCCAAGTGACGGAAGCCAAACTTGAAGGCCCAAGATCCAACTTCCAACAAACGTTCGACCTGACAAGAATAAATGGACCCGAGAGCCCACTTGGTCCAAAAGCAAATACTCACTAATAGGGGACAGAATGCCAATAATGCATATGGCCCATTGCTTCTGAGACCGATTCGATGGATCGGTCAATACTGTTATAGCCCACGTGTCTTGCGCTCCGGACTCAACCACACCTTCCACGCTTCGGTCCTGATTACACAGACTACGCTTCGGTCCCATCCACGTTTTCTAGCATGTGAAAACAACCTCCAACAACCTTGTCAGAGGCGGTTACAGGACGTGGATTTCACGCGATTTCATCTCTATGATTACAAGACTTGACGATGGAATTTACAGGACATTTTGGATCCGCAAAGATAGGCTTTTACTCTGCCAGTATCCTTAGCGCTTTCTTTATTTACCTCGTCATTTTCTTAAACCATCTCGTTTTGTAATGAACTATTTCATTAAGGAATCGACTAAGAGCATTTGCAGCTCTTAGCCAAATAATTTTTTCTCATTTTCAGGGGTTTTCTACTCTAAATCTGCTGTGTCTATTTCCTCTTTGATTTATAATCGTTTCCACTATTTCAAATAAATTAAATAGAGTTCGTTCTGCAACGAACCGGACGACTGTTGGTACCCCAGGTTCTTTGACCACAACAAAAACCATCTTAGTTTTTAAGCGATATAATGATGAGAGTATTATTTTATTGTTACATTGAATAACTTCCATATTATTGTAATTTTTTAATAATCATTAAACTATTATTATTTATTTGCTAAATCAAATAATCCTACATTGTAATTTGATTCTATGTGTTCTCTTTGCGTATAACATAATGTTGTTGTATAGTATCTATTCTTAATGATATTTGTATATTTTTACATTTTTGCATTGTGTATTTAAGGCATAGAGAACGAGCAATTCATCGGAGGTAACGGGGAAATATTAGATCATGATGCATCGTCAACATAGAGTCAGAGTCAGAGTCAGAGTCAGAATCGTAACCTGATTTTTAGTCGGTGAACCTGATGAACCTCTAGATAATTTGATGAAATTCTAATTCATCGTGCTGTTCAGGTAACACCACTCACCGAACGTAGGTCAAGTTTTTCGCTAGGTACTCGCTACTACTTTATACATGGTGGTACAATGGGGATCGACGAGTTTACATTGAGTAATCGGAAATGTGATTACATGAAGTATAATATATTAATAACATATATTGGTGTTTGAAAAAACAAAGAGGAGATGTACTTTTGTCAACCAAAATGTTCATTTTTATAAATATTATTTCATTTTCACACTCATAGAACCATTCAAACCTCCAATTGATTCCTACACTACAATGTTTCCAGATTCTAACTCCCCTAAGGAAATTCCTCACCCATTGCTTGCTTCCGCTTTCCCTCCCAATTTGAATCCACCCCACGATGATACAACCGCCAGTCCGACTCTTACCCCATTTCCGCTATTGTCCCGCATAGAAGTGATCGCCCAAAAAAGCCTCCAGCTTAGCTCAATGACTATGTCACACTTGCTTACTCTACTCCACCTTCCCTTCCTCCCAACCGTCACCCACGTTCTTTCTGTTCTACACCACAATTTGTGCCCTGTCACGTTTCTTTCTTGGCTCAAATGACCACAATCTAGGAACATATGAATTATAAGGATGCCAGTATTCCGAAGGAATGGGTCAGGCCATGCACGAGGAATTTAGTGACCTTGAGAAGAACCAAACTTGTTTCCTTTACTCTCTGGTCATCAACCTATCGACTACAAGTGAGTCTTTAAGACCAAACTCAACACTGATGGTTTTGTCACTCGTTATAAGGTGCGTCTTGTTGCAAAATGATTCCATCAAGTTGAAGGCACATAATACACATAGAGTTTCTCCCTTGTCGCCAATGTCACCATTGTTCAGTTGATTCTTGCCTTGGCCGTGAGCCAACATTGGTATCTTCATCAGATTGGCATCAATAATGCATTCCTCCATAGCTTTTTGGACGAGAATGTTTATAAGGAAGTCCCTAATAGTTACACCCATCATCGTCTTGTGATGTTTGTTTTTTGCAATGTTCTATCTACGACCTTAAGCATGTCTCACGGCAATGGAACTCTCAGTTGATGCAACATCTACTTGCTTATGGGTTTCGGCAATCGACCATGATCATTGCCTATTTACTTATCTTGATGCTCGTTGTCTACGTTGATGATATCCTACTATGTGGTACATCACTAATATCACCATGGTAAAAGACCATCTGCAATACTTGTTTACTATCAAGGATCTCGGACGTGCGAAGTTATATATGAGGATGGTTATTGCAAAAAAACATTCATTCCGCTTCCCTGCCGTTTTAACTCACTTATCAATGTTATATCATCCCTTCTTTTTGATTCATGACAATATAATCATCTTATCAGTAGGCTGTTCTATTTGAATTTTAGCTGACTAAACGCTAGTTTACATACCATGCACTACCTCAAGGATGCCAATTGGTCATCTTGCACAAAGATCCGATGTTTTGTTACTAGTCATCTTGCACAGAGATCTTCCCCATCTCCTAGAAGATCAAGAAGTCAACCACCGTCTCTCGAATCATCCACATAAGTTGAGTACCCTATCATGGCCTCTACAGTTTGTGAATTGAAATGAATCTCCCATCTCTTGCACAATCTACGTCTTCCCTTGCCCGTGCCCATTCCATTACACTGTGATCACAAGTAACCCTCATTGTCACCTCAAATCTGATTCTGTTGTTGAAGTCTTCATTATATCGTACCTTAAGTATGGGCCTATGATATGGACTTAGTAATTACTGTACGTTTGGCATTGTGATTATTATATCGGGTCTAATGTAAATGGGCCATGAGATCTATTCAATATTAGAGCTTAAGTCGGTTAGCCCACTGTATAAATACTGCACATCCTTTGAAATTCCTGGTAGATGCGCTCATTCTTACATTGAATATTTTGAAAAACTTCCTCTCTAGTCTCTCAGGCTTTTATGCTTACGGTTTTAAAACTTCTTGAGACTTGTTATGTTTACTGTGTTTTTGTGATTATCTTCTTTGAAACCTTTGAGTTTCACGTGTAAAACTCAACTGTAAATTACTACTGAAGTGTTTTTGTTCACCCGTTGAGCTTGAACGCTAGTGTAAATGTGATTATTGCTTGTTTTGAACCCCTTGTTTGAGATTATTGTCTTCTAGTTACCGACATACGATTCTTGAAATAGATATGATATTTCTTGAGTAGATCTAGAAACTCTTGTTAAGAAGTGAGTCACTGGTTCCTTTCCTTAAGGTTGAACGGACTCAAGATATGAACCGTTCGGTAAACTTGACTTCAGGTTTTGTTTCTTACTAATTTGTGTTCTAAGTGTGCAGGGTGAACCTAGAACGGTTGGGGGATTTGTGGTTATGTAGAACACATTTCTCTCTGAACATTAGTCGTTCTTTAAGTCCATAATTGAATAAGTAATCTTCATATATGTACTAAGAACATACTAATATGAAATTCTACAATGTTCGAGGGATTGGATACGAAATAAAAGCATTCCTAACCTTACTCTCTTACTTGTTTTTATTTATGTGTTATTGTTAGTGCATGATTAAGTGCTATAAAATTTGTGAAAGAACATTTCTGTTTTTGCTGATTAGTGAAAATAACACATGATATCTTAATTAATTGTCGAGACGATCGATTCTAAAATAAGAATCGGAATCTGATACTACTTTAAAATCGTTATGTCTTCTTTATTACTTTCAGAATGTATAACTAATAGGATTAAAAATTACAACAGGTTTTACATGAACATACGAAGCATCTAGAGATTGATTGCCACCTCGTTCGTGAATATCCTTGGATGTTTCTTAGAACTATGTTTTGTTGCAAACAAGAAGTAACTCGCAAATCTCTTCACCAAGCATCTCGTCGATTCTAGCTTTCACTATCTTGCATCACGCTTGGTCTTGTCAACGTTGAAGATCCTCCATGTTGTGGGGATGTTAAGATTAAAAATGCACTTTTAGATTAGTTTTATATTAGAAGTTTATATTGTAATTAAGTGCACCTAGCTTAGCCCAATTTTCTATATATATAAAAATAGATGTATATCTATTTTGTGAATCAAAAAATTCTAGTTTATATTGTTCATAGTTGTTAATGTTTGGCTTATAAAGTTGAAAATAATGGAAGAATATTAGCAAATGGTGATCCTCTTCCATTAGGTGCAGAAATCAAACTCATTTGGCATTTTACTCATCAGTTAGAAGAAATTTGATAAAGACAAATTACAGTTACAATTTGACGGCACTAGTGAAACTGTAATTCAAAAAGTCTTGAATTATGATGAATATGTATATTTTTTTCTTAATAATCTACATTTCTCTTCATTTTTCTTTTTTATTATACATGGCTTCAATAATAATCATTCAAAACAATCTTTTAATTTGAACTCAAATTAAAATACAAAATTTTAGAAAATTTCAGAATTATTTAAAACAGAAATTAATAAGTTAATTTGATATTTTGAAAATAAAATATGTTTTATCATTATTTTGAGAATTAAAATATAGAATGCGTAAAGTATTAATTTTTACTTAAAATTAATATTTATAAAAAATTTTAATTTAAAAATAATATTTAAAAATAAGTAATTAATTCGAAGTAAATATTCAAAATATCATTATTTAATGCTTTTGAATATAAAAAATAATAATATCATTTTATATTTTAAAATAATAAAAATATAAATAATTTATATCAATAATTTACAAATTGGTATAGACCGATTTACAATACGAATTCATTGCATCGATAAATATGATATGTATCGAGAATACTGAATATGTATTGGATCTGTAATGTAATAATAAAATAAATTAAATTATTAATCTAGATAAAATACATATTTTTTTAACCACTCTCAATTAATATTGTTTCTAATTTGAAAAACATAAGAATTAATATTCTAAAAAATCTATATTCTTTTTTTCTAATCAAACAAGTGTGATCCGACCCGATCGTTCAAAACCACAATGATCGGTATTTTTTTAAAATAACGGTTAATATCGATATGTCCTAAATTCCCAACAAATTTTAAAAATGATAAATATGGACAAAATTTGATCATTAAATTATAAATTCAATTTCAAAGCTAAATTATTAAAATTTTGGTTTAAAATACCAACTTTACCCGTTGTAAAAGTTATCTTTTCATAATTCAAGGACTAGTGACATTAAATGTGTAGTTATAGTGTGATATTTTCAGAATTCTTCTGATTTATGGGTAGATTCACAAAACATCAGGTTTGGGATGACTACTTTCAAGTTTCAAGACTATTGTCTCCTAGATTTTCTCTATGAGATTTATTGGGTTTTGTGCCAATGTCTAATTGGAGAAAGAAATGTAATTGAGCTTTTGAATCTGAGTAAATTACCATGTACACTAAAAGTGTTAGAAATAGTGTCACCCAATTTGTCACTGACTCAATCTAAATCATCAATATAGTAGTGATGGACGGGTGAAACGACGTAAGTTATATGCAGCTCGGTTTCTATAACTATAGAAACCGAGCTCTAATTTTTTTTATATTTAAATATAGCCCGGTTTCCTTTATTGCAGAAACTGACTATATTTAAAAATAAAAAAAAACTATACGTCATGCATAATTGTGTGGCTGAAAATATGTGGTTTTAATTTTTTATTGGACAATATGTCGAGTTTATATTGTTTATAAATAACCAGTGTTGACAACCTTTAAACCGGGTACCAAGGATGTGTTCTTGTTGAGAACCATTAAACCCGGTACCAACGAGGAGTCCTAAGCAAGAATGAAGGTGGTCAGGCCCAATCGATAATTCGACAGTTGAAATTATCAAACAGACCGATCGGTCCCGGAAAACAGTTTAGGGCGATCGGTCCAGTCAAACAGCTTAGGGCGATCGGTCCAGGCAAACAGCATAGGGCGATCGATCCAGACAAACAGTATAGGGCGATCGGTCCCGGCAGTTTGCTTAGGGGCAGCATACCGATCGGTCCCGACAGTTTGCTTAGGGGCAGCACCGATCGGTCCAGACAGTTTGCTTAGGGGTAGCACACCGATCGGTCCGGCAGATTGCTTAGGGTCAAACAGACCCGATCGGTCGCAGACTGCTTAGGGCAGTAGACCGATCGGTCTAGCAGACAGCTTAGGGTCAAACAGACCCCATCGGTCCGCAGACTGCTTAGGGCAGTAGACCGATCGGTCCAGCAGACAGCTTAGGGACAAACAGACCCGATCGGTCCGCAGACTGCTTAGGGCAGTAGACCGATCGGTCCAGACAGACTGCTCAAGGCAGCAGACCGATCGGTCCTGACAGACTGCGTAGGCCCCAGCAGACTACATAGGCTCTGACAGACTGGATGTGGGCCCATCAGCATGCATTCCATGCTTCAGGCTCAACCACGCTTTCCAGCATGCGGAAACAACATTGTCAGAGGCGCTGACATGACATTAATTACACGTGTTTCCCACTCTTTAAATACAGAGCTAAAAGATAAGCTCAAGAGGACCCTTTGGAGGCCAATTTCGAAGAACCCTAACCGCTGTAATTTCATTTCCGCTGCTCTTATTCCCTTTGTATATTTCATTGATTCATTGATCGGTGATGCCCCTAAGCAAACTGTCTGGACCGATCGGTATGCTGCCCCTAAGCAAACTACCGGGACCGATCGCCCTATACTGTTTGTCTGGATCGATCGCCCTATGCTGTTTGCCTGGACCGATCGCCCTAAGCTGTTTGCCTGGACCGATCGCCCGGTTTAAAGGTTGTCAACACTAGCCCCTTGGGTTTCGTCATATCAAGGCCGCTATGAACGGAAGCCAACCATGAAAAACCCGAACCTTCATATCCATGGATGTCTGCTCGTCGGAGAGCTCTGTTCTTCTATGAGTCCAAAGATAGACTACGGTTTTCGGAGCCCCGGTTCTTTTATAAGTCCCAAGGTAGACTCCTCATTTTCCTTTCGGATGAGCTTCTCCTTCAAATTCCTTGTTCTCAGCATGTCGATAGAACGAATACCTCGGAAAGTAACATTTCTCACACTTTCGATTTGGCCAGCGAGTTCTTGCGGGGAATTAAGTTATTGGTAAGTTCTAAGACTTTCTCGACTTAGTCAGAGATGTCACTAGTCCAGACCCGTCCAAAACCCCCGCCGTCCAAGTCTAACCCATATCCCTGTGTGAGAGAAGACAGTTCCAATAAAAGTATATGCCCTTATTTGTTGAGGATTCGTTACCGATTGTGAGATCTGTCGCCTGCGTGATCCTCGTCGGGATAGAGACCTCAATGGGTAAATCCACAAATCCACACCGATCGGTCCGACAGATTGCTTAGGGTCAAACAGAACCGATCGGTCCGCAGACTGCTTAGGCCAGTAGACCGATCGGTCCAGCAGACAGCTTAGGGTCAAACAGACCCGATCGGTCCGCAGACTGCTTAGGGCAGTAGACCGATCGGTCCAGCAGACAGCTTAGGGACAAACAGATCGGTTTTATTTGTTGTTTGCTTAGGGGCAGCACCGATCGGTCCAGACAGTTTGCTTAGGGGCAGTATACCGATCGGTCTCGACAGTTTGCTTAGGGGCAGCACCGATCGGTCCAGACAGTTTGCTTAGGGGCAGCACACCGATCGGTCCGGCAGATTGCTTAGGGTCAAACAGACCCGATCGGTCCGCAGACTGCTTAGGGCAGTAGACCGATCGGTCTATCAGACAGCTTAGGGTCAAACAGACCCGATCGGTCCGCAGACTGCTTAGGGCAGTAGACCGATCGGTCCAGCAGACAGCTTAGGGACAAACAGACCCGATCGGTCCGCAGACTGCTTAGGGCAGTAGACCGATCGGTCCAGCAGACAGCTTAGGGCCATACAGACCCGATCGGTCCAGACAGACTGCTCAAGGCAGCAGACCGATCGGTCCTGACAGACTGCGTAGGCCCCAGCAGACTACATAGGCTCTGACAGACTGGATGTGGGCCCATCAGCATGCATTCTATGCTTCAGGCTCAACCACGCTTTCCAGCATGCGGAAACAACATTGTCAGAGGCGCTGACATGACATTAATTACACGCGTTTCCCACTCTTTAAATACAGAGCTAAAAGATAAGCTCAAGAGGACCCTTTGGAGGCCAATTTCGAAGAACCCTAACCGCTGTAATTTCATTTCCGCTGCTCTTATTCCCTTTGTATATTTCATTGATTTATTAATGAATTTGCCGTGGAGGTTCTCCTCTCGGCAACGTGGTTTTTTCCCCCTTTCTTAAGGGGTTTTTCCACGCTAAAATCGCCCGCGTTCTTTCCATTTTCTTATTTCAAGTTGTCTCCACAAACAACAAATAAAACCTATTTTCAGAATCCGGTGACTGTTGGTACCCCCTAAAAAGGGACCACAACAACCAGTATGTTTATTTCTCATTCACTAACAATTTTTTATCTTATATTTTGTTGAGTTTTTATTGTATCTTAGTTAGTTTTTTTATTTTTAAATGAATTGATCCAACGATTGGAACTTTTAATTCTTCATGGGGATTTTTTCTCGATTACGCCGAAGGTGAGGAACATTCTTACAGAAGACAAAATTCAACTCATCCCAGCAAATGAAACCAGAGGTAGTTTATTTATAATAACTATAAAAATGATTTAGCAATCTCAAAAAATATGCAAATTTGGTCTATTGATGATTAACGTGTACTCTATGCATATCCCAGCATCACGAGCTTTTTGAAACAGCATATTCACTCGCATTAAATCATTGGGCTGACGTAAGGCAGTTTATTTATAAAATATAGCTCAATTTCTGAAATAATAGAAATTGGTTTTTGTTTTTTAAAAAATAAATATAAAAACATTTTTTTAAAAAAATAAAATGAAAAGATAGCCCGATTTCTTTTATTGTAGAAACCGGATTATGTTTAAAAAAAATAAAAAAGAGTAGCCCGGTTTTTGGTATAACAGAAACCGGGCTAGTATCTGAAATAAAAAAATAATAAGAGTTGTTCGGTTTCTGATATAATAGAAACCGGACTACTCACACGTCAATCATTGTTATTTTGTTGAAATGATGGAAATCAGTATTATTAATTAAATAAAAAAAATCAATAACTTATAATTTATTTAATTATGGACGGTGATAGGCGCATTAAAAACTTCTTTATTTATGGTCTCTGAAAGCAATAAAGTAGAAGAGTGATTCCATTTGTAAGCACATGACAAGCGCATAGCGTGGGAGAATTTGGATTCTTACAATTTTTTACAGTTGAAAGCTACTGTGTACCTAACTTTGTTTGTCTTTGTTAGGACATGCTTGTCTGTTTCTTATCCTTCACCTTTACATGTATTTATTGATCATTTTGTTAGAAGATAATTTACATTTATTCTCTTCTGAGTCTTCTGCCAAAAGTAATGCTTTTTCTTCTTTAAAAAATTGAATAGTGTAGCGATAAGGCGAAGTTGGTTGTGCTTTCGAATTATATATTTATCCGCTTGTGTACCCTATTTCCTCTCATTTTCCTTTTTTCCTTTGTTCTAACATTTTTTTGCATTATTTGGAGCTTTAATCTCATCATCTTGTGAGTTCATTCGTTGAATTATTAAGTATGAATAATTTTATTTGATATATTTTATTTCTCGTAGTTATTGAATTTCGGTATTTATGAATAAAAGTTTTTAAGTTTATATAATTGGTTCTCCAAAATTTAAAACAATATTATTTAAATATAAATAGCTAAATAAGTATGTAGTTATGAAAGGATAATCAATTTATTTAGATATTAAATTAATATTGAAAAAAAAATGATGATTTAGAAAAAAAGAAAGTAACATAGAGAAAGAGAAACGAACTCATACAACAATATCTTGAAATTCAAGGTTAATGGATAGGAAGAATGTCGATATAACTCAGTTAATAAGATAATTGAATTAAATTGAAAAGAGTTGACAAAACGATTACTTATGATATCATTCTTATTATAAACTAGAATTTGTGTATTTTCACAACTAATGTAGAATATATTTCAACATAAAGTTGGTGATACTCTTATGATCCATTCTAGAATGGGTCGCGATTTTATATAAAATGGTGAGGTAGGCAAAAGGCAGTTATGAATGGTTGGGGCTGATTTATTTTGATCTTTGAAATTGATCAAAATTTGAATTACAAACTTAATTTAATCTTTAGGACGAATGAACAATTACTTTTCAATCATGTAGACAAAAAATAATTTATTGATACCGACACGACAAACATTAGGACAGAGATATGAGTCGCTATCTCGGTAAGAGAGATGATTTTCTTGATAAATGACAAAGGAATCTTCATTATAATATCTACAATACAAACCAAGATGACAAACTTAGATCACGTTTTTTTATATGGTTTATTTTTCAATGGGAGCGGCGTCGCTGTCAGCTGAGAACGCATGCTTTGCTTCGTTCCCTGGTTTGAGTAGAAAATGACAAGAGACTTATGTTTTATGATGATGATGACAAACGTTTAGACAAGGATATGTTTAACTTTAGTGGATATTTTGTTAAAACAAAAAGCGATAAAAATGGACACTTTTTCTCACAAATTCCATATTCTTATACCAGGCAATAAGACAAACCAAAACCATCACGACAGATGCTTCCACCTCGCTGAGTCCACGACTGTGTCTGGTAATGCCTATACTGCACCTCTTGTATCCTTACTCGTTCATCATTTAACCCACTTTCTATCTTCCTTTTCACGTTAACTTATTTATGAGAAAATTCTCGTGCTTCAGTGAAGATTTAGTTTTAGGGGTATTTATTTAGGGTTTTATCTGATTTGAAGAACCCACTAAGGGATTTCTAAATTTCGCCTTGCTTGGTGTTCGATCTTATTCTGGGCTTGATGATCTGAATTTGGGACTCATTTCAAGGAGATTTGAGTCTGTTAATTATCCCAATTAAGGGCATCTGCTTGCTCAATTTCTTACTTATGTTTCAAGAAGAAACATCTTCGTCTTCAGTTAGTTCATCGCCGATTCACATGTTTCCCTTTATGTCTCAGTCATCTTCATATCCATGGATTAAGGATTTAAAACCAGAAGAGAGGGGATTATATCTGATTCATCTCTTAATTACTTGTGCAAATCATGTAGCTTCAGGCAACCTTGAAAATGCAAATTTAGGCCTTGACCAAATTTCACATCTTGCTTCAGCTGAAGGTGACACAATGCAGCGAATAACTTCGTATTTCTCCGAAGCTCTTGCAGATCGAATCCTCCGAAAATGGCCTGGTATTTATAAAGCTTTTAATTTGACAAGAATCCCTGTTGCTACTGAAGAAATGCTTGTGAGAAAAATGTTCTTTGAATACTTACCTTTTTTGAAGGCTTCTTTTGTGATCACTAATCAAGCTATTATTGAAGCTATGGAAGGGGAGAAAATTGTTCATATTATCGACTTAAACGCTACCGAACCGATGCAATGGTGTATGCTTATTCGTGATCTTAATGCACAGCCTGAAGGGCCTCCGCATTTAAGAATTACAGGAGTTCATCAGCAAAAGGAAGTTTTAGATAAAATGGCAAGTGTTTTGATTGAAGAAGCAGAAAATTTAGATATCCCTTTTCAGTTCATTCCCATTGTAAGTGAATTAGAGAATCTCGATATCGGAATGTTGCGAGTTAAGACAGGAGAAGCTTTAGCCATTACATCAGTTATGAAGCTACATGAACTTTTAGCTTGTAGTAACAATCCGAAAAGCCGGTATCCATTATCGCATATGAGGCCAAGCTCTGAATCAGTTGAAATTGATATGGTAAATTCGTTTAGCCTCGGTGATAACTTACCGTCAAGGATTGATACATTGCTTACTGCTCTATGGGGTCTTTCTCCGAAAGTAATGGTCGTAACGGAGCAAGATTCGAATCACAATAGCAAAAATCTAATGGAAAGATTATCTGAGTCTTTATACTTCTATGCAGCTTTGTTTGATTGTTTAGAATCAACTCTGCCAAGGATATCTCTTGAGAGGTTTAAGATTGAGAAAATGATATTTGGTGAAGAGATAAAGAACATAATCGGTTGCGAGGGAGCGGAACGGAAACACAGACACGAGAAGCTCGAAAAATGGCACAAAAGATTCGAGTTAGCTGGTTTTACTAAAACCCCACTTAGCTATTACAGTTTATTGCAAGCTAAGAGATTGATTCAAAGCTTTAACACTGATGGGTATAAGATCAAAGAAGAGAATGGCTGCGCCTCGATTTACTGGTACGATCGACCACTTTTCTCTATAGCAGCATGGAGTAGTAGAAGGTGCTTGAAATCTTGATACTTGTGTTTTTATGCTGTGATTCTACTGGATGAACATGTTGTTTTTTTCATTTGGTAGAAATATATGATTTTTTCAGTTATGAATACGTGTAACCGTTTGGATGTATCTGAAACAAGACTACTTGTATTCATATTTTATACAAACAAATTGATTTATTTCCTCGGATGCTGACAAGTTGGCTATAATTTGAAATCTAGGACTTGTTACCGTAACTAGTAACTGGGACAAGCTTCCTTATTACAATACAAAAACATTTGGCACGGCATTTAAGATAGAAATTCATGGTAGTTACGAAATTAAACTAAAAATCAAATCGATAAACTCTGTTATCGGATAAAACCCCGGCTATCAACAAATATTTACTATTGAATATACATAAAAAAATGCATACAATTAGAGATATGAGGAATATATGTTGTGTTGGTGTTTTGAAACAAATGATATTAACATTCATTTTATAGACGAAGGAGTCACAATTTTGCTATCACCAACCCATGGTTGGTATGCCGGTAATGACCAGATGTATTAAATATGTGGTCATTGACTTCATTTAACAATCTCTTACTTGAAGTCAATATAATCTTTCGCTTGATCTACATGCATTTGCCCAGGTAACACTGCAAAATCTTCTGATGTTGTCATCGAAGATGACCTTCGATCCAAACCTCTCTCGAGAGATTCTTTACATTTGTCTATCTCTTGAGAGCTCCCACTTCTTGTGCTATTGAACAAGTGCAACTATAGTTACGCACAAATCTAGCTTCAATGTGATGACCACCTTCGTTAGCATATCTGTTGGATTTTCTGTTCATCGCACATTTATTAACAAGAGCTCATTATTGTTGATCATGTCTCGAATGTAATGATATTTCAATTCTATGTGCTTCGTTCATGAGTGAAACACAGAATTTTTAGCCAAACTGAATCCACTTTCGCTATCATTATAGAGATTTCATACCCTTCATCTATACAGATCTTCGTTAGGACGTTTATGAGCAAAACCATCTCGCATGTTGCCACATACTTTGCTTATGTGGTTGAGTGCTACGCATTTCTACAATCTAGAAATCCATCTCACAGCAGTACATCCCATTGTTAAAATGTATCCAAATGTACTCTTTCGATTATCAAGATCACCTCCAAGATCAACATCGGTGTATCCTATGAGCTCAAGATCTCATTTCTTGAAGAACGACTTCATGTTCGATATCCATTTCAAGTATTCAATCAGTGACAATTGATTCCCAGTGCGCTTTCTCTAGGTTTGACATAAACCTGCTGAAAATTCCCACAACGTAAGAAATGTATAACTTTGTGCACACCATTGCATACATCAAGTTCTCTACTACAAAAGCGTAAGGAACTCAAGCCATGTGCTCTATCTTCTCAATCGTCTTAGATTGTTGTGCCTTTGAGAATTTTATCTATGCTCCCAAAGGTAAACTCCAAGTTTTCGTATCTCCCATTTGAAATCGATCAATTATTCTCTCTATATTCTTTTGTTGTGATAACTAGAAAACTCCAGCATTTCGATTTCTAGTTAGTTGCATTCCAATAATTTTTCTTGCAAGCTCCATTCTTTCATCTCAAATGCTTCTTGATGTCATCTCCGTCCATGTCCGCCCGAAAATCTATTATCTTTCTCCACATCATCTTTATCTCTCTCTATTTCATCATTCTCTTTCCTACTAATTTATATCAATTTTTTTTAAAATCAAAATTAGTTTGCATTCCACCATAATAACCAATACATATTATAATTGTTGTATAAATTTGAAAAATACATTTATTTCTAATTATAAAATAAATAATTATTAAAATTTCATTTACTAGATAAAACGGATTAATACAAATAATAAGCAATCTAATTAACAAAAGTTAATTTGTGCCAAAAGTAGCCCATATATGTTGACTAAATCTACTTTAAGTCGATGATGCATTCTAACCTTCTTCGAGATTATATACCATGTGAGATATGCTTGAAATGCTAGCTTATGGTGTTCAGGATGATTGCCAGTGAGTATTATCATCGGCTTGCCAGCGACTATTGGATATGAGATAGTAATGTGACATCGATAATCAACATTCATATTGTGCAAGATAATTGATTGCTTATGATATCTGCTAGAGTTTTTTTATCCCAAACATTACCAGTAAAGTAAGAATCCCAGACATTGATTGCAACACTGCGAGGTTCGTTCAACATCTTTCTGTGCACGCTCTTGACGGACATAAAAAAGTCTAGTTTTCTCATTTTGAATAAGGGTGATTGTTTTCACAAACATGAGTCATTCTGTATAAATGTCATTAGCCAAATAATAGCTCATATTGTACACATTATCATTAAGTGAAAATTTAATATATGGCGTGACCTCATTGTGCAACTAATCAAATAAAGGTGAATGACTCAAAACATTGATATCATTATTTGCTCCCGAAGTTTCAAAAAAAATTTCAAATCCAAATATATGATGAAGCAACTACTTATAAGATTATTATTGAGAATCTTTATCGTCATGAGTATATTGACCATTCCAAACGATCAGACAATTTTTCCATATCCAATACATACAATCAATGCTTCCAAACATGCGAGGGAAACCACACTATTCTCCCCAAGCTAGCAAACGTTCAACGTCATCTATAGTTGGTCGTCTCATGTATGTTCCCTCGTATGCAGTACGAATTCTAGAAACAAAATGCCTAAGACATTCAAATGTAGTGTTCTCACCAATACGAACATATTCATTGTAGACATCAACACAACATCCATATGCCAACATACGCATTGCTTATGTGCATTTTTTAACTATAGACAGAGAAGAACGACCAATAGCATAAACTCTTTCTTGAAAATAAGGATCCACTTCTCGAACACCATTGGAGATATTCTGAAACGTCGTCGAAATTGTTCGGTTGTGTAGATTGGGTTACTTGAGAAATAATAGTCTATTAGACGAGCATGCCACGCTTCACAATTTGATGCTTCCCGGCTCTTCGGCTCATATGATGTGATTCCAAAATATGTATAGTCCTCCATGACTTATTCAATTGCCGACATTAGGAAAGCCGATATGTTGCCCATTTCCTTGAAACCATATAAATGAACGGGAATATCTCTATGATTCATATTTGAGCTTGAATAATATTAAGGCAAGAAGAGATAGCAGTTTCATAACAACCACTTGTCTCTTAAATAGTGGTAACCAAGATTAGTATTTTTGAATTTTCATAGTCTTTGTAGGTGAGAATGGTAAATTAGTAGGTGAGTGTTGAGTGAATATGTGTGTTATGAATTTTATGATATCATATACAAATAGAATCACATTATCTTATGTAAAGTATTAATGATTAAATAAAAACAAAATTCATTGACATCATCTAAGGTCCAAAATACAAACTAAAAACAATAAAGTATAATGAATAGCTATTATTAAATCTCATCATTATAATCGCCAAAGTTCATGGTTGATTGAGTATTACGTGAGGACTCGTGCACAAGCTTCATTGTAAAGTATTATAACTACTCGGATTAGAATGAGCTATCCGATCGTATTCTTGAATATCTTTATTTAAATTGCGTCACTTCTTCCTCAATGCTTCAAAGTCATGTATTTTTGCTATTTTCTCATCTAAATTGATAGCTTCACAATAGTAAGTAGTCATTAACTTACAACATGACTGAGATTTTTGAGAATTTCTAATTATCAAATCCACATATGTATTCAACCATCCAAATACTATGAGCTCTACTTCATCATCAATTCATCTTTATGAGGTTGTCATAACTTTACCTATCAAAATCATTCTTTATTTGAAACCTCAAAAAATGAAGATTTATGTTCCTAGATTACCAAAACGCAAACATTAGAATCTATGGTACACCATTTACAACAACTATTTATCTGTAAAATCCAAAAAACCACAACACATTCACTTTTTCAATTACAGATATGCTTGAATTATAACAAATACACAAAAATAAAAAAATTTGTGTAAAAATCAAGAAACAAGTTTGCAATAAACAAAAATAAAATGCGTATCAAGATTGATGAGATCCCCGGAACCCGGTACCTCGGGTTGATCAGGACCCAGCTTGATCAGAGAAGCCCAAATAACGTAAGCCGAACTTGGAGGCCCAAATCCAGCCCACATGAATGAGTGGCCCATCCAGGCCAGGTGGCCCGATCGGCCATTCATAACGATCTGTCCCGATAGGTAGAGCCCAGCTTCTCCCGCGCGCCAAGACCGATCGGTCTACACCTTACAGGCCCTGCTTCGGGCCATCCATATTCCTCACATGCAACGACAACCTTGTCAGAAGCGTGGTCCGGCGAAGTCGTACGAGCCTCTCTTAGCCTGAGAATAGCCTGCTAGTAGCACCGAAAGGTCTAGCGCCGTGCAGCTCTATGAAGCCGTTCCCGGCGGCTGTTCCGCCTGACATTAGCCGACCTAGCTGCAAATGACAAGCACAAAACGACACCCTACTGTACACACAGTACAGTGGGAGTATAAAAAGGACACTTGGGGTGTAAAAAAGAGATCTTCCGATTCTCCTTCAAGCTTTCGTATAGAGAACCTTCTATCGATTTATTTTCGATAATTCTCTTCCCCTTTGTTGTCTAAAGAACAAACATGATCTTTGTGATTATTACTTTGTTTATTGAACCGATTAAGGACATTTTCTCTAGCCCTTAGTCAAGTGGTTTTTTCCTCATCTTTGAGGTTTTCCACTCTAAAACTGCCGTGTCCCTTTACCTTTGGTTTATAATCGTTCTCCACACATCAAATAAATTATAACCGAGTTCGTTTTGCTACGAACCGGTCGACTGTTGACACCCCCGATTTTCGAACCACAACAGTTAGTGACTCATTCTTTGATAATATTGTCATCTAGTTTTCACTCATATGCCCGAGGCTATTGTGCCATAATTTGGAGTGCTCGAGTTCAGTCGTCGCCTTATCTCCGACTACTCTAATAAATGTTAGGAATGAAGGTTGGATGATACTCGAAGGGTTTGATGGTGAAAGACCGACAGGGGAAACCTAACATGAAGCGGTGATGTTGATCAGCTTGATTGGTCTCGTTGACCGATCAAGGATACTGATCGGACGATTGTGATGAGTCTATTTGATAGCGGTCATATTAGACTTGGATCGGGATTCGAGAGTATTAAGGGAAAATATCTTTCCTTAATTGACACATGAAATATATGGAATAAGATATTGAGATATATCTTATTGGTTGCACATATAGAAGAAGATATTGAGATATACCTTGTTGTTTATATATATGGAGAAGATATATTCTGCTGACGATATATATAGAAGAAGATATGAAGATATATTCTATGATATATATAAAAGAATATATATATCTGGTTAAATATATATATAGAAGATGTAGTCAAAGATACGGAAAGAGAATATTGCAGAATATTCGATAGAATATTTCATAGATTAGATTCTAGTTTAGACTCTATAAATAGAGGCCTTATGAAGACAATTGTAATAAATCAATCAATAACGTAGCATATTGTATATCTATCCTTCTTGTGATTGTGAGTTCACGACCGAGTTTTATCGGTAACGTGGTTTTCTCGGTTTTGGGTTTCCATACTAAATCTTGTGTCTTTTACCTTTCTTCATTTACATTCTGTTCTCATCACCTGAGCGACATCGACTTGCGAAAATTTCCCCTTTGTCCGTGTCCGGTGCGGCCACACAGCTTCCAAAATGTTGTCGTATTGTTTGGCAAGGGTTTTGAAAAAAAAATTGGTCGGTTTATGTATTCATTTCTTAATCGGCTGTTCATTTGAAACCTCAAACTGCATAGTTTGCAGCCGCCCGTCTCTTCCACTCGAAATCTCACCAACACATAAACTGGTGCTGATTAGTGCTCATCAATTCTGAAATTTCATATCATAACAGCAGAAAAAATATTTATTTCATTGCCCGCCAGAGTAACATGCATTTGTGTTTTTTATTCATTTTTGTTACTTTTAAGTAGTTTTTCAAGTTTTAAAACTCATATTCAATATTCAGTATCCATATTCCGTGATTCCATGCGGTTGTAATTGTTTTTAATTTTTAATATGTGCATTTCATTGTTTTAGTCTCCATAATGAACTGCTAATTCATAATGTAGCATCCAAATTTGATGTTTTGAGCATTCTGATATTTTTCATTGATTTTAAACCATCAATCATATTATTTGTATTGTATTTGCAAAAAATTGGATAGAATCTAATATGGATATCGATGAGGAAGATGAGCAAAATGATACAATTCCATCTCAATTTAGTAGTGCCCAACATCTACTATGGAATTTTGTCACAAAGTTAAAGAGAACTAATGATTCCGGGGTAATATTGTTGGACCTAATTAATGTTGTTGGGCTTATTCTATTTGGCCAATGATGACCCATTATCAGGCCGAAATAACTTATTTATATTGCTTATTTTTCCTTACGCGTTTTTCCTTGTTTTTGGATGAACACTTTGTCTTCTCTTCTCTGTTCCACTACATTGATCGTAATGGTCGTGTGGTTTGTACTTTTGCTCGTTTTCGTTGTATAAAACTCTTGTTTTTTGCTAATAAAAGTTAAGTCTTTTCCTTCAGTCTTTTAGCTTTCGATT
Source organism: Utricularia reniformis (assembly GCA_009725065.1). Classification (NCBI taxonomy): domain Eukaryota; kingdom Viridiplantae; phylum Streptophyta; class Magnoliopsida; order Lamiales; family Lentibulariaceae; genus Utricularia; species Utricularia reniformis. Next base: position 212,492 of record RWGZ01000959.1, read on the forward strand.
TTGTTGTGATTTGTGTGATTTTACAGCAACTCTGCTGTAAATTCCAGTTTTCAGCATTATTCGCATACATTTGCAAATTGTTTTCCTTCACAAACTCTTTCAATTGGCATCAGAGCTCCCAAATTGGGGATTTTTGCCCTAATTTTTCAGAATCATTTTTTAAGAGACTGATTTTTTCTTTGTTTTGTGAGGGATGGAGAAGACATCTACTGGTGCTGGATTACATATGTTCTCCGGGCATAACTATGCTCAATGGGTAGTTCGTATGAAAGCTTATTTAAAAGGGCAGAATCTATGGGCAGCCGTCGAAACTAATGAGGTACATGAGCATCCTGCAAATCCTACTCCAGTGCAATTGAAATTATATGATAAGAAGGTATCTCGTTCTTTTCGTGCTTTGGATGTTAGATTTTCAGCAATATATCCTTCCGTTTTTACTAGGATTATAGATTGTGAAATTGCTAAGGATGCTTGGGATCGAATAAAAACTGGTTTTCAAGGGTCTGAAAAACCAAAGTAATGGATATTTTGACACTTAAAAGAAGTTTTGAGTCTACTAGGATGAAAGTCGGATAAGATAAAAGATTACATCGATAAACTTTTGTCTATTGTAAATCAGATTCGTTTACTTGGTGGAAAATTTGATGATCAACGTGTGGTTGAAAAAGTTCATGTGTCTGTCCATGAAAAGTTTTATGTTCGTATTGCAACTATTGAGGCTGTGTATAAAATTTCAGAAATGAAAATTGATGAGCTTGTGTCAGCTTTGCAATCTGAAGAGTCTAGAATAACTCTTAAAGATGATTTTAGAGAAACTGAAAATGCTTTAGTATCGCAAGACATGAAAACCGATGCTACTAACAAGTATGATTCAAAGAAAAAATGGAAAAAATTTAAGGGAAAATCTAAGTTTCCTCCTTGTCCTCATTGTAAGAAAACTAATCATACTGAAAAATTATGTTTTCGACGTCCGAGTGCAAAGTGTTCTATTTGTTCTCAATTTGGGCATGTTGATAAAATTTGTCCTTCTAAGAATCAAGCTAATATTGCTAAAACTCAGGTTGAATCCAACGAGGGCATTGCTTTAGTATCATGTGTTAGTGATATTATTTGTGTTGACAGTTCAAGAATGTTTTTGGACACTGATTTTAATGTTGATTTATCATGTGGTTGGTATATTGACACTGGGTGCTCTAATCATATGACTGATAATGTGGATTATTTTTCTACACTTGATAGATCTCATCAAGCAACTGTGAGGGGTATTGGTGGTAAGTCTCTGAAAGTTACATGTATCAAAATTATTATATTAAAATCATCTTTTAGTTCTCGGTAAATATCCGATGTCTTGTTAGTTCCTGATCTTGGAGTTAATTTATTAAGTGTTACACAGCTGATTAATAATGATTTTACTGTCATTTTTCAAGATCAGTGTTGCGAAATTCATGATAAATGTGGTAATTGTTTGTTCACAATTCCTGAGAAAAATCGAAGCTTATGCTGAAAAGTTTTGTCATGTGAATACATGGTAAAAGGGCATAAACGTTTTGGTCATTTGAATTCAAATTATGTGAAAGTTATGATGAAAAATGATATGGTTAGAGGTTTGCCTTTATTTCAGCATTCTTTTCCAGAAATTTGTCCGACTTGTCAATATGGAAAACTTCAGCAAAAATCATTTGGTATATCAAGCTTTAACTCTATGACTAAACTTGAATTGGTACATACTGACATTTGTGGTCTGTTCCCTAAACTTTCTGTGATTGGCAGCAAATATTATCTGATTTTTATTAACGATTTCAGTAAATTATGTTGGATTTATTTCTTGAACCAAAAGTCGGAAACTTTTACTATTTTTAAAGAGTTTAAAACTCTTGTTGAAACTCAGAGTTCATATGTTATTAAAACTTTGAAATCTGATAATGGTTATGAATATACTTCCAATATTTTTGAATCTTTTTTGAAAGATTGTGGAATTGTTCATCACTTAACATTTCTTATAATCCTCAGCAAAATGATATCTCTAAAAGAAAGAATAAATCGATTTTAAACATAACTAGGTGTTTGTTATATGAAAGGATTTGACTAAGTTTCTTTGGGACGAAACTGCCTCTACATCAGTTTTTGCAGAATCAGTTACCTAACAAAATTCTTGATTTTACTACTCAATTTGAGAAATGGTTTAACAAAAAAACTTATGTTAAATTTTTGAGAGTTTATGGAAATGTTTGCTACTGTTTTGTTCATATTCCTTCTCGGAATAAACTAGACAAAAGAGCTTATGTAGGAATTCTTATTGGTTATGATGAATGTGTAAAATAATATAGAATTTTCAATCCTATAAGTAAACAAGTTATTTACTCTCGCAATCTAAAAACAGATGAAAATACTATATAGGATTTTGATAAAAATGATTTGAAAACTACATTTCAACCAACCGATTGTGACTTGACTGAATTAATTGATGAGAATGAGTCTGCACCAAATGTACCTACTTCAAACATTAACAATTCTGATGATGAATCTGAGGAAATTACAGTTAAGGGAACACGAAGTCTTCTTGACATTTATGCTAGGTGCAACCTTGGCATGGAGAATGAGCCTAAAACTGTTTATGAGGCATTATCTTCCCCGGCTTGGAAAGCAGCAATGGAAAAGGAGTTGATGATTAATAAACACAATAATTGGATTTTGGTGGATGCACCTATTGATAGACATGTTATTGGTCTTAAATGAGTTTTTAAGACTAAATTGAATGTTGATGGCTCTCTAAATAACTATAAGGTAAGGCTAGTTGTAAAAGGATATGATCAACAACACGATATTGATTACTTTGATACATTTTCTCATGTTGCTAGATTTGATACTATTCGTGTACTACCTGCATTAGCTGCAAGTTGTAAATGGAATGTTATGCAACTAGATGCCAAATCTACATTTTTGAATGGTGATCTCAAAGAAGAGATATTTGTAACTCAACCCTAGATTTTGAGAAGACTAAAAATCCTTCTCAGGTATATTTGCTAAAAAAGGCTTTGTATGGTCTTAAACAGGCTCCAAGAGCTTGGTACTCTCGGTTAGATAAATTTATTTCATCATGTGATTTTATGAGAAGTCTTTCTCATACTACTCTTTATGTTAAGATTGTTGGCAATTCGGTTTAAATTGTTTCTATGTTGATGATATTTGATTTGTGGAGAAAATGAATCAGTTTGTGATGAATTTAAACGACAACTCTTAACTAAATTTGAGATGAATGATCTGGGGAAGTTATCTAATTTTTGGCAATGCAGATTGATCATACAAAATCAGGAATTTTCATTTCTCAAAGAAAATATGTGGCTGAAATTTTGAAACAGTTTGGACTTGAAGATTGTAGTGAAGTGTCTACTCCCATGATTCCCAACACTAAAATTGGGAAACATGGTAATGAGAATCCTAGGACCAGATACCCTGCAATGGGTGAGGCTCAATAACGATTGAGTCAACCCATGTAATAGAAGCGAACTTGTGCAGCCAGCTTAATACATTTAAGATGAATTGGTCTGATGTTCCGCGATGGGACCGAAGATAAACTTGGCGAAATAAAACGGTTTCTGACAGATGGCCCCATGGTTCGGTCCAAACGGTTACAAATCCACGTGTTCCACGCTTCGGGCCTCCACACGTTTACCACGCCTCGGGCCAGATCACGCAGACCACGCTTCGGTCCCGGCCACATTTTACATCGCGCGACAACAACCTCTAACAAACTTGTCAGAGGCAGTTACAGAGCGTGGATTACACACGCCTTCAACTCTATAAATGCATAGCATGACGACGAAACAAACAGGACTTTTTGGACGCGTAAGAACAGGTTGTTACTCTGTCGGAATTCTTATCGCTTTCTTATCCCTCGTTATTTTCATCAACCTCTGCTACTCTTGTAATGAACTCTGATCTGATTATTGAATCGACTAAGAGCTTTTTCTGCTCTTAGTCAAGTGGTTTTTTCCCCATTTACCGGGGTTTTCCACTCTATATTGTCTTGCCTAGTTCATTGTTTACATTTTTTAATAGTTTTCCCACCGTAAATAAATCATAACCAAGTTCATTTCATAACGAACTCGACGACTGTTGGTACCCCTAAAAAGGGACCATAACACATGGTGATGCTCCTACATTTGACTCCTTAGTCTATAGGTCATTAATCGGAAAATTGATGTTTTTATGTACCACTAGACCTAATATTGTTTATGCTACTTGCATATTGTCTAGGTACATGCATACTCCTACTATAGTACACTTTGCTGCTGCAAAGAGAATTTTAAGGTATTTAAAGGGTACACTTGATTACGGTATTCTTTATTCCTCTGTTGGTGAAGTAAATCTATTTGGTTTTTCTGAATCTAATTATGTTGGTTGTCTTGATGACTTGAATAGTACTTCGGGATATTGTTTTTCTCTTGGAACATGCATTGTGAGTTGGTGTTCAAAGAAGCAATCAACCGTGGTTCAATCCACTGAGGTTGAGTATTATGCAGCTTCCAAGGCTGTAAATCAAGCTATTTGGCTTATGAAATTGCTTACTGATTTGAACTTGTTGCCTAATCATCCTACTAACATTCTTTGTGACTCCCAGTCAGCTATTGCGGTTGCTAGAAATCTCATCTTCTATGGAAGGACTAAACATATCAAAGTCAAGTATTATACTTTGAAAGAAGTTGAGAATGATGGAATCATTAAATTAGTCAATTGTTCCACGGATGAACAAGTTGCAGATATCTTCACCAAACTCTTGCCGATTTCCAGATTCGTGGATCTCAGGAAGCGGCTTGGAGTTATTTTGATCAACAACATTAAGGAGGAGATTGTTGGACCTAATTAATGTTGTTGGGCTTATTCTATTTGGCCAATGATGATCCATTATCATGCCCAAATAGCTCATTTCTATTGCTTATTTTTTCTTACGCGTTTTTCCTTGTTTTTGGATGAAGACTTGTCTTCTCTTCTCTGTTCCACTACATTGATCGTGATGGTCATGTGGTTTGTGCTTTTGCTCATTTTTATTGTATAAAACTCTTGTTTTTGGCTAATAAAAGTTAAATCTTTTCCTTCAGTCTCTTAGCTTTCGATTTTGTTGCAGTTTGTGTGATTTTACAGCAACTCTTGGCTGAAAATTCCAGTTTTCAGCATTATTCGCATACATTTGTGTGTTCTTTTCCTTCACAAACTCTTTCAAATATACCTTTTAAATGCATTTTTGTGATATGCAATATGTAGGATCTTACTCAAGAGTTAAAGCGCATTTGTTGAAAATATCCGGGAAGAGAATACGGATTTGTCCAAGTGTTTCTAACTCAAAGGTTGCTGAAATGCAAAAGCTTGAAGAAGATGATGAAAATAGGTGTAAGGAAGCAAAATTGAGACCTCAATCAAATTCAATATCATTGCCTCGGTCAATCGCTTCTTCTAATCATGTATCTCTAGGTTCGTCTTCAATTCTTATGGGTGCTTCTATTGCATCATCAGTTTCACATAAAAGGGCAAGAGGACAATCTACATTAGAAGAGGCATTTAATAAGAAAAATATGGACAAAGCCGATTGTCTACTTGCTAGGATGTTCTTTGCTAGTGGGGTTCCTTTTAATTTGACACGAAGTCCATATTATCAAGAAACAATAAGTTTTATTGATCAAACACCACTCCCATGTTTTTAAATTCTTATTTAATTTTTAAAAATACATATTGTTTATTACATTATTTTATTTCTTAGGTTATAAGCCAGTAGGGTACACTTCTTTGAGGAATAAACATGTCGAAGAAGAGCGAGCAAACATTGAAGATTTACTTGAGCTGATTAGAGATACTTGAGACGCCAAAGATGTAACTATAGTGACAGATGGATGGTCTGACCCACAAAGGCGTTCATTGATAAACTTTATGACACTAAATTGTAATGGTGCAATGTTTCTAAAAGCAGTGAATTGTGAGGGGGAAACGAAAAGTTCATTTTTCATTTACGAATTAATGAAAGATGTAATCCATGAGGTATGACTTTGTAATGTTGTTCAAATTATCACTGACAATGCAAGTAATTGTAAGGGTGCATACGAACTTATTGAGCAAACATATCCTCAAGTGAGTGCAACTATATATCTTTAATGTTTTATTTTATTATGTTTTAAGTTTTACAATTAGTATTGTATATTCAATGTCTGAACTATTTGATTTTTAATAATTTGTTTGTAGATATTTTGGACTCCTTGTGTAGCTCACACTTTGAATCTTGCTTTGAAAAGTATTTGTTCTCCAAAGGATACAGAGATGAATTCTATGGTGTTTCAACAATTGCATTGGATTAGTGAAAGCATCACAACCGTGACACAAGTAAAACATTTCATCATGAATCACCATAAAAGATTAGTTTTGTTTAAGCGGTTCTCTGATCTCAAGTTTCTTAGTATTGCTGATAGCTTCCTCTATAGTTACACTGCGTCGTTTCAAAAAACTTAAAATTTCATTGCTTAGTTTAGTGATATGTGAAGAATGGTCTTCCGGTCGTGGTGAAGAGCATAAAAATGTCATGGTGATTAATGAGATCCCCGGAACCCGGTGCCTCGAACATGATCAGGGCCAAGCTTGATCAGAGGAGCTCATACAACGTAAGCCGAACTTGGAGGCCCAGATCCAGCCCACATGAGTGAATGGCCCATCCAAGCCCCGTGGTCCGATCGATCGTTCATAGCGATCGGTCCCGATATGTAGGGCTCAGCTTCTCGCATGCGCCAAGATCGATCGGTCCACATCTTACAGGCCTTGCTTCGGGCCATCCATACTCCTCCCATGCAACGACAACCCTCGACAGCCTTGTCAGAGGCGTGGTCCGGCGAAGTTGTACGAGCCTCCAGTGGCCAGGGAATAGCCGGCTAGTAGCGCCGAAAGGTCTAGCGCCATGCAGCTCTGTGATGCCGTTTCCGGCGGCTGTTCCGCCTGACATTAGCCGACCTAGCCGCAAAGAACAAGCACAAAATGACACCCTACTGTATATAGCACAGTGGGAGTATAAAAGGACACTTAAGGCGTGAGAAAATGATCTTCCGATTTTCCTTGGAGCTTTCGCATAGAGAACTTTCTGTCGATTTATTTTCGATATTTCTGTTCCTCTTTGTTGTCTAAAGAACAAACATGACCTTTGTAATCATTAATTTACTTATTGAACCGACTAAGGGCACTTCCTTTAGCCCTTAGTCAAGTGGTTTTTTCCTTATCTTTGAGGTTTTCCACTCTAAAATCGTTGCGTCCTTTCACCTTTGGTTTATAATCGTTCTCCACACATCAAATAAATTATAACCGAGTTCGTCTTGTAACGAATCGGTCGACTGTTGACACCTCCGGTTTTCGAACCACAACAGTGATAAAAAGTAAAGTATTATATGAATCTTTGTGAGATTATATTGAATATATTCTTGAATTTACTGATCCATTATATGAGATGATTAGAGGATGTGATACGGATAAATCATATCTTCATTTGATATATAGTATGTGGGATACCATGTTTAATAAAATCAAAAGGGCTATATATGTTCATGAGATGAGAGATGTGAATGATGATGTTGAATCACCTTTTTGGAGTATTATTAGTGATATTTTGAAGTATAGGATGACAAAAAGTATAAATCATTTGCATGCTATCGGACATTCCCTCAATCCTAGGTATGAATTTACTTTATTTCTTTGTACTCCATTTTTTTTGTTCAACATAATGTTACATTGATTAAAATTTGTTTATTTTATAGGGCTACAACCAAAGAATGGAAAGGAGAGCATCCGAATTTACCAAGGTCAGATTTTGGTACTCTGATTGTTAGAATGAGACAAGAGTTTATTGAGTAAAATTATTCCGATGATAATACTCGAAGAGAGGTAAAACATGAGTTTTGTAGGTTTTTGGGAAGCTATGATGAATTCAGTAATCATGTTTCAATGGTGGATAAATCTTGTTTAACTCCTGTTAAATTGTGGTATACTCATAGAATTAGTACTCCTAATCTTTTGCGTCTAGCTTTAAAATTGCTAGGTCATGTATCTTCTTCTTCTTCTTGTGAGAGAAATTGGAGCACTTATAATTTTATACATTCCACGCGACGAAATGACATGACTCCTAGACGGGCTGAAAATATTGTTTATATTCATAACAATCTTCGCCTTCTATCGAGAAAGACTCTACAATATGCAGATGGTGAATGCAAAATGTGGGATGTGGCTGGTGATGGATTTGAGACAATGGATGATGCGAGAATATTAGAAATCACTAATTTATCTCTTGATGAACCTGATTTTGAAAGAGTTATATTCGGAGAAGAAAATTGATGTTTTATTGTTTAAGTATTTTGTTCTTGTATTTTACACATTAAGACAAAGATTGTGTTTTATGTTATGATTCTAGAATTTTTATGTATTCATTGTTTATCTTTTTTTGGGTATTTAATATTATTTTATTTAATATGAAACGAGTCAAAAAACCGACTCTTTTAATCTTGCCGAGTCGTGTCGAGTCGCACCGAGTCGATCGGACGATTCGGTGCCGCATAGCTCATCGCATTAATTCGATCCGACCCCGGATAATGAGAACTTTTTTCTTCTCCGGGAAGAGAGAATTTTCCCAACAATAAATTCCTCAAAATATAAACTTCCTGGTTTTATTCCACTGCCACGCACATCTCTCTTTTCACATCTTTCCAATATCAATCTCCAAATATCATTCGATAACCCTTGTTATCCAAGTGGATTACCGAGATCAAGTTTTTTTTAACCCCATAATATATCTCACATCTTCGAGCATCCATTTGTATCAATTGAAATATTTTATCATAATGTCACCTTATCCATGATCTCCAAAGATTTCCATGAACAAGATATGTTTCCATTGTTTTCCAACTAAAAGAGATTTGAACAGTTCCCAATTCCAAGTTGCGTGGAATGATGCCCCAAATCAATTTACCCATGACTCCAATAGACTCTTAATGCACAATACTAGAGAGGATCAGAATCTTCTTCTATCACAATATTGGTAGAAGGAAGATCATGTTTCTTTGGAACATTGTAATATTTCTTTATATGACTAATTTTTCCAAAGTTTCAACATCACCCTTTCCACTAGTTTTTTTATTTTTCCTGGCTTTTGCTAATGGAGTCTAGAACATCCACGACCAATATCACAATATTTGTCACGAGCACAACCTTTAGTCTTGTCTTCAATGGTTAAGGCAAAACCTGACGATTCTCATCTCTGCACTTTTATATCTTTCTCGTTGATAACTCAATTCCGAATTTCATAGAATTTAAATTTTTCCACTTGACTTCTAAACATATCAACACTCGTCTCCCAATTGTGCAGTGGCGACCAGAGCAACATGATTGTTTGCATATCATCATCGATTTAAAATCCAATCAGTAAAAGTTGTTTCAACACCATTTAGTTCATTCATATGCTTTGTCACATAAACACCCTCTGTCATCTTAAAGGTAAAAGACATCTGTGCTAAATGCACTTTGTTGGTCTTTCTCATATATGTTTGAAAGAGTCTTCGTTAAATTGTGAGTACTTTCTCACCTGCTACTTTAAACGCCACACTTCATGATAGTGATAACACCAAAACAAATGCTTTGCTATCCAATTTACCCCATTTTGGATCTTTAATTGTTAGTAATAGAAATCGGAAAATAGTCAATGAATTAATATAGATCCTTGTTGAAAACCAACTAGGAAAAAACCTAACAAATAGTACAAAAGATGTATGTGTTTAAGAACAAGAATGCTTTCAATGAAAAAGACATACATTTTATTTACAATCATTCTTCGTCTTAAACTTTAAACAATTATATCAACAACTTAAAAGTTAATGGGCTTCTCTTTCACAATATAAAACTACAAATCTCAATAAATAAAAAATGATTTACTCTTTATTTTGGTTTGACTTCGTTAAGTGATAAAATTCAATAAAACCAAAATCCACTGAATGGATTTTAAATGGAGTATTAATATATGAAAATAAGCCCAATAATCCGAAAAAATGGCCCGGTAGCTCAATGGTAATGGTGAATTGGTGATATGGAATGGGTGTCATTTCGGAGAGATGATCTGATTCTCTAATAGGAGAATCAATGGCGACCCGAGTCCAGTTCTCAGTGCAGAACGGATTTCGCTTCTTTTCTGTTTCGGGATGCGGTTTCCGCAGTTCAAGGAAATCCGGACAAGTTTGCTTCAGAAGTACTAAGCATTTATCCCTTTCCAGAGGAGCTCTCTATTGCACCTGCAGCACTAAGGACACAGTAAATGGGGAGGACACATTTGTCCTCACTACGCCGCTTTATTACGTTAATGCCCCGCCACACATGGGAAGTGCGTACACCACCATTGCTGCCGACGCCATTGCTCGTTTTCAGGTAATTCTGATTGCTTGGTAATGATTACTCTTCAATAGGTTTGACATACTCTCTAAGAATATGAACTTTTGAAGAGTTCGATATAACTTAAAATAGATTCTTGTGTAGTTTTAGATGATGCATAATGCACTGCAAGACACGAGTAATCTTTGATAAAAAAGTAGTTAATTTGACAGAATCTTGTTTTTCTTTCGAACTTTAGAGGCTTCTCGGGAAGAAGGTTGTGTTCATAACTGGCACAGATGAGCACGGGGAGAAGATTGCTAGTTCTGCAGCTGCCAATGGTTCTAGTCCTAGTGTACATTGTGATATTGTTTCCCAATCTTACAAGGCTCTCTGGAAGGAGGTACGATACATTCCTTCAGCATATTTTTTTCCAAGGCTTAGTTGTCTGAATCTTTGGTCCTGAGTTCTTTTTATGTCTTCACAGTTAAACATATCATACGACAAGTTCATTCGCACAACGGATACAACCCATGAATCCATTGTCAAAGAATTCTACTCTAAGGTTCTAGCAAGTGGTGATATCTATCGTGCTGACTACGAGGGACTGTATTGTATAAGTTGTGAGGAGTATAAGGTGCTTCATATTTTTGCGTTCTTTTTTCCCCTTATGTCATTTATGAGTCTGAAGAAATTTCGGCTCTCTTGTAACATGCTATTTTACTTGTGGTATTCTCTCAGGATGAGAAAGAATTATTGGAAAACAATTGCTGTCCAGTGCACCTGAAGTCATGTATTCACAGGAAGGAGGACAATTACTTCTTTGCACTTTCAAAGTATCAAAAGCAGTTAGAAGATATTTTGGCTGATAACCCACAATTTGTGCAGCCTTCCTTTCGTTTGAATGAGGTTTTATTTTTTACCCTGTTCAAGTTACCCTTTTTGCTCTTTGCATTCACTTTTATAACTTTATAAGATTAGCTGTGTTAAATGCATTTTATCTAATTAGAGTGAAAATCATTTAAATAACTAATGAAGTTAGATTTACATTTTATCAGCTATAAAATCAGAAAGTTAAATTTGAGATCAATCACTGGACAAACTTCTGGATCAATTTTACGAAGAATATCTGTCTTGACTCTATGTGGATATTTTTTCATAAAAGCAGTTCATGTCATTTTTCCTTACATTCACTCCCATCAATCTCTCCTAGGTTCAAGGCTGGGTCAAAAGTGGGCTACGGGATTTTTCCATTTCCCGTGCATCAGTAAGCTGGGGCATTCCAGTGCCTAATGATCCTAACCAGACAATTTATGTATGGTTTGATGCTTTATTGGGGTAATCTGTTGTATACTTTGGCCTTGCTTAATTTTATCTTTTTTGAAGATGATAGAGGCATTCTTTATATTCTGATTTTATTTGTTTCTAATGTTCTCCCTTATTATTTCTTAAATGCATTTGAGCTTTTCTATCTCCAATGTTCTGTGGTAGTTTTTTTCCCTCAATCAATTTTGCAAATATGCTTGATTACTACACTCCGATCCATCTGATGCTATCGTTTAGGTTTTTGCTTTATTGATATGTTTGTGATTTTTTTCTCAAACAGTTACCTATCAGCTCTTTTAATAAATACAAAGGAAACTGATTTACAAACTGCCATTTCTTCTGGCTGGCCTGCATCACTCCACCTTATTGGAAAGGTACTTATCTAATCATCTTGGTGATGTGATGAATGTAAAGCTGTGCCAATATTTAATGCCTGCACATAACTTGCAATGAATTCCACATGCTCCGCGTCACCTTGTAGAAACGACTTTTATCACTAACATTGTTATATCTGCTCATTAGCAATCTTTGAAGCCTTGTTCCATCATTGTATGAATACAAAATACCTTCTAGGTACGTTTTTTTTGCTTTAACAAGTGTTTTGCAGGATATATTACGATTTCATGCGGTTTACTGGCCAGCAATGCTTCTATCTGCTGGGTTGAGCCTCCCGAAAAAGGTCTTTGGTCATGGATTCTTAACAAAGGTAATTACGTTCAGTCTGATTTCATTTCCATAAGCTATTTATTTGTTATGGTATACCTGCAGTTTGCTTGGTCATACATCTTGAATATGTGTCATATGTTTGTTTTTAAAACTTGCACAAACATATCAGGGCCCATATGGTTGGAGTCAGTTTTTTTGTCTTCATTAAGCTTCCCTTTACAATGATCCATTTCACAATGCTTTTATCCTTACATGTAAACTGTCTCTATTCACTAGGACGGGTTGAAAATGGGGAAGTCCCTGGGAAATACCCTCGAACCATCTGTCTTACTGCAAAAGTTCGGACCCGATGCTGTAAGGTATTTTTTCCTCAAGGAGGTGGAATTTGGAAATGATGGAGACTATTCAGAGGATCGTTTCATTAATATTGTTAATGCACATCTTGCCAACACCATAGGTAAGTTAACAATAATATGATTTTCTTTGTTGCCCAGAAAATCGAGTTAAGTCGTTTTAATGAACGAACATTTGCTTATGAATTGGTTTATCTTTGCAGCAGTCTAACCCTGAATTTCCTTTAGGAAATCTCCTTAACCGAACCCTCGGACTTTTGAGGAAGAACTGCAAATCCACCATATCAACGGATGCAACAATAGCCTCCGAAGGAACAACTTTCAGGAACACTGTAGAAATGCTGGTAAGTCTTCGTCTTTAGTAGCTTCACGAGAACGCAAATCCCACAGCTGAAAATAATTCAGGCACTACAAATGTTTGTTATTTACATGAGATTGAGTGTGTAGGTTGAGAAATCAAAGGAGCATTATGAGAAACTTGAGCTTTCATCAGCTTGTGAATCTATACTTAATATTGGCAATACTGGTAATGCTTACATTGATGAAAAAGCTCCATGGTCTCTTTTTAAACAAGGAGAAACCGGCTTCGATACTGCATCCAAGGTTTTCTTCCGTAGTTTCTTCTTCACAAGTATTTTTCACATACGATTGCTTTGATAATATTATACGTGCATGTCTACGAGAGGGCTTGTGCTTAGGCTTATTTGATCCATGATTTACGTGTCATCTTTCGTTTGTTTCGAGAAATGTATACCTTATCGGGATTAGCTTTTTGTGTTGTAAAAGGACCTTGTGATGGTGCTGGAAGCAATCAGGATAATTGCTGTGGTTTTATCACCAGTTACTCCTAGTTTATCTTTGAGAATATACAAGCAACTTGGTTTCTCTGAGGCTGAGTTCATTTCACTCTCTTGGGTAAATCTCCATTAATCGATTCGTTTATCTTTAGTTTCTTTATCGATTCCTCATGAATATTGCAGAATGACACTAGATGGGGTGGCCTGCAACGAGGCCATGTTACGGCTCAACCGACACCCGTTTTCTCTCGTATTGAACTTGAAACTCAGATAGACAAAGGCACAGATGAAGCAACGAAGCGTACCGAGAAAAGAAGCAGCAAGAAAGGTATCGAACTCTGGTAAGTTGATCATAAATACAAAGAAGGAAGTAAATGATGAGATTCCTTTTTTGTTTATGTTATGGTGGAATTACAATTTGTTAATAAAACCATTTGCTTTAGTTTTGGTAGAATGAAAGCAATACCATTAGAATGTTTCAAATGGTTATTGCTTTTTGTTTTGTTTTGTTTTGATGTACATCATCCAAACTAACTGAATGTTTTTTCAATGGTTGGGTTTGGTCGTAACGAACTAAATTTAGTTTGAATTCGGGTTTGGCTATTCGAGATTTGGGTTAGTTTTATCATAATTGAATTGTTGGCTTTGATCAAGTATCCCAAAATCACTAAAAATGGGTCTTAGGGTATCTATTACGAGGGGTGTTCATTCGGTAAATACCGAATCGAACCGAATTTCAATTACTGAATACTGAATAAGTCAAAAAGTTAGCTATCGAATCGAATTTTGTTGGTTGATTTCGGTAGATACGAATTGTTTCGATCCGGTTTCGATATTTATCAAAATATCGAATTTTTCTAAATTTAATCAAATTAAATAAAAAATTAATTATAATAATATATTTATTTATATAATTAAATATAAAAATATTAGTTTTAAATTAAACAAAAGATTAAATTCGGTATTCAGAAAATTTATTACGTATGAATAATTTTATTTTACATATTTTATTTCTCTTATTTTTGTATTTCAATATTTATGAATAAAAGTTTTTAATTTATAATTTGCTTTCCAATAATATTATTTTAAATGCAATTATGATAATATTCAAATATTAGGGAAATAGAATGATGCGAAACATAATTGTGCATGCCATGGATTAGTTAAAAATATTATATTATTGTAATATTATTTACATGTGAACATTAAACAAGTTAAAAGCAATGAAGTTAAATCGGTCGGTACCGTTCGTACCGGTCATGACCGATACAAGTTATTTTTCTTATATATCAGTGGTATACAGGTGATATATCGAAATATCGGTATACCGGTCCTAACCGATATTACCGGTATGACCGGTATATCGGGCGATATACCACCGGTATGACTACCATGGTTAAAAGAGATTTGATTCTTAGGAATTCAAATTAGATAGGTTTGAACTCTATTAAATTAATGGAGTTCAAACATGAGATTTGACACTTAAGAAGAAGCTCTAATTTCATAATGATTATTGTTACTTTAAAACTTAAATATGGATGAAATAATTAATTAATGGGTATATTTTGAAATTCATATTCATGGAGACATGGACATATACTTAGGGGATGAACAATACATTAAAGAGAGTGGTCCCAAATTGATAGACCTGTCTCAGAACATTTGAACCTAACCAAACCTAATGAAAATCTTCTTCTTATTAATATTTTGTTATGCTTCCCCTTTCTTCATAAAAATAATCAAACCTTACACCAAAACAACACACACATATGATTCTCAAAACTTATACTCCACCATAATTAGATTTGTGAAATTCCAAAATTACCCCGGGGTTGAGTTCGTGTGGGAAGCAGTGTTTTCGTACCGAATGGTATACCGCTCGGTATTGATATTTTTTTTTGTACTGCTCGGTACCGGGTATTAGGATCGATTTTCGGGTTTCTTCGGGTCTTATTCTAAAAAATCAATTCAATATTAAATTTTTTTAAATATAAAATAAAATGTAATTTGGTACCGATCGATATATCAATCATATCGCTCATATGTACGTAATTTCGGATCGATATAAATACATTGGTGGGAAGAAGAAAAACGGGGGGATCCAATGATTATAACACCCTAACCCAGCCCAACTTCAACTTACCATCTTCATAATTTAACACGAATCTTTTGTTCTCTCTTGCCTTGCTTGCTACAAAGCTGCTGCTTCTCCTGCTATTCTCTCTTCCTCACACCGCTTTTAAAACCCTACTCCTCTTTGTAAACTCTGTGCCCCTTGGTGGGTAAAAGAAGAACAAGCTTCGTTTTCCCTGTATTTTGTAACACTGGGGAGGGAAAAGATAGGAAGAAGATTTTACCTGTTCGCTGCTGCAACATCCCATGGATGCGTATGAAGCAACTAAAGCTGTTATGTCGAGGATCCAAGCTTTAGATCCTGAAAACGCTTCAAAAATTATGGGTTATATACTGATACAAGACCAAGGGGAGAAGGAGATGATAAGATTAGCTTTTGGTCCTCAGAATCTTCTACTTTCTTACATAAACCAAGCTAAATGTTGTTTGGGTCTTGCTTCTAACACCCCTTCTTCTAATCCTTCAACTCCTATTGCAAATCCCATTAGACCCACAAATCCATTTCCACCGAGATTACTTATACCTAACAATGTGCTTCATTTGAGTAACCCTTCTTCACCTGCTTCTGCTTTTAGTCCTAGACCTTTCTCCTATGCTGCTGCGCTTAATGGGTCTGCTTCTGTTACTGAGAATAGTAGTGTTACTTCACCAAATATGCATTTTTACAGTGGAACTGAGTTTGGTGGGCATCAAGTTCATGATCAGTTACCGTTTCTAGATGATTCTACTGTAGATCCAATAATGAGTCCAACTGGGAGAAGTGATTCTTTAGGCTTCCATTTTGGGGAGGAAATGAACAATATTTCTTCCCCAAACTCCCACTCATTTCATAGAAGAAGTTGCTCAGTAAATGACGCTGCATTTCTGTCAAATCTGGATGAAGGAAGTGGTGGATTTGGGTGGAGACCTTGCATGTATTTTGCTAGAGGCCATTGCAAAAATGGAAGCTCCTGTAAGTTTCTTCATAGCGAAATTGGAACTGGGGACCCGTTCGATGTGGGTTCTCCGAGCAAGAACGTAACTGGGGTTAATGAGTTACTGAGAATAAAAGCTTACCAGCAACAGAGACTTGCTCTCATGGCTCACCATTCTTTTCCTTACAACAAATCCATTGATTTCCTTAATGAGAATCCTAGGTAACACTTTAGCCTGTTTTCTTTCATGTATTGCTTCTCCTTTTCTTACATGCACCTAAAGTTGCAACCTTTTTCTGTAACAAATAAAACTTACAAGCTTTTTTTCTGAATGCTTCTAGATTCTCTTATCTCTTGCTTGCGTTCTTTTTCCTTCATTAGATCAAATGCTGCTGATGAATTTCGAAAGTATAGCTTTCAAAGGTCTGAATTTTCACCTGTTGGATTGGTGGGTGCTGCAAATTCAAGCTCAAGGCAAATTTACCTGACATTTCCAGCTGACAGTACATTCAAGGAAGAAGATGTTTCAAACTATTTTAGGTACTTAAAGCTTAAACTTCAACAATAAATGTGTGTTATCTGATATTTATCCTGATAATCTGATTTGTAGCACATTTGGACCTGTTCAAGATGTTAGAATACCATATCAACAGAAGCGAATGTTCGGATTTGTGACGTTTCATTACCCTGAAACTGTGAAGCTCATCTTGGCTAAGGGGAACCCCCATTTTGTATGTGATTCTCGTGTGCTTGTTAAACCATACAAGGAGAAGGGAAAAATCCAAGAGAAGTAATATTTGTTCATCTGTTGATTCAAAGTATTATATCTTTATTTGGTCCTCTTTTTACTGCAGGAAACAACAGCTGCAGCATCAACTAGAAAGGGAAGATCCTTCTGTATTTGATTCTAGAGATATTGATCTCAGCTTTGGTAAGCATCTTTATTAGCTCCGAATCAATAATCTGCTGAAAGTGCTCTTTTTGAATGTTTTTGGAAGGTCCTAGAGTACTTTTGAGCACACAAGAGATTATGCTGAGAAGAAAACTGGAGCAAGAGGCTGAATTACAGCATGTAATCGAACTTCAAGGCAGGAGAATGATGAATTTACAACTACTGGACCTTAAAAATCAGCAGCAGCAGCAGCAGCATTTTCACCCTTTTCCACCTAGCATGCGTTCAGGAGCTATAGCTTCATCTCCTAGAGATTCCCAGTTACTAATGAACCTCAAATTTACTGCTGCGTCTGATTTCACTAATCAAGAAGCATCTGGAGGTTATTCCACTGATAATATTACTTACGTAAACTTTGCTCCACATAATATAACTTGCCTTGCTTGTTTTGATAATTTCAGAGTTTGATGGCATTCAAGAAGTAACTAAAACGCCCGAGGATCAGAATTTGGAAATGAAAGGAACTGAATTTCCTGATAAGAATTTTGTCATTGGCTTTAAGCAGCAACATGCAAATTGTGATGAGTCTTATCTCACTGAAGGGTATGTGATTTGCATTCTAACTTTTGTATCACTATCCAAACTGACTTGCTTTCTCATTTTGTATCAGTTTTGAACACATCCTCCCTGATAATCTGTTTGCTTCTCCGACAAAATCGGCAGCTGAAAACCGAACCAGTGTTTTCTCACAAACTTCAAATGATGATGCTAAGCCTGTAACTACAGCATCTTCTAACAACAACCCTCTTATGCTACCTAGCAACTCTCCCCTTGCCATGGCTTCTCTCAACTCATGCTACGTTCAGATGCCAAGGTACACTTGTTATCCTGCTTTCACCAATTACCGAAATTAGAAACGACAGTTCATTATGTTCTGGCAAGTAGCCATTGAAATGTAGGTTCTAAAGCCAATAACAACAAAGCCAAGCTGATTTAACTTAGCTCAGTAAGCATATTACCATCTTGTTTACTTGTTTCCATTCATGGAATCATACTTCTGAATCGTTTTGTGTTATCTGGTGCAGAATTAAGAAGTTTTGTGTAACGAATACCAGGGAGAAGCTGTATAGAAGTCATAAACCATAGCAGCAACAAAAGAAACAACCTGTAAGGAAAATTTCATCATCATATCATCTCCATACCAATATTACTTGAAATACTTCATGCACGGCTTATAGTTAAGGAAGTAAGGGTCTCAGTGTTCATTTTCCAATTGTCCCTTACTGTATTTTATGTTGACAAAGCTTAAATACAACAGAACAGAAGCATGTAATTATGAAAAAGGGTATCAGTAGCTCTTACTATCATAGAATGGATCTTTATCTTCTTCCTCTGTAAGTGTTAATTTATCATCTGCAACATGTTTTAAGAGACAAAGCTTTACTATATTTTAAATTCATCATGGATATAAACTATCATGCACAGTTAAAAGTATAAAAAGAGTAGTTTTGCATCAGAAAATGCAGTAAAAGTGTAAGTCCATTGAAATCATCAAAAGGGATTTTCACTTTTGCTATGACTAAAGTCTATTTTGGGGACACCCCTTTGTCTCATTTCATGGATTCATTATTACCTGTGAGGGCCACAGACACACGGAAAAGAGTTGTCACATGGGTTACTGACACAAGCTGAATGGGTTTATGAATGTACAATATTTTTTAAGAGTTCTCTCACTCTGGCCACACACTCACATGGGTGCTGACACTTGGGTGTGGGTAGGGTCCCACGTGTTTGGCCTTTTGCTTTCATGGCTTTCCCTTTACTGGTTCTTCCCCTTTCAACTCTTCCCTGGTAAAATATGAAAAAATAAAGATGCCATTTTTAAATAGTTTCACCTTCATGTGCGTCCGTCCTTTCCCCAATGCCGTAGTATCATCATCTCATTGCTCACCATCATTATATTCCTAAACAAACAATCAAAGCACATGAATATGATTACATTTAATGTCACTTGATAAAATGGCATTACATATCTCCCCCATCTCCCAACAAGAACTTAAATATGCAACTGTCGGAAGGAAGATGACACAACAATGGCAGTCTGCACGTCCGGTGAACCTACATCATGAGGCTATTCTAATTCCGGCCTAGCCTATATGGAATAGTATTCTCATTTTCATATTGACCCAACTTTGAAATTTATTGCTTGTATCCCCTCCTCTTACATATAAACCAGGGTAGCTGCAAATTGACTATAAAATGAAAATAAATCACAATATGTAGAGTGACAAGATACTAATGAAATATGTTAATAAACATAACATAACATCACATCTTAATTGTTAAGTGTTATAGTTGAATGTCCATGTCTATTCATGATTTAATAAGCCACGTTTAGCAGTAATGAATTTACAAATTGACAGATCCTCTCATAACATTCATAAATATGTATCACTGACAGTTCGATTTGATTGATTACTATAGCTTGAGAGATTAGTTCTAGTACCACTTCCAAACTCTTAGGATGATTAAAATAAATGAAAGCACACATAAATACACATTAATGAATGGATGTTGTCATTATGAGTAAAAACTGTGTATTAACATATATGTAAGATAAGCTAAACCAATGGGATATTATTACGTATACACCATTATCATGAGTAGAGGGAATAAAGTTTTTCAAAATTTAGGAGCCTAAGAATCTCAAACCAGAAAGGATGAAACAATGGGGTACCGTTCTAGTAAGGAGATGATGTTTGTTCGCAGCATTTTAGACGTATATTCCAAAGCCTACCTCTTTGGGGTCGGTTTCGACCATCCATGGCGCCCTGAAAATGTAATGAGACTGTGTAGTGTGCACTGATTGAACTGAATGAAGGACTGAAGTGAAAAGATTGGATGATACTTGTTCATAACAAAGTTGATGGTGCCTAGTGAAGCACGAGACAGGAGAGTTTCTCTTGCCTCAACCGCAATGCCTTCAGGCTGCAACCACACAATGATGACATAAAAATGAATGGGAGTGATACTGATGATCTCTTTGTGAATCAAAAATTACCTACCTCTTCTGGGAACCAAACACCAGGCTTTGTGCATCCTTCAAGGATAGACAAAGCAAATGCAGCTGTTGCAATTCCGACTGATCTGAGTAAGTTGAACCACAGGACATAAATAAAAGGTTAAAAATAAAATAACCCTTTTTCTTTTGTTTTTCAGGCTGAAAGAACAAGTAGTCCAGAAGTCTAATCTATGCTTAAAAATACATCGTTCAAAGGTAATAACAGACGATGAAAGAAGGATATATCACAAGAACAAGGACTTACTCAGATAGTCTTTTGTGACTGAATATACCGATTCTTGATTGACCATCCGAGCTCTCCAGATCAACCTTTTTCCAAAATAAAATGTAAAAAGTATACATAGAACTCTTTAAGAACCTAAATTTAGCAGGAATGTATAGAAGGTGAGAAAATAAAACGGCACAATAAGTCAAGCATACCCTCATTGAGAACCTTTCTCCAGCTATTTTGTCAACAGCCCTCACTAAAGGGTCAAAAAGTTGAACTAGTGTTTCCACTTTACTTCTATCTCGCAAGATTTCCTGAATATCACATGTTTTCTTAGAAGATAGTTGTGGATTACAGTGACAACAAATTGCAAAACTAGAGCGCTTTTTCAAAGAGAACATTAAATTTAATCCACAAACCTGTGGGACCAAAAATAGCAAGGCAAGCATCCCCCAATTCCAGAAAAAAGGAGCAGTTCCAAACCGTGCACTAACAGTTGGCACTCCTAGAATCTCATGAACACTTCTCACCTCAGGCAAATTCCTGAAATTTGTATTGTTTAGACCTTAATTGCTTCTTTGTATTAATTCGTATGTAGAAAGATACACCAATACTCCCATAGAATTTGAGCCAAAAGTGTTAAATTAGCAACAATGCATCCAAAAGATTAATGTTGCAGAGAGGTGCAAGTTTTAGAGACACTTACAGTAGGTATACATCTTTTCTCCCAATTCCAAGTCCAAAATCAATGTTAAGCATTCCACTGTAGGGTTTCAATTTGATTTCATTGCCTAGGATTGGTTATTGCACAATGACAATGAAGAAATCGAATGTAACTCAACAAAAATGGGGTGATGAACTAGTTTGTTATGCAAACCTTTATTATACGCAACTACCTCCTCCCCAAGAAGTAAAAAGCTCGTCGATAAAATTGTTGGGCCAGCACCACCAGAACCAGCAGTATAGTAGTAGAACCTTAGGACAAGAAAACAAGTTTTACAATAGCTGAATGGGAATTCATGAAAAAAAGAAAATGTAAATGAGCATCTAATCAAATTCTTGTGAAACAGGTCATTTTGGATTTCATCACAGAAGGGTAAATTACCTTAGCCTCTCTAGTTCACCTTTACCCTTACTTTTGGCAGCATGAACAAGCTCAGCTGCCATCACTGTGGTACATACAGAACTAGAGTCAAAGATGGATTGCACCGATCCACATTAACAGGATACAAATGGAAACTCATATTTTATCCCAAAAAGTCATTGAAGATGATGCTCATCGTATTAATGCATTAATAAGTTAACAAGACAAAAGGTAATAGTTTACAGTGGACAATAAAATTCAAAATTTAATGCACAGAACCATTGCTAACCCCAGGGAAGATTCCCCCAGTTGTTATTGCCGGAACATTTGCTTCTACAGCTCTGTCCAGGTAGGATTTTGCCCGCCATGAGTAGCTTGTATCATCACAAACATCAAGGTATGCTGTCTGTTGGTAGAAACAAATAAGACAATGCTGATATATTTAATAAAAAACTTCATTCAAAATTATCAGGATACAGCATAAACAACCTTTTCATTACGTTGCTCTCACCTTTGTCTTGATGGCAGCTTCGAGAACAGTACAATTTTTGGTCCTCTGAAATGGCCCCGCTGTGTGAACAACAAGATCCACATCTACGGATATGAAAAAAACTTTACGGGGCCGAAAGAAATTGAAACTATACAGATGTTTTACAAAATAAACAAACCATTCAAAGCTTCTTCAAGGGATCTCTTATCATTGATGTCAACGTAAGCAAACTCCCCCCTATCGCCTAGTTTACTCACCATCTCAGCACCTTTGTCCCTTCAAATTAACAGACATACCAAATTTCAGAACTCATTCCACAGCCAAATCTTGGTAGCCAAAGAAAAAAAGCTCAATATAAAAAAAACAAAAACATGATAACATCTTAAATTAAGAGTGATCCAAAAACAGAGAATAAATGTATATCATTCGACTCAGAAAAACAACATTTCTCAAAATCTGGAAAATGGAAATGGGAAAAGCGAGTGCGCGTCATTTCACACCTGTTTCTCCCGCCGATAATGATGCGAATATCAGGGCAAAATTTGGAAAGCGCAGACGCTGTGGAACCACCCACTCTTCCAGTTCCGCCCAGTATCAAGACTCTTGAATTCCTTACAGTTTCTGGCAACTCAACCCTCTGAATGCTGGTTCTACTGCTCTTTGTATTGCCAATTCCATCAGCAAGAGCCATGGCAAAAAAATTTCTACTGATTCCTGCGTTCAATTGCACGCAGAATCCCGTCATTTTCGACTATGAGGCTCTCACTCCACTCCTTAACGGTCTTATCGTTAGGTGAATTCTGGTGTGGAGGACGTTGCTTCGACAGTTTGGACTGCTAAATGCTAATACGTTGTACGAGCTATTCATACCGACTGTTTATTTTCATCTATTTTACAAAAACTCTTCCATTATTTTAATAAAATGTAAATTTTAATTTTTATATTAATATATTTATTATAAATAAATACTAATATTTTAAAGATATTACCGTAAACTTATAAGTAATATATATCTAATTTTTTAATAACTTATTTTATAATCATGTATATAAATATAAATTATGATTTAAATATTCACGCATAGTTAGTAATTATTATCAAAATGCATTACTTATCATTGGGATAATAGTGTCCATAACGGGTAGCCAATATTAATTGTACTAATGTTTCAAGAATTCCATTCTAACTTCATTCATCAATCTATCATTTATATCATCCTCGACATTAGGTTCTATCTCAACATATCAATTGCTAGAATCTCGTTGTATTCTAAAACATGAAATGTTGGATCCATCCAGTCCGTTTGTTAGATGAAATTGTGGATGGTCATGATTGGTTGGCCATACATGGTAACCATGACCATATAATATGATCATGATGAAATCCTAATATGATCATATGAATGGACTTGATCTTTTGTTAAGTAAAAATAAAATTATGGTGCAGTGACCACTGCATCGACCACTGCAATACCAAACAACGCAAATATATTAATAAAAATCGGATCGGATCAATTTTTCGAAATGCATCCGATCCGATTAAATATTTGTAATTCTATACCCGAAAAAAATGATTCGAATACGGTTCGGTTATTTCAAATATTCGGATCACCCAATTCTTTTGCAAACATCTAATTCAATTCAATTCATCCAAACAACTTCTATTTGGTTGGGAGGTTTTTATTTATCTTAGATTTGGTTTGATAAAATATAATACGACAAAAATTATAATTGGTTTTATATTAAAATTTTTTAAACCAAAACATCCATTCTAATTATCAATTTATACTTTTAATTAATAATTTTCTACCAAATTATCTATAGAAATAATTGAAAATCCAAATAAATTAAAAATACATACACATAAATTAATTATAAATTTAAAGAAATTAAGAGAATTAATTTTGATGTGCATAGCATCACTAGGCAAAAAAACCAACAGGTGGATATCCTATGTAAGACTCCGAACTTTTAGACATTTAATAAAACATTAAGCAAGGTTATGAGAGTTTTATAAGGCTGAAAATTGATTTATATTAGACATGACAAAAGAAATACATCTTAAATCATTCTTGTTTGGATGTTATGATGCTATTGGAGGCTTGGGGAATGGCCTGGGTTATATTTAACATCTAGTTTATGTTCTTATCCACAAAACTCACGCAATAAATAAGAATTAAGGTAGAAAATCAGCAAAAAAGTGGGAAAACAACAGTAGCCATAGAAAGCAAATTTTTGTGTTGTAAGTTTGAGAAAATTGTGTTCTAAGTTAGTTAGAAGTTGATTATGGTTGTAGGTTAGTTGTGAAGGTTATAAACAAGTTAAATCAGCAAATTTTTAGGAACATGTATGTTAGATTTCATATTGATATTACCCGGGGGTATTTTAGTAATTCGCATACCCCCGGAACCTTTTGGCATGTTCCCAAATGTGTTCATTATATTTCGGTTAAAAGGGATACTGGGGGTATTTTTGTAATTTTGACATCCCGGGTGCGATCGACACGACCACTATGGTATTTTCGGTATTCTAATTTTATTTCGGGTTGAAATGGCGTCGGTGGTATTTTCGTAATTTGGACACCCCCGGGCGCATTCGGTACGCCCACTATGGTATTTTATGTAATATGATGTATTGTTATTGGCTTTGAACATCTGGAGGTCGCATGGAAAGTTTCTGGAGGAGACAACTATTTTCGGATAATTACGAGTCGGAGTGACCCCAAGAGTATTTTCGTAATTTGGCTCCCGGAATACGTTACGACGCATGTTCATCGACAGTTTTATATGTTATGAATTTCATGAGGATTGACTTATGCCGAGTGTGGCCTTTGTTCACAGGTCAAGGATCGATCGAGTAGCGCCCTAGACGATCGGAGAAATTATGATTTATATCCGGGGTGAGATCAGGTCTCTTTGTAGAGGTTGGACCAAATCAGGACAAATTGGAAAAGATTGGGCTTTGAACCCTTAGATGAGTTGATGAGCCTAAATCCCCTATAAATATATGTATCAGGTCATTTGGAAAGGGGTCGGAATCTAAGTCGAAGAAAAACTCGGAATATGAAATCTTAAAACCTTCCAAGTCCCGAAATCCGCGATAATTTTGTTGGAGCTCAAATCTGCGACAATTTGGCTTGAAGCTCAAATCCGCGATAATTGTTTACTGAGTACGAAATTCGCGACAATTTGCCTAGAAACTTCAAATCTGAGATAATTTGTACATGAGCTCCAAATCCGCGACAATTTGCATTCTGGAAGTAAAATCCGCAATAAAATTTCGGATGAACAGTGCTTCAGATACGAAAAAGATCAGAAAAATGACTAAGGCATAAAACCGCGATAATATTGCACTGAAAAGGCTAAATCCGCTATAAAGTTTCAAGTGAACAGTAATTTCTGCAATTTTGTCATAGTTTCTAGTATCGAGCTCATTTTTCGTCCCAGATAGAGACTACGTCATTTACTTTGATAGGAGAGACTGTATATTTTTGTACTTGCGATCTTTTTATCATAGTGAAACACCCAGGTAGAACTTTGCTCTCCCGATGACGTAAGCCCACACATTGTGGGTCCAACCTCGTAATTTCTCGTGTCTTAACAACAACAAAAAAAATTGACTGATCAAAAACACCAAAAATATTTTAAGACTAGATCCGTTTGGCGCCGTCCGTGGGGACCGAGATTTTATCCCATTGAGAGCTTTATTGCTGGGTTTGGATTTCTGTCATCATGACTACTCGGAATTCTGATGAGGATGTTTTCGATGAAGAGATTGAGGTAGAAACTAATCCTCAAGCGAACGATGAGGTTGCCGCGTTACCGGGGACTCAATCATCAATCCTGGAGGAGCCTCTTGCTCAAAATGTTACTGTTCGACCCTCTCGGAGTGGGTTTTCATCTGGAATGACACCTATTTTTTATCCTCCTCCGTCTCGATTTTTATCTAGATGTTATGAATTTGGGAGGACTGGACTAGTTGCTGTCCGAAACAATGTCCATTTCTCACCATCGGCACGATCTAAATCTGCATATCAGAATAATGAGGATGATGATTTGGAAGAGCGAAGACGCATTTTAATCGCTCAGTTGGAAGAAGTGGTGGCCCAAAGAAGGTCTCGAAGGAGTAATGTTGTCCTTGAGCCTGTTGATGACGGAGTTACTGCTGAGGATATAGTCCCCGCTCGGAATCCCCGAGCACCATATGTTACACTGGGGGAGAGCAAACTTTTACTCTGCAAAGGATTGGGAACTTGATCGAATCAAAGTTCCAAAAGATGACTAACAAAATTGAACAGAATGACGCTCAGATGAATCAGTTGAAGGCCAATCTCGACCTCGGATATGAGAGGAGACGAGTGTACGGCGAATATACCAGTGATACTCATCACACCTCGGCTTATGAGGGCGATTATGTTGGGCAGGAAAGGGCAATTGAGCCCTACAACAGTAGAGGAAAGATTTTGTCGTCATTGGAAGTTTTACAAAGTCCATGGAATACTTCGAACGCCTTATCCCCATTTTCCATGGCAATCATTAATGCTACAAGATCCGAGTACATCTAGATGCCGAAGGATCTTCCACAATATCGGGGATCGACTGACCCCATGCTCATACTTCGAACTTGGAAATTCATGTCAGTTTGATGAATTTCACTGATGCCGCCATGTGTTTCATTTTCGCTGCATCCTTAAAGGAGTCGGCTCTTCGGTGGTTCAATCGATTGCCGAGGTTTTCTATTGTTTCGTACCAGGACTTCAAGGATCAATTCTATTCGGCGTTTGCACCCTTTAATACACCAGTGAAGTCTATTACATCTTTGACTGCATTGCGGTATGATTCGTCAGAAAAATTGTTGAGTTTTGTCACTCGTTTTGAGGCGGAGTGTAGAAAGATTCCCCGAATTACTGTCAGCGAGAAAGTCAGGGTACTGCAGTTAATTTTGGCTGGTCATCCTTTGTGTAACTCTTTGAATAGGGATCCACCAGAAAACGGAGGAGCTTGCATTGCGGTGCACACAATACATTCGAGAAGATGAAGGATTACGCGATCATGGGGTGATTGAAGTTCGTACTTATGGATCGCAGAATATTGCTGCGAATCCAACGAAGGACAAGAATGTCGCATTATCAAAACCAATGATAAGGACTATCCCAGCATATAGTAATGAGGAAATCTTCGTTATTATTGAAGAAACGAAAGGTGGATCCCTCAGGTACCCTCCTCCATTGCAGGCACCGACACCGGGGACTCACGAGTCTCAGATATTTTGCCGTTTTCATCGGAGTTTTGGACACACTACCAACGACTGTCGAGAATTGATGTCCGAAGTTGAAAGATTACTAGAACTTGGCCAACTGGATGAGCTGATAAATACCGTTGAAAGAATGCCCGAACTCAAAACGGGGAAAATAAGTTTGAATATCCAGCAAGGGAAGACATAGAATTTTCCCAAGATTGATTTTCCAAGACCCGATACAAGATGGCGTGAATATGGAGGATATCGCGGTCATTACCCTAGGGGTGGTCAACAAGGAAACTTTAATGGTGGTCGACAGAACCGCAAAGATGCGAGAAGAGAGAATTATCGTGGTCGCGGTAGGAACAATCAGCAACGAAATCAGCAGGGTAATCGTCGGGAAGGTAATCAACCTGTACAAAGAAATCAACAACAACCGCCCCCTCCTCCTCCTGCTGGCCCAAACCCGGGTCAGCCCATTCTGAATATTGAAGAAGTAGAACCCAGGTGGGGTAATCTCGTCATCTCCCCTGTTATTGCAAATCATCCTGTGTCTCGAGTTTTAGTTGGAGGACTTGTATTCCTGATTATTTCTGTTGGAGGATCATCTACAGTGTAAGGGTCACCGAGGATTTTATTCGATCCTCCTGAAGGAATCTCAGTGAGCATGTTCAAGGCCAAGTCTTCAGGATCCTCAATGGTATCTAAAAATTTCAGTCTGTCGTTGGAATCAGAACCTCTGTAAGCGGCCATTATTCGATCTGCAAGGAAAGAAATACGAATAATAAGTTATAAACGTGAAATTCCTTATTATGAGAATCATAGCATATTAGCTAAATAAAGTGAAAGTTTTTATACAGAAAACGGTAAAAGACGAGAAAACGAGTCTCAGTTCTAGGACGTGGGTACCTAAGACATGGAAAGAAATATGAGGAAGAGCTTGCGCAGTCCGAATAACAACCATGAGGGGTAGAGTGAAAAGAGTTTTAGCGGTCAAATTAGTGTGAAATTTTTCGAATATGCCTAAGAGTTGTTGGAGAATAGTCCCATCTATAAGTTTCGAAGGTTTAGAAATGGGACCGCACCAGTCCGAAAATGTAAATTCAGTCTCAACAGGAAAACGTCAAGGCAGTATAAGGGCAGGAATGCTAGGTTGGAAAGAACGAGAAGTCACATAAAAGTAACGACGTTTCCAATCATGATTGGATTTCGACAGTGTGAAGTAGAAATGATAGTTCTTTTTCCGCAGACGTAGATAATAACACCCTAGAACCCTTTGAGAGGAATGGGAGACAATTTGGAAAAGCCTAAAAAAGAGTTCTATGGATCTCTTTATTTTTGCGACAGAGGTGAAAATGATGAAAGCTACGATGTAGCTGTAGGAATTCGGGTTCAGTTGAGAAAAATTAATCTTGAGGAAGTCTAGCATCTCTAGGATAAAAGGATG
Organism: Utricularia reniformis; assembly: GCA_009725065.1. NCBI lineage: Eukaryota > Viridiplantae > Streptophyta > Magnoliopsida > Lamiales > Lentibulariaceae > Utricularia > Utricularia reniformis. The sequence goes on from RWGZ01000959.1 coordinate 241,495, forward strand.
CAAAGGAAACCGGATCTCATTTTGAAGATGTTCCAGGGACACGGTACACCAGCCAAGAGGCGGTGTTAGTATTCTCCCAAGAGGCCCCGGGTGTTGGATGATAAATCCCTCGGAAAGTAGTATTCAGACCTCAATGATGCCCAAGCGGTTTTCCCTATCCGAGCATTTTGATTATACAACTCGAACTTCTTTACGATAGACTCATATCGTCCGCCCATCGCTCTATAGCCCTCAAGGCGCTCATAAAATTCAAGATTCGAAGTGCGCGAGTTAATTTCTGTTTATTCGATGAATTCAGAATCGGACGATCCGTTGGAAGACATTTATATTGCTAATCCTTATATTTTATTAGCTGTTTCTTAAAGTTTGATTACACTCGGGAACACAAACGTCATTGAAAATCGAAGGTCGAATATGCATTTTTAGCCAAGGTAAAAATTCGCGATAATTTTGCAAAGGATAGAAATTCCGCGATAATTTTACAAAGGGAGGGATTTCCGCGATAAATTTACAAGGCAGTGATTTCCGCGATAATTTTACAAACGATTAGATTTCCGCGATAATTTTACAAGGTGGGATTTCCGCAATAATTTTACAAGCTGGGATTTCTGCGATAAATTACCAACAATTTCCGTGATAATGCTGCTTTCTCTTAAAATCCGCGAATGAAAATGAAATTCTAAGGCTTCCAACCTGGTATTTATAGGAGTGGGCCTACGAGCCGGAATTCCGAGAAATTTTTGAATGTGTCCGAATTCAGCGTGCTTACTGTCAAAACGGCCGTATCGACAAGAGGAATATTTTATCTCCGAGAATCCGGCAATGCATTGGGATCCATGCACATAAGGAATGTTAGTGGTTTACGACTCAGAAGCTGAATCTGCAAACCAATGGACTATTGATTTTACCCGGGGGTATTTTAGTAATTCGCATAACCCGGGAACCTTTTGGCATGTTCCCCAAGGTGTTCATTATATTTCGGTTCAAAAGGACAATGGGGGTATTTTCGTAATTTTGACATCCCGGGCACGATCTACATGCCCACTATGGTATTTTCGGTATTCTAATTTTATTTCGGGTTGAAATGGCGTCGGGGGTATTTTCATAATTTGGACACCCTCGGGCGCAATCGGTACGCCCATTATGGTATTTTCTGTAATCTGATGTATTGTTATTGGCTTTGGGCATCTGGAGGCCATATGGAAAGTTTCTGGAGGAGACAACTATTTTCGGTTAATTACGAGTCGGAGTGACCCCAATGGTATTTTCGTAATTTGGCTCCCGGAATACGTTACGACGCATGTTCATCGACAGTTTTATGTGTTATGAATTTCATGAGGATTGACTTATGCCGAGTGTGGCCTTTGTTCACAGGTCAAGGGTCGATCGAGTAGCGCCCCAGACGATCGGAGAAATTATGATTTATATCCGGGGTGAGATCTGGTCTCTTTGTAGCGGCTGGGTAAAATCAGGACAAATTGGAAAAGATTGGACTTTGAACCCTTAGATGAGTTGATTGACTTAAATCCCCTATAAATATAAGTCCGAGGTCATTTGGAAAGTGGTCGGAATCTAAGTCGAAGAAAAACTCGGAATATGAAATCTTAAAACCTTCCAAGTCCTGAAATCCGCGATAATTTTGTTGGAACTCAAATCCGCGATAATTTGGCTTGAAGCTCAAATCCGCGATAATTTTGTTGGAGCTCAAATCCACGATAATTTGGCTTCAAGCTTAAATCCGCGATAATTGTTTACTGAGTACTAAATCCACAGCAATTTGCCTATTAACTTCAAATCCGAGATAATTTGTGCATGAGCTCCAAATCCGCGACAATTTGCATTCTGGAAGTAAAACCCGCGAAAAAACTTCGGATGAACAGTGCTTCGGATACGAAAAAGATCAGAAAAATGACTAAGGCATAAAACCGTGATAATATTGCACTGAAAAGGCTAAATCCGCGATAAAGTTTCAAGTGAACATTATTTTTTGCAATTTTGTCCTAGTTTCGAGTATCGATCTCATTTTTCGTCCCAAATAGAGACTACGTCACTTACTTTGATCGAAGAGACTATATATTTTTGTATTTGCGATCTTTTTATCATAGTGAAACACCCATGTAGAGCTTTGCTCTCCCGAGGATGTAAGCTCACACATTGTGGGCTCAACCTCGTAATTTCTCGTGTCTTAACAACAACAACAACAAAATTTGACTGATCAAAACACCAAAAATATTTTAAGACTAGATCATATATGCATTCATATTACTGCTCTATGTTACGAATTTTACTTTTAATTCTAGGAATATTGTATGATTATGATTTTTACATATAAGGTTTAAGAGGAATTTTGTGTTTTATGAAAACAAAAAACATACCAACAAGTCTAGTTTCACAGGAATTTTGTGTTTTATGAAAATCAAAGCAGACCAGCAAGTTATTCCATGTTTTACAGAAACAATATATTTTTATCCCTACAGACAGGGCATCATGTTGTTGGTATGTTTTATCATGTTTACAGGGTTCTAATGAAAATGGTTCTTTTTATCAGTTTTTTGAAGAGTTAATTAGATTTCAAATGAGTATTTCTATGTGATTTTTGGATGTCTTTTGGTCTCTAAAAAATATAGGGATTTATAGTGTTGAGAGATTGTTATAAAGTTTTTCAGAAAGATTTCAGCATATGTATATGTTTATGTGATGTTATGTGAAAATTCGAGAGTGTATAGACGAACAGCTCTGACAACATGTAAGGAGCATGATTTCAGTCACATTATGATCTAGATTATCAATTCAATTATGTGATCACATCATATAAGGTTATGTTAAGGAGTGAGACATAGTTGAAAGTCGGAAATATCGATGTATTGATTACGTTATGCAATGTTTGAATACTGATCCAAATCCTATGTACCGGTCTGAACCCATACACCGATATACCGCCCGTACCTGCAGTATACCGGTCCAAAATAATTTTGGCAGATTTTTCTAAAGGCCTCGCTTTTTTTTGGCTGTAACATCGATTTTTTTGGCAGATTATATCAGCTGTAAAATGTCTCGCTTTTTTTGAAGCAATCTACTGTTATGGAAAAACAAGATCTTTTGTGAACGGTGAACGTCGATTTTCAGATTTTCAAGCAAGGACTAGAAGCAGATAAGATGCAAACCCAGGAAAAAAAACAGCCACAGGGTATTGCTAACCCTAAATTCCCAAATATTTTTTTAATATTTTATTTAATTGCTTAATTTTTTGGGTAAAACCTTTAACCCTATTCACCTGACCCGTTAACCCATGTACCGGCATAGATATTCAAAATACCGGTGTGAATCGGTACGGATGAAATTTCGGTCGAAATAGCCGAAATTTCGTTCGAGATTAAAACATTGGTGCTATCTGTCTGTTTCTAATACTATGATACTCATGACTCATGTTCTTTAATTCTTGGTGATGCGTAAGCCAGTGATTAAGACAGGGGTTAGAATTGTTATGTTGGTAAATTTAACATGACAATAGCAACATTCTACAGATTATGTGCTTATGTGATGTTACTTGTTGCATGATTATATTACTTGTTTGTTCTCTCACTCTCAAGACCGCTCAATGAAATACTGTGAACAAGTAGTGAAGATGAATAATAGATTAGAAGCTGCCAGGATTGAATCATGATAAATAGCAGTTTTCCCTTGTTTATTTTGTAAGAACTTGGTTCGGTTATTTTGTATATAGACAAGTGAATTATTATATGACTATATAAATTAGCTTCCGTTGTGTATGAAAGAATGAATAATATTATCGAAAATTGTTATGTAGAGTTTTGTATTCTAATTTTTAAGGGAAAAGCATCATGCCTTAATATTATGAAAATTAAGTGTAATAAACTAATATAATAAGTTTAATTAGATGTAGAAGAGCATGGCATCCTACCTTACTTGTGAATGTTGAATTTTGTGTGCATATGAGGAGAACAAGACTTTAAAAATGACAAACTTGGAGTAGGTGGGAAAGGTGGATGTGGATTTTTACTAAAACTCAACCCATACTCATTTTATTAGTCAAATTTATTATAATATTTAAAGTTTTCATATTTAATATTTTTCAAATATCTTATAGTTCATTATCTTTGTATTCAATATATGTAATTATTACAAAATTTATTATATTTATAAATTATCATAAATTTATCTTATCAAATTTATAAAACTATTAGGGCTATTATTCGATCCAAACTAATCGAATCCGTTGTGTTCATGTTCGTTCATATTTTATTCGAACGTGATATTATGTTCGATCATTGTTCAAATTATTAAGTAAATGTTCATGTTTGTTGGAAAACTTGTTCGAACATGTTTGTACTATTTGTGCGAACTTCACCTAAAAAATCGAATTTTATTGTTTTACAAACAAAATCACAAAAAAATAAATGTATTGAAAAAATAATCAAACAATTATCTTTTACAAAACAAAGAAAAAGAATATCTCACTAACAATATACAACAAATTTTGTAAAGATTTTTAAACTTAAATAATATAATAATTTATTAGTATAAAATTAATTTAAATAATATATTTGTTTACAAAAATGATCGTGTTCATTCAAATTATAAATAAACAAAAAATAATGTTCGAACAATGCTTATATTGTTCATGATCTTATTGTAATTCAATTTGAACTTGCAAATTGAAATTAACCGAATTTCCCAAAAATGATAAGGATTTTGAACAAATCAACGTCATATTGTAATTGTAGAATGAGACTTTTTGAGAAGTTTGACATTGGAGTTAATGTGTTGGAATTATAGTGTCTGACTGAAATTATGACGAGTGTATACATGGATATAACATGCAATTAATGATAGATATCACATCGTAAAAGACTTTAACATGACATTACGTATGAGTAATTAGAACTAGCATAATCCAAAGCAAACAATATCATGCAAGTGGGAGACGTGTTGCTACAATGATCACAAATGTGCTCGCTGGCAATGTTCTGGAATATGTCCCTAATCTCTCCTAGATGGGTGATTCCGGGGTCATGGAACCCACCTGAATTGCTGAAATACCCACAGCAAAAGTGGGTATTTGCAAATATACCTATCCATTCCACTTTTCGGGTGAAATGTTAAAGAGGCAGATGGATATATCTGCAAATGTCCAGTTTTGCAGTAGACATATATGCAAAATAGCCCATGGAACCCGTGACCATGTTTTTGTGGTCGGTACTTGTTCTGAAACCTCTCTATCCTCTCCTCGGTTCCCATGCACTCTAGTCCTTGGTGCGATCCTATAAAGCCATTGTTAGCTCTCCTCTAAGTGTTTATTTCTAACCACATAATAACATTTCTCTCTTACAAACCAATCCAAATTTCATCTCGATTCTAATGTGAGAGAAATTTCAACGTGATATTCCAAAAGTCAGATCAATTTCATTTGAGAATCGAATCAACTCCAAGAGATCATACGGTATATTTTAACAAGTCATTTATTATAACACCGTCCCACATTTATTATAATTGTTTACAGGCTACCATGAGCGTTTACATATGAAGCCGGGCGAGAACGCAAGGAGGATACATATTCAGCATCTCTCTTGTCTATTCCATCAAAGAGATACCCAAAAGGTTGCCTTTCTATATACTTACCTGTTCCAGGGACAACATTCAGCTTATCATTCTCCCACACAATTCTTCCACCAGCAATCGTTATTTCCACTTTTCCCTGAAGAGAACACAAATGTTACAATAATTTAAAACTGAAAAAAAGCCTCTGTCTTCTACCTTTCCTTTTCTTCCTTCAAATACATTTGTATCACAACGAGAGTGATGCGAAGTTGAGCTTATTTCGAAGTTTGAATCGGGATTCAATATTATGATATCTGCATCCGATCCAACTTGAATCGCCCCCTTTCTTGGATATATGTTGAAAATTTTGGCACTGAAAAAACAAAATGAAGTGAATATTTGTTGAAATTATTATAGAGTCTGATCAAAATAATGACAAGAATGTGCACGGATATGATGTATAAGGAGAAAACCACACTCTAAAAGACTTGAAGAAGTCATTTACTACAGTACCCCTTCCCTATTATAAACCAATCCAAACGATGTGTGGGTCAATGTTATATTTCAATAATATTTGCAACAAACGAAATGGACGCAAAAGAAGGAAGCTTTACCACTCGGTGCTTGTTACTCTGACAAAATCAGTTGCTGTCATTTGTCCAGAGACCTGTAAGTGTAATACATAATCTTTTAGAGGGTGATCGAGAATTAGAGGGCGATCGAGAATTGACATATAACATATAAGAGGGAGTGTGCTTTAATATAACATATAAGAGGGAGGAGACCACAACGTAAAAGACTTGAACAAGTCATTTAATATGGTCCACATTCCCTCTTATAAACTAATCTTTCAACACACCCCGCTCAAGTCCAACCATCTGACAAATTGGACTTGACAATTCAAATATGTGGATTACCAACCGATCAATTTCATTAAACCGGACTAACCCCGACTAGGTCCCTCAAGATTTTCCGAACCCGCTCCGATACCATGTTAAATTTTTAGAGTAGGGTCAATTTCATGTGGAGAGTGTGGTCGTATATAACGTATAGGAGGGAGAAAACCACACCATAAAATACTATAAATTTAACACATACCACCATTGTATCCCAAACCAAGTGCATTCTCTCCTCAATACCTGCGGGGAAACAAAATCTGTGAGAAAATTGCAGGTTTGAATGATATGGGGATACTATAAATACCATTAACTCCATTTGGTATTTTCCTAAAGTCATCAATTCCCAATGCTTTTTGTGTAGAGTTGAAGGTGCAGTGATCAGTTCCTACAAGCTGCAAAAAAAACAAGTGTAGGAATATATTTTGATCTTGTAAGAATATTTGGATCAAAACCTGAAGAATCCCAGAAGAGAGAGCTGCTTGAAGGGCCTTATCATGTCCTGCTACTCGAATCGGTGGACTCATAACGAACCTGATCCACAGTTAAATATGAATTTAGAATTTGAACCTCGAACCGCAAGTTTATTAAGTATCAAGAGTTCTTGCTTTGCTGCTGTTTTGAAGTCAGGATCCCAAATGCCAGACTCATCCAAAACCAAACCTGAAACTACTGGCTCTCCAATCACTCTCTGACCTGAATAAGATGCATTTCTCTACTGCTTTAGATCTCCGAATATCGGGTTTTTTCAAATGCATATTGAAACAAACCTGATTTCCGAGCTTTCGCTATTTCTTCCATTGCATCGATGCTCATAACATGGACAACATACAGTGGAGTATTCACAAAACCAGCTAAACGAATGGCTCGGCTAGTTGCTTCACCTTCTAGCTACATCACAGCATCCAACTTTCCAAGTCAATCATGGAGATAAATGTGAATGCATTCAATAGACAGTAATAAGAGTTTTCACCTCTGGAGGACGTGAAAGTGCATGCCCCTCAGGCCCTGTGATCCCAAGTTCAAAAACTCTTTTTCGTCCCTCTTCGACTGCATCACCGTTCTCCGCATGTACCATCGCTAATGCACCGAGAGACTTACATTTCTTGAGCCCTTCTATTAGAAGTTCGTCGTTGATCATCAAAGCACCCTTATAGGCCATGAAGAACTTGAAAGAATTAATGCCTACACACAATACACTTAATTAAAATACAATCTTTCATGATTTCGTAGTATCACAAGGAGTAAAAAGAAATCAAAAAAGACCTTTCTCTTTAACCATTATTTCCATTTCATTCGAAACAGATTCATCCCATTTTGTGACAGCCATATGAAAACTATAATCCATTGCGGATCTTTCTGATTTCTTTACATATGATTCAAAACCAGCAACCAAGCTACCATTTACAGGAATAACGAAATCAATATGCATCGTTGTTCCACCAGCTAATGCCGCGGATTGGCCATTGAAAAAATCATCTATAGTTTGAGATCGCATGAAATCCATCGCCATGTGAGTATGAGGATCAATTCCACCTATAGTCATCATTTATGAATTTCTAAACAAGTTTTACAACATGAAAAATGTCCATCAGAATAACACAAACCCGGCATTACGAATTTCCCAGTGGCATCGATGATCCTAACATCATCGCCAACCTTCATCTCCTCCATATACGAATCAAAAATTAACTCACTGGAAATCCAATATTCTGAGAAAAAAAACTTACAATGATATTTTCTTTTACATCAGCAACAACTCCATCTTCAATGTAAACATCTGCAACTTGCTGATAATGAGCATTAACAACTGTGCCGCCCTTTATCAGAATCTTCGAAACAGATTGACATGTATGTTCACTATACCCAATCCCAGCTTCACAAAACTGTAATTTGAGCATAAGTCAGTAGATAACACTGAAAAACAAGCCTTCTTTCCCTCTCAAGCTAGCCAACCTCAAAGCAGGGGAAAACGGAATACATAAATCAATTATGAATACAAGTGAAGCTAAACCATCAAGAATAAATTCCTCAAGGTTACCCTAAGCTAACTCTTATAATATAGAATTTCAAGGTTACCCAAAGCTACCAAAAAACTACCTGGTTGGAGCCTGAAACCAAGGCGAAAAGTGAAAGCAAAGCTGCGGTGATGATGAGGCATTCCATCGCGGGTCTGTGCATTGGGCTAAGCTCCGAAACGGATAAGAACTAGGTGTTGAAGTCAGCTTATCTCGCAAATATAGTTATTTTCGTTTGCTTAATTGGTTCGTTCGTTTAATGGGTTGTGTATGATTATTGGGCCTCGCATGTGTTATTGGATCTTGAAAGTCATTGGAACACTAGATCTTCTAGAATGTTCTAATTAAGTTTGAATGTTGGGCTTGATCTACTGGACCTGCTGTAACAGTAAGGCGGTGGCCCGTGCTATAAATATGTTTATCGTTTCAGATTTCGTCACTTTTACTTTTTACGCATTTTTGAATTCTGTTCATCGCTCTCTAGTTTCTGTGTGCGATTTTCAATTCTGCTTGTGTTACTCTTGCTGTTTTTCGCTTACTGCTTCTCTGTGCTTAGTTCTAAGACTTAGCTATAACGTCTTAGCGCTGTTTTACGTTTCTGAAAAGTTTTACATTTTTGAAAAAACTTACAGCGCCTTTCTTTATGTTGTTCTTGAGAAAATCTACGGATTTTCTCAACGATCTTGAGCATATAGTTGAGTTTCAGACAGATACTAGATGATCTGAGAAACTGTAAATTGGTGCTAAGATGAACAAACTGTATATGTAGAATCTTGTTGTTCTTGGCCTAATAATCTGAGTTTCAGACAGATTCTAGACGATCTGAAAAACTGTGTGACTTGGTTAAAGAAAGCGTTAAGTTTACATACTACATTTACATTCTGCATTTACGTTCTGCACTTACGTTCTGCTTCTAGCCTAAACTGTTGGCTTCAAGCATTTACTGTGAGATTACATAGTGTTTTGGGTTACGTCTTTGAAAAAACCTTTGAGTTTCTTAAAGACTTGAGTCAACGTAAGTGTTTTCAAGCCAAATCTGTATAGATCTGAGTTCCTGAAAACCAGTGACCAAGATACGTACTGAAGCCTTAAAACATTACGTATATCTTTGAAAATACGTTGAGCTTGTGTGATAAGAACTGCCTACAGATTCTGTCCACTATTANGTTTTTCACTTTCTTCCAATGCACATAATTTTGGTTCAAATCGGCTCGGCAAACTCATTGTAGCCTTTTCAATCACATTTTCATCAGTGAGATCTCCTCCGAGAGCTCTGATCTCATTCACCATTTTCACAGTTCTATCGTAGTAGTCTTGTAGAGTTTCATTTGAGTGCATACGATTTGCTTCAAAATCTGTCATTCTGTTCCTGATGTGAATCTTTCGGATCTGGTCTCCTCCTTCATAAAGTTCTTTGAGTCTATCCCAAATGGATTTGGGAGTTTGACAGTTTGCTATCTTATTGAACATGTTGTCTGTGAGTGTTTCGTGTAGAATTGTCATGGTTTTATACTGCAATATGGTATATTCTTCATATTTTTTCTTTTCTTCCTCAGAAGCAGTCTTAGAGAGTTCCGCGACTTCTTCCTTCACAATAACTTGCCACAGGTTTTTTGATTTCATATATGTGGTTATCTTTATTGCCTAGTTGAAATAGTTGGTTCCGTCAAGAACAGGGGGTCCTTGTGTAATTCTTGTTGTCGCCATTTCTATGATCTATTTGTTCTTGTGGAGCACAGGTACCACAGAGTCAAAAGAGTTACCTTTAATCAGTGCTCCGATACCATGATGAGTTTAGAAGATTGTTTGTCGTAAGTTTGGAAGAGGAGGCGGAAGAGAAGAACGAGAATCCCTTATTTCATTACACAACAAAGTGCCACAATCGTCACTTGCAAAAGGTTCAGACAACATATTTAAGTAGTATCATAAGGGCAAGGATGCAATTTTAAGTTTTTTTTTTAAAAGAACAACGATCGACAACTTCATGAATTTTCCAATGGCATCACAGCATCCCCATCGTCACAGAGTTTCTGATCGGCAGATGACTTCCCATCGGTACAAGGCTTCCGATCGTCAACTAGCTTCCCATCGACACAAGATTTCCGATCGGCAAATCTCTTCTTCATGGTCGTCTCAACAGAGGTTTCTGAGACCAATATCAAGTTAATTAATATAGCAGAAACTTCGTATGTTATTCCTCAGCGGCGGCGTAGAGGTCTTTTGACATTGGTGTGCAAAGGAAAGCCTGAAACTATCGATCCGCCATTTCCATGGGGAACCAACCGCCGTGCGATGGTGCACAATCTGAATTACATACAATCCACAGGAATCTCATCGATCGGCGGTGAATTTAAGTGCAAGAAATGCGATTCTGTTTTCAACGTCATTTACGATCTGAAAATAGAATTCGAAAAGCTTGCTTACACCATATCTTTGAACAAGGAATCATGGCTTCAACGAGCACCGCCTTACTTAGAGAATCCGACATTGCCGTCGTGCCATGTCTGCAATGTTGAAGTTGGCTAATCTCGATAATATCGTTATTTTCGTTTGCTTAATGGGCTCGTTTGTTTAATGGGCTGTGTATGCTTATTGGGCCTCGCATGTGTTACTGGACCTTGGAAGTGATTGGGCCGCTGGGTCTTCTATAATGTTCTAATTACGTTTGAATGTTGGGCTTGGCCTGCTGGGCCTGCTGTAACAGTAAGGCGGTGGCCCGTACTATAAATATGTTTATCGCTTCAGATTTCGTCACTTTTACTCTTTACGCATTTTTGAATTCTGTCTTATCGCTCTCTAGTTTCTGTGTGTGATTTTCAATTCTGCTTGTGTTACTCTTGTTGTTTTTCGTTTACTGCTTCTCTGTGCTTAGTTTTAAGACGTAGCTATAACGTCTTAGCGCTGTTTTACGTTTCTGAAAAGTTTTACAGTTTTGAAAAAACTTACAGCGCCTTTCCTTACGTTGTTCTTGAGAAAATCTGTGGATTTTCTCAACGATCTTGAGTCTATAGTTGAGTTTCAGACAGATCATAGACGATCTGAGAAACTGTAAACTGGTGCTAAGACGAACAAACTGTATTTGTAGAATCTTGTTGTTCTTGGCCTAATAGTCTGAGTTTCAGACAGATTCTAGACGATCTGAGAAACTGTGTGACTTGGTTAAAGAAAGCGTTAAGTTTACATACTGCATTTACATTATGCATTTACGTTCTGCACTTACGTTCTGCTTCTAGCCTAAACTGTTGGCTTCAAGCACTTACTGTGAGATTACATAGTGTTTTGGGTTACGTCTTTGAGAAAACCTTTGGGTTTCTTAAAGACTTGTGTCAACGTAAGTGTTTTCAAGCCAGATCTGTATAGATCTGAGTTCCTGAAAACCAGTGACCAAGATACGTACTGAAGCCTTAAAACATTACGTATATCTTTGAAAATACGTTGAGCTTGTGTGATAAGAACTGCCTACAGATTCTATGCACTGTTAAGGCCTTAAAAACGTATATTCTTAAACTGATGTGTTAACTAACGATCTGTTTGAAAACTGCAGGTTCGCTTTACTGACTTCTTAGTGATTAAGAAGTTCGATATACTGGTGGTGATCTGTTACTATACCGTAGTTTTAACTTCCTGTGAATAATTTGTATTCTGTGGTTTTAGTTGGTTCTGTGTTCTGTTTTGTTGAACATTGCAACTAAAATAGTGAATAAATTGCAGAGTGTTGGAAAGTGGATTGTCGATACGATCGTGTCTTAACTAAGACGATGTGATCGGATACCACTATAAATCTGGTGTCATTTTTATCGCTTTAAGAACGTAGCTTAACTAATAGGATTAAAATAACAACACGAGGGAATGAGTCCGGCCCAAGATTCAATCCAACCCAAATGAGGAGGGTTGGTTTGGGATAACATTTCGTACACAATCAGCATATTATGAATCAGTCCCCTATAACGGATCGGTCATATATGTTGCTTTGGATTGGATCGGTACCTCTAGCTTCAAAGAGATCCCAACGTATTTAACGAGACACGTGAATCTTAGGAAACCTCTAGCCATTATGACAAGTGCGCGTCAAGGGCCAACGTTTCTCGTGTTAGCGGATTTGATAAGGGGTAATGGTGAGCAATCGAGAATGAGCAAAAGACTATCTAAACCCTGCGATATTCTATAAATTTCGACCCTTCTTCTAGCGAAGTGTTTGGGTTGAAGAGATTGGATTTTTGGGATTTTATCTTCATTTTGCTGAGCTCACACTTATCATGTTCTTATACCTACGTAGTTTGTCCTCTTGTTCTATGTAACACTTCCTGTGATAGTGCATTGATCGAGTAATTTTCCCTCGGTATCATGGTTTTTTCCTTGCTATTTGGGGTTATCCATGTAAATTTCATGTTTAAGGTATCTAATTTTCGGAATAAATTGTCTCTACTACAACAAAAAACTACAAATCAGATTTATAGTTGATGATTTCATTAGAATCCTGTGACTTTTGATATCTTTAAACTACAACAATAAATATATTTGTTGTGGTCGTAAAGATTGGGGTATTAACAATTACATATCCGAGTTTATTGAGAATTTGATTTTAGATTTGTATTGNGCCAGAACGAATGAAACAGTGCAGAATGTCGCGAGTCAGCAGAAACTCGCGACTCCGGGCAACACAAAGTCGCGACTACGACCAGGATGACACAAACTCGTGACTACTTGCAAAAAGTCGCGATTAGCATAGTGTAGTTAATCAAACACTTTGCCTTGAGAAGCATGATGACCGTCTGAACCTTTTTTTAGTTCCATGGAGCTCACATTTATAGAGAAATTCAGCCAAACTAGTAAGTTTTAAGCCAAATAGTCCAATTTCATTTGATTTAGCTCAAAGTAATTAAATAATATCCAATTAAGTTGGAATAAATGCCATATCGTCCCGGAGCTTCGAAATGCATCCCGGTCGAGAATTAGTCGAAAATGTTGATGAGATAATACCGGAAAATCTTGTATAATAATACCTTGCTCTAGAATTTGAATATTAACCCTAGAATATCGCCACAACTTACCGGCGCGCTCCCCAGGTGCCAAATTACGAAAATACCATTGGCCCAGTCCGGGCCCGAATTTGTCCTAAACTGATAGAAATATCATTATAATGCTCATATTCAGACCCGAGTAGTTCGAATTACGGGAATACCCCCAAAAATACACCGTGACATAAATATACGAGAATATCGAAAATATCACGTAGCCACGTCGGACGAGCTCTCGGGGTGTTGTAATACCGAAAATACCCCCAGGTAATATCAATGTTTGAAAAAGATATTGTGTGGGGCCTTTGATTTGATGTTCCAAATTATCATGCATTGCATGTTCCTTTATTATTAGATGTAAAGGAAGAATTAAAGGGTCGGGTACAAACTTCATAGATGGAATGGAAAGAATATAGATGCACTATTATGACTGATGGGTGAACTAGTATATCTCATCATGTGTTGATAAAAAATCTTATTTTTTGTCCAAAAGGTGTAGTATTTTGGAAATCTATGGATGCATCTGATCAAGTAAGGAATGTTGAAGTGTTAAGTAAATTGTTTGAAGAGTGTATTGAATGGGTTGGTGAACAAAATGTAGTACATATTGTGACTGACAATGAGAGCACTTTCAAGGTGATTGGTGAATTGATTAATAAAAAATACCTACACAATAGTTGGTCACCTTGTGCCGCGCATTGTCTGAATCTCATGTTAAAGGAAATTGGAGATCTTGATCATGTGGCAACATTAGTTAGACAAGCTTTTGAGATAACTAAGTTCATGTATAATCATTTGTATTGGTTGGCTTGGTTGAGAAAGAGACCGGGTTGGACTGAAATTGTTTGTCCTGGACTGACTAGGTTTGCTACAACTTTCTTATCCTTACAGAGTCTATGTTCACATAAGCATGATTTAAGTACTTTGATTACAGATAAAGAGTTTACATCATCAAAATTATCCAAGGAGCTAAAGACTAAACCTTTTGTTAATAATGTATCTGATCGACATTTTTGGGAAAGCAGTGTTGATTGTAACAGTGATGCTTCCATTGCTTCGAGTACTCGGACTTGTAGACAATGATAGTGTTCTTCAATTGTATTTGTGTATCATTAGTTGAAAATAGCTCGGAAAGAGATTAAATTATTGTTTAACAATGTGAAATATGATTATAAGTTGTATACAGACATAGTAAAAAGATGGCATAGACAGTTGAAAAGGAATTTGCATGCAGCTGCATATTGACTAAACCATCGATTTCAGTATGCAAATGACACACTTCGAAATAAATTTGATACCCATGAAGGGATCTTGGAGGTCTTAATCTCAAAAGGAGGTCCTGACCATTGAAAGATGATCGAAGAGATGATGACCTTCAAAGTGAGGATAGATAATTTTGGAAAAGAAACAGCATTAAAAATGACAAGTGTTCATCATCTAGGTAAACTTGTATTTAATAAGTTGTTACTCATTTTTTAAATATGTCATTGTTTAACTTTTAACTTTCTTATTTAATTCAATGGTATGATATTTTTGGATTTTCAACACCACATTTGCAATGTTTGGCTAGACCAGTACTATACCAAACATGCAGTTCTTCTGATTGTGAACGAAATTGGAATTTATTTGAAAGAATACACACGAAAAGAAAAAAATATAATTGAATCTGAGCACCTCTTTCAGATGAAAAAGCAAGTTTATCAAGGTCTGAAAACTTGATGAAGAATAAGTTGAAGCTTACTGTTATTCATTGAATAATAGAGAGTACAACATTTAATTTATAGAACATTGCTAGGACTTTCCTAAAGACGTATCAATCTAATTACATGAATCATGCTATCTTTATTTGCTAATTCTTTCATGAATGAGATTGTCACTGGCTTGATTATTGCCTTCAATCGTGTTCTCGTTGCCTAAAGGCCGTACTTTCACACTCAACAATCCATAATTAACTCCAAATTCCTCCAAATCCTCCTTTCTTCCATTATTATCTCTTGGAGTTAGATCAGCAGATTTCGTAATCACAGATTCTTCATCATCATCATTTCTTAGGCTTGACTTTGTATGTTCAATATCCCCCCGCAAACGAAGCCGGGCTTGGAGGGTGAGTTTGGTTTTGAACGAAGTCATCATTGCTTTGGTGAGTGGCTTAGTTAAAAGATCAGCCACCTGCTGAGAAGTATGGATATATTGAGTGATCAGACGACCTAAGGCAACTTGTTCACGAACAAAGTGATAATCAAGTTCGATGTGTTTGCTTCGAGCATGTAGCACCGGGTTAACCGTGAGGTGGAGAGCACTAAGGTTGTCACATAATAAGAGTGGCGTGGTCATCATCTGTACACGTAGATCACCTAGCACATGTTGCAGCCATGTTAGTTCAGCCGTGGTGTGTGCCATAGTCCGATATTCAGCTTCTGTGCTAGACCGAGAGACTGTCTTGTGTTTCTTGGAGCACCAAGAAACAAGGTTGGGGCCAAAGAACACAATAACCTGTGACTGAGCGTCTTGCTATTGGACATCTAGCCCAATCAGAATCAGAGTATGCAAGAAGGCGAAAGTCTGAATTTGCGGATAAGACAAGACCATCGTCAAGTGTACCCTTGATGTAGCGGAGAATACGAAATGCGAGAGTCAGGTGTGAGGCCTTAGGTGCATGCATGAATTGTGATACAAAATTGACCGAAAAGGTGATATCCGGTCTTGTGAAATTCAAGTATTGTAGAGCACCCACCAGAGAGCGGAATTTGGTTTGATCAATAGAGTCATCATGATCATTGTATTGTTTGATTTTCGCCGAGAAAGGAGTCATCTTAGGTTTACAATCACGCATGTTAAACCAGTCCAAAACAGAGAGGGCATAGTGAGTTTGAGATAAGTGAAGACCATTTTGTACCTCTGTGAATTCCACCCAAAGGAAATGATGAAGAGATCCTAAGTCCTTTATTGAGTATTCTGTATTGAGTCGACCAATCAGGGTGTTGATCATTTTGAGTGATGTTCCTGTAAGCAAGATATCATCTACATAAAGAAGTAAAATTAGAGATCCTGACTCTGAGTGAGAGATAAATAACGAAGGGTCAGCAAGACTACTAAAGAATCCAAGTTGAAGTAAAAATGAACTAAATCGATCATACCATGCACGTGGGGCTTGCTTGAGATCATATAACGATCTGTGCAACTTACACACATGATTCGGGAAGCAAGTGTCGACCATACCTGGTGGTTGTGTCATATAAATTTCTTCTTGCACCCAACCATGTAGGAATGCGTTCTTTACGTCAAGTTGTTTAATCGACCAATTTTTCATTAAGGCAATCGAGATTATAAGGCGAATTGTACTTGGCTTGATCACCGGAGAGAATGTTTCCGTGAAATCAATACCATCAACCTGGAGATATCCCTTTGCAACAAGGCGGGCTTTAAGACGATCGAGTGAGCCATTGGGTTTTAGTTTTGTCTTATACACCCACTTGCATCCAATGACATTCATTCCTTGTTCTCGGGGTACAAGTGTCCAAGTACCATTCTTTGACAGAGCTTCCATTTCTTCGAGCATGGCTGCAAACCAACCTGGGTGATTGAGGGCACTCCGGATTGAAGGTGGTTCTTTTGGAATGGTTTCACATATCTCCGAGGCAAGAGCATACTTCGGATTTGGTTTGACAACCCCAACTTTAGAACGTGTGACCATCGTGTGTGTTATGCCATAGTCATCTCGTACTAAGGGTACCATGGTTCTTGAATCAATATCATCATCGACGTCTGAGACATTCGGAGTTTCCGAGGCAGGATCAAGCACTGGAGATTGATCATGAGATAATCCAGCCGACGGTTGATGGGGTAGATCATCACTAAGCATGCTTCCATTTGGTGACAAGTCATCTACGGTAATTGTTGTGGAGGTGGATCTAGTTGCTTCCATGATTGGTTGAATCGGTAAAGGCTGGCTAACAGGCAGTGTACATGTTGGAGGCAGCAAAGCAGTAGAAGCAATATCCATATCTTCGGATGTCCTGTTCAACCAATTCTCAAAAATCGTTAAAGTGTTAGTTGAATTCATGAGACATTTTTGAGATTCTTTAAATGGAAAACATTGTTCATCAAAGGAAACATGACGAGAGATGTAAATTTTTTTACTCTGAGGATGATAACATCGGTAACCCTTGTAGACATTATGATACCCGATAAAGACACATAAAACGGTTTTGGGACTGAATTTGTTAGCTCTAGAATCCCAAGTATAGGGAAAGCATTTAGCACCAAAGACACGCAACTCTTTATAGCTAGGGTGAATATCATGAAGTGCAAAGTATGGGGTCTCATTTTTAATAGATGCTGAAGGAATTCTATTTAATAAGTAAACGGCAGTACTAAAAGCATCGACCCAAAGCGATAAAGGCAAACCACTATGAAAGAGCATTGTCATGCCTAACTCTCTGATACTACGATGTCTTCGTTCGACTATACCTGATTGTTCCGGGGTATGTGGACAAGACACAAGGTGAACAATACCACTGTTAGTGAAATGAGATTGTAATCGATGGTTTAGAAACTCACCGCCACCATCGGAATGAAAAATCTTAATTTTCTTATTAAACTGCCGATCAACATAACGTTCAAAAGTGAGAAAAACATCACAGAAATCGCTTTTACGATGTAATGGAAAGAACCAAATGAATCTAGTAAAATCATCAACAAAACATGCATAATATCTGAATTTATTTAAGGATAAAATCGGAGCGGGTCCCCATAGGTCACAATGAATTTTATCAAATGCAGAAAGAGAAGGTTTTACGGAAGGTAAAAAAGGAAGTTTGCTCAGTTTACCAAATTGGCAACTATCGCAAAATTTATTTTGACAACGACCAATCACAGAGATTAATCCTTTATTTTTTAAAATTCTAACAGCAGATTGTTGAGGATGTCCAAGCCTTTGATGCCATATGTCCACGACAGCCACATTTGAGCGATGAGCAATATAGCATTGTGGAAAGCTTGGCATGACATAGATGTCACCCTTTCGCTTCCCAGTCACCAATATCTCCCCTGTTGTTCGATCCTTAACAAGAAGTGAATGATTAGAATACTCACAATTAACAGGGAAATTAGTAGTTAATTGACTAATAGATAGAAGATTCTTAGTTAATTGTGGCACATAAAGAACATTAGATAGATGAAGTGAAGCATTATTTTTCTTGATCATTGAGGAACCAACTCCCTGTATTTCCAGCATGGAACCATCACCAATGAGGACTGCATGTGATCCATCGTATTTCGCCATATTATTAAGAATTTTAGAGGTACCTGTCATGTGATTTGTTGCTCCAGTGTCGGATATCCATTCAGTATTGGTGATCGAATTGTCTAGTGTAAGGGCTGCTAGCGCTTGGGTAGGATTAGTTTGTGCAGTTTCAAATCGCCACCATCAGATTTTGGCAATATGGCCGACTCCATCACATATTTGGCATGTAACTTCTTTGTATTTTTCTCTTTCATCGGGCGTCATCCTTCGTTTTCCGAGTGGCAGTGGCTTAGTTGTATGTTGAGGTGTAGAGCGTTGTTGGCTAAAGCGTTGTGCTTGAAACCCTTTCCCGGTAGAGTTGAAAGATGTGTTACCTTGAGTGGAACCAACATTACGAGTTTGATGCTTTTGGCTAACGAAGGCAGTGTGTGGATTCAAGATTGTGGTGTCTGAATACCATGATCTTCGTTGGTCAAAATTCAGGAGTTGTGGAACTAGTTGCGAATATGATGGACGAGGATCCTTAAGCATTGATGTAGTGAATGATTCATATTGCCTTCCAATGATGTTCAGCAACATAAAGACTTTATCATTATCAGAGACAGGTTTACCCAAGGCAGAGAGGTTATGACACAACATCTTGAAGTTACGGACATGTTCATCAATGGTTTTGTCATCCACCTTACGTAGATAAGAGAGTTGCTGTCTTATGGTAAACTCTCTTTCCTCCGAATCAACGGCATAAGTGTTCTTGAGGGCTGACCATACATCAGCGGCAGAATCAAGGCCGACGATCAATCCCAAAGACTCCTCGGATAGTGTCCCGATAAGCCATCCACGGAGTAATCGATCCGAGGTGCGCCATTTTAAATATTCAGGATTGAGAGTAGTAGAAAGTTCACTCCCTGCTTGTGGAGTTATGTATTGTGATGGAACATGGGTCTCATTAGTGAGGTGCCCAGTTAAATCTTGGCTGTCAGCGAGAGCCAGTGCTTGTTCTCGCCAAATTGGATAATTTGAAGGATTGAGTCGGATGGTAATAAAAGTACCAACATTCATCGACAATGTTGCCATGATAATGTTTGTGTGAAGAGGTTATGGATGAAAAATAGTAGACAGCAGCGGAAGAAAAAAAACAGAATCGATAATGCAATTACGCAGAATTGCTCCAATACCAAGATGAAAAAGCAAGTTTATCAAGGTCTGAAAACTTGATGAAGAATAAGTTGAAGCTTACTATTATTCATAGAATAATAGAGTGTACAACAATTAATTTATAGAACATTGCTAAGACTTTCCTAAAGACGTATCAATCTAATTACGTGAATCATGCTATCTTAATTTGCAAATTCTTTCATGAATGAGATTGTCACCGGCTTGATTATTGCCTTCAATCATGTTCTCGTTGCCTAAAGGCCATACTTTCACACTCAACAATCCATAATTAACTCCAAATTCCTCCAAATCCTCCTTTCTTCCATTATTATCTCTTGGAGTTAGATCAGCAGATTTCGTAATCACAGATTCTTCATCATCATAATTTCTTAGGCTTGACTTTGTATGTTCAATACAGATGCCTCGGCTATAATCATCAACTATGGTTAACATATATCGAGCTCCTTGTAAGCTTGGAGTTTGATATGGTCCCCATACGTCGATGTGTATAAGTTCAAAGGGAGTTTGGCTACGGATGAAACTTTTATAGAATGGAAGTCTTTCAATTTTCCCATGTTACATGCATCACAAGGTGCTTTGGTGTGAGGGTCATGGATTTGTTGGTTGGAAAGAGTTTCAAGGATTTTATGATTTGGGTGTCCTAAACGTGAATGCCGTAACCAAAATGAGTTTTTTTATGTCCAAAAGTACAGGGGAGTCCTCAGAAGAGGTGTTTACAAAACATTTGGATTTCAGACTTATCATACGAGTCTTTTCTTCTGCATATGGATAAAAAACGGACGGATCATGGACATACAGACGCTGTTTCAGGGCAGCAATGGCTAGGACCTGTATATGGCAATGTGTTGCAGAGAAACAAATATGGACATAGTTAGTATTTTTGAGTTTCGAAATAGAGAGTAGATTGAATTTAAATGACGGAACAAAAAGAACATCATGCAGGATAAGGTTTTTGTTGAGGGCAATTATTCCTCTTCGTTCAATAGACTGGGTTGTGACATCTGGGAGTACTACATGGATTGGTTTACTCAGAGGCCAAGAAGTGGTGTAAAGAGAAATATCGTTACACATATGGTTCGTCGCTCCAGAGTCCACAATCCAAGAGTTTGTGCCTCTTTGAGATGAAAAAAACTGTCCAATTAGAGGTTTAGAAGTACCTACGAAGTCAAGATGTCTGACAAAATTCACAGCTTTCATGTTTCCTCCTTCCCCTGCTATTTCATTACCATCCCCATCTAGGGGTGTNTTTGTAATTAAAAATATTATTTTAATATAGAATTATAATTTCAAATTTATAAGAAAGATAGATAATTATTTTGTACAATGTAACTCAATTAAAATTCTACATTTCAATTACAATATTTTTGCAGAACGGTTTTACATTTTATAATTATTATATGTTTATACAGAACACTACGCAGATTTTAATTATACATTTTGATTCTACATTCTAATTATAGTAGTCCGTGAGGGTTCTGGTCCGGTGACATTGACGCCTTTTCTTAGCAGACGTCTTCGTATTAACGGAAGTTTGAAAGGGGAGAGACGTCACCGTTTGGGAAGAAAAGAGGTTGTTCTTTTGAGAATCCTGAGCCTTCTTCTGCAAAAGTCACGTGTATTGGACATGTTAGAGTGAAAACCAAGAAGGTTAAGAAGCAAAATCGGAGCGTGAGGCGGAGTGGGGAGGTCAGTTTTAGAACGGCGGAAAATAGTGCGAGTGCTTGTGTTCATTCGCAGACTGACAAGTTTTCATCGATCGGCAACATTGACTGTCCGCCGTCGGAATCTACTATTAACATAAATAAATTAATAAATAATTATAGAAAAGTAATGTTATATACAAAGTTTAAAAGTTATCAATGACATATTATTAAAGAATTTAAAAAGAGTGCTAATAAAGTAGAAGTTTGCTCTGACACTATTAGGATGACAATTATCTCTCTAAATATATACAGAGAGAATTCATACTTTATCATTCTCATAAGGTGATTTTCATCTTTTTGTCATCAAATTTAAAATTTTTAATATTATACCAATGACACAAATTATAATTACACATATGTCATTGTTTCGTAATTAATAATGTGATTAACATTTTTAATATATCTAATTATTAATATTTTATAATAATGCATACTTTATATTTGGTTTTTAACATAAATTTATTTTATTTTGAATTGTGTTGTAATTAAAATAAGTATCTCATTCTTTTTTTAATATATATATTTCTATTTTATATCTTTATTTTGAATTTTTATGTAATTAAAATAAGTATCTCTGTTCATTTTTAATGTATACTAATTTTATATATGTATTTCCTCAAATTACTATGAAAGTAGTTGTTTGTAAACTAGTTTGAGAAATATATTACAATAATTAATGAATATATTATATTATATTTAATAGATTGTATTATTCAACATGAATTTTATGTTATATAAGTACTAACATAAGTAATATTTTATTAATACTAGTGATTTTATGTCAATGATTTTACTTGAATTCATTATGTTTTATATTAAATTGGAAATTGATATGAATATTAAATAGTTAAATTAGATTTGTAGTAGGAATTGATTAAATTTTAAATGCCTTCATTTTGTATAAATTAATTAATAAATGTTTTTAAAAAACTATTTACAATGAATTTGTATATTTTGACAATAATTTCGAACATTCAAAAATGCAATTTGTGTGACATGTTTGTTAGCCTAAATAAACAGTATTTAGATAAAAAATGACTAAAATGATAAAAAAAGTAAATCAATTAATTTAAATTGATTTTTATAAAATAAAGTATTCAAATAGTAAATGACGAAAAGTATTTCGACCGGTATTTTGGCAAAATATCGGGTGGTACGGACTTTTTGGTCGGTTCGGATTTTTGCTGGTCGGGTCGGATTTGTGGGTTGGGATCCAGTACATATATAATATACCCGAAACATATGAATATTTTATAATTTAATTTATTTTAATTTTCCGGTAAATATCCAGTACATATCTGATATACCCGAAACATATCCGGTATACCGATCCAATGAGCTTGTCCGGTATACCGACCGGTGCCGATTTTTAAAACATTGTTTACAATAATCATTAACAGTTTTTCTTCTAATATTCTTTTTGCAACTAAAACTGTTCGAACTTGATTAATAATATAATATAACTAAATACGGATTTATTTTGTAATTAATGTTATCATAATTCATTCACAAATTTTAATCATCTTTCCAATATCTAAATATATTAAGATAATTTTAATTAAAAGTAATCATTTCAGCACAAAAACAATTAAAATTAATCATTTGAGTGGTATAACAGTAAACACAAAAATGTGAGTGTTAGTTAACAAAATTGTTTTTAATTAATGGTAAAACTATAAACTGGGGCGAGTTGGTACAGTGACACTGTCAGGGGGTCAAAAATCCGATTTTGGCACTGTTTGAAATGGATTTACGCACATAGCAGTGATGGACGGGTGACGGGACATATTTGAGGGCAGCCCGGTTGCATGTGGCTGACCGGGCGTTGGCTGAAAATGTGTGGCTGAAAAAACGGGGCGATTTTTTTATATTTAAACGTGGCTGAAATGTGTGGTTCTAATTTTTGGTTGGCCCCAATGTCGTTTTTTTATTGTCTATAAATAACTCAATGTGTTTCTTCTGTTATTCACTAACAATTTTTGATCTTATATTTTGTTGAGTTTTTATTGTATTTTAGTGAGTTTGTGATTTTTTATTCGAATGGATCCAACGATTGGAAGTTTTAATTCTTCATGGGAATATTTTCCGGATTATGCCGAAGGTGAGGAGCATTCTTACAGAAGACAAAATTCGATTCATCCCGGTAAGTAAAATGTTTAAATATTTGAAAAATTGATTGCTTAACATTTTATATTAAATATAGGTATGAATTTTGACTTGAACGTTCCATACAACCCACAAATGAAAAATATAGCATTTACTGAATATGGAGAAAGTAGTCGGGATAACTCCAATGTTCGCGAGTTGGCTCCGAACACCAATTATGATTACGAACGTCGGGATACAAATCTTATCCATCAAACACCTACAATGAGTAAGCATTGAATAATTGATAGATTATTAGTGTAACTATGCTGCATTTACATTTTTATAACATTTTTATTTTTATTTAAAAATTTGAAAATATTCATATTATTTAGGTTTATATTGTTTAACATTACAAATTTTGGGTTATTAATTTGTTAAAATTTGAATTTCAATATTTTGAAATTCAAATATTTTTAACGTGGTTGAAAATTTTAACTTTGAATAATTAATTAGATATTGTTTTGTTTATTTATTAATGTATCAAAATTTTTAATAATTTACTAAAATCGTTATGTGTCTTATTTATTTTTGAATATGCATATTATTTTTTAAATACAATTTTAAAAATTTATGTATTTCATATAATAATTATGTAATTTTGAATATATAGGGTTATTTAGGTTAATATTGTTTTAAATATAAATTGTACACTTGGTGTATTTGATACATTAATTACTTACTTTTTTAGTATGTATTATTT
>RWGZ01000959.1:268880-283232 GCA_009725065.1 Utricularia reniformis
TGTCGCACCCCCAAGGGGTCTTACATGTATCATAATAATTGACTTGGTCAAGCCTTTTACGTTGTGGTATCATAATTTCGGTCAAATTCTATAATTTCAACAAATATCATGATTCTAAATACATGTACTATACTGTGATCCGTTTTTATATATTGATCCGCATAATTTGATTACGTTTCGATCTTACAGAAATCGTACAAATTCTCTTGGACCATGTGCCTGGTTTAAGCAAAACAATTGGTCCTTCAAATGCAACTCCTCTTATAACTGCAGCTTCAAAAGGACATGTTACAGTAGTGAATGAGCTTCTATCAAGAGACTCCAGCTTGATTGAAATCTCAAGATCAAATGGAAAAAATGCTTTACACTTAGCTTCTAGGCAAGGTCATGTTGATATTGTGAAGGCGATTCTCGATAATAGTTCGAAGTTAGCTCGTATAACCGATAAGAAGGGACAAACGGCATTGCATATGGCTGTCAAAGGAGTTAACTCGGATATCGTTAAGTTGCTCTTGGAAGCGGATCCTGCTATTGTTATGTTGCCTGATAAGTATGGAAATACGGCTTTGCATGTTGCTACAAGGAAAAAGAGGGTCGAGGTATGCCTTATCTAGTTTTTTACATTTTTTTGAAAGGTGATAAGATATTATAAATACGGGAATAACAAATCCGTTAGAAGTAGAAGACATAAAATTTAGTGTGGAAACCCGAACCGGGAAAAACCACGTGATTCATAAACATCAATCGTGAACTCACTATCACAAAGAAGAATACAGAACAATATGAAACACCCTAGATTAATTAATTACAATTGTGTTCATGAGGTTCATTATTTATAGAGTCTAAACTAGTATCTAATCTAGAGAATATTCTACCGAATATTCTGTACTCTTTCCATATATTTGACCACATTTTTCATATATTTAGTTAACAAGATATATCTTCATATATTTTTCCATATATGATCTAACAAGATACGCATGTATCTTCTTCCATATATGTAGCTCTTCCATATTTGTATCTTACAAGATACGCCTATATTTTCTTACATATATATAGCTAACAAGATATATCGATTCAAGTCCAATTCGACCGCTATCAAATACTCATCACAATCGTCCGATCGGTATCCTTAATCGGGTCGATGGGACCGATCAAGCCAATCAACATGTTATACATAATGTCGATTGACATTAGCCGTTCGACCATCACCCCACCTCCATTCCTAACATGTTATACATAATTGAATCTCATCTAGTTTTTTACATGATGTCTTCTTTAAAATATAGAAAAGTTTCATGCTGTTTTGCAGGTTATTTTGCTCACTATCAAATTTATCGTTTTTGCAAGTTTGAACAACTTATTAGGGTGTGATTTTTCGTCTTTTTCGATGTTCAAACACATTCTATTATCTCTCATTTGTTCACATATTTGGTGTTCTTCTTGATGCATTTTGAGGATTGAGAACTGAATCTTAATGTTGCTTTATTTCTTGCAGATTGTCAACGAGTTACTACACCTTCCAGATACAATAGTGAATGCACTAAATTGTGATAAAAAAACAGCTCTCGACATCGCCGAATCCCTTCAAATGTCCGAAGAATCATCCGAGATAAAAGAATTACTTCGTCATTACGGTGCTCTAAGAGCTAATGAACTGAACCAACCTCGAGATGAACTACGCAACACAGTGACACAGATAAAAAACGATGTACACATACAGCTCGAACAAACAAAACGAACCAACAAAAATGTTTACGGTATCGCAAAAGAGCTACGAAAACTCCACCGAGAAGGCATTTACAATGCAACAAACTCAGTAACTCTAGTTGCAGTTCTATTTGCAACAGTTGCATTTGCAGCTATATTTACCGTTCCGGGAGGAGATATAAACGGAACAGCCGTAGTTGTAAACGGAGTTTCATTCAAAATCTTCTTCATTTTCAATGCTATTGCTCTTTTTACATCACTTGCTGTTGTTGTAGTTCAAATTACATTGGTTCGAGGTGAGACGAAAGCAGAGAGACGGGTTGTGGGAGTTATTAATAAGCTAATGTGGTTAGCTTCGGTATGTACTTCGGTTGCGTTTATGGCATCGTCTTATATTGTTGTAGGAAGGAAACATGGTTGGGCTGCTGTTTTAGTTACTGTAATTGGAGGTTGTATTATGGGTGGAGTACTTGGTACTATGACTTATTATGTTGTGAAGTCGAAGAGGATTCGAGGTATTCGGAAAAAGGAGAAACGAAGGAGTGTATCGATGTCGTATCGGCAGTCAGATTTTTCAAATTCTGATGTTGATAAGATATTTGCCCTATAAATATTGTTGTATCATTATTTGAAGTAGTGGTTTCTGTAACCTATGTTTGATGTTTGTAATAAGAAGTATGCTTGTGATAAGTATAGTTTCCATGGTTCATTATGAAATGTTGTGGAACAGGTGGATCGAACACAAAACCTAACATATCCAAATCCAATTTGTTCGAAGGAAAATTGGGTCTTATTTCGTGTCACTATTTATTATTTTAAATCCAATATTATTTGGGTTGGGTCTGGTTTTATGCATAACCAACCCGAGGCTCAATTAATCATATAAAGTTCTATGTTTTCTCTTCTAAGATTATATATTTTTCGAAAATTCATTTTTAGTCTTTCAAATTTGATCGAAAATTAATTTTAGTCATTCCATCTTAAAAAATTCAAATTAAATCATTCAAATTTGATATATTTTAATCCAAAATGATTAAAATAGCCCGAATTTCGAAGTTTAAAGGTATTATAATAGTTTTTGATTAAAATTGATAATATATCACATTTGAATTAAATGACTAAAATTGATTTCTAAGAAAATCCGAAAAACTGAAAATGAAATTTTTCTTATATTCTATCACTTCGTTTATTCAAATGACATTACCACCACAATTAATCTAATAACTTAAAAACTAAGAATTTTTTGGATTCATTTAAGAATCATGTCCAATTAAGGTCCAAGGTATCTAGACCCATAGATTCTTAATTGAATATGAATCGGGTTTGGGTTATATGTGAGCATAATCGGACTAGAGAGAATCAGTAGGAGAGTCTGGCTTTCAACTGAAATGTAGGTTTTCTCTCAATCAAAGCGATTCGGGAATATGGCAATAGCAACAAATGAAGAAGAAAAACAAGCACAAATTACCTCTTGTTAACTTCTACGTGGTATTTCCTTGTCAATGGCATGAGAAATACCAGAGGAAAAGTGTTGTCTGGTACACCTAAGCGTGAACAAAGATAGATTCTAGTAGCTTTATTGCCTGCACAAATTTCAGATGATTGCTGTTAAAAAAAATAGATGAAAAGCTCTATGTCAACTAACCTTTTGCTGCATCGTGAATCAACTTGACTTAGCTCTGAGAATACACAGAGACAAAAGCAAAAGA
The DNA here is from genome assembly GCA_009725065.1 of Utricularia reniformis. Lineage (NCBI taxonomy): Eukaryota > Viridiplantae > Streptophyta > Magnoliopsida > Lamiales > Lentibulariaceae > Utricularia > Utricularia reniformis. The sequence continues at coordinate 272,300 of RWGZ01000959.1, forward strand.
AGTGAATGACGCAAACGCTACCGTGCCCAACGAAAGGTATCACAATCATCTGTGCCAGCGAAAAGGTCAAAGGGTTTAGTAACACTGTCTTTTAAAATAGTGATTTGTCCTTCTTTCACAAGTATATCTTCATCCAGAACTTCTATTTTCTTCCTTAANAGAATACAGAACAATATGAAACACCCTAGATTAATTAATTACAATTGTGTTCATGAGGTTCATTATTTATAGAGTCTAAACTAGTATCTAATCTAGAGAATATTCTACCGAATATTCTGTACTCTTTCCATATATTTGACCACATTTTTCATATATTTAGTTAACAAGATATATCTTCATATATTTTTCCATATATGATCTAACAAGATACGCATGTATCTTCTTCCATATATGTTACTCTTCCATATTTGTATCTTACAAGATACGCCTATATTTTCTTACATATATATAGCTAACAAGATATATCGATTCAAGTCCAATTCGACCGCTATCAAATACTCATCACAATCGTCCGATCGGTATCCTTAATCGGGTCGATGGGACCGATCAAGCCAATCAACATGTTATACATAATGTCGATTGACATTAGCCGTTCGACCATCACCCCACCTCCATTCCTAACATGTTATACATAATTGAATCTCATCTAGTTTTTTACATGATGTCTTCTTTAAAATATAGAAAAGTTTCATGCTGTTTTGCAGGTTATTTTGCTCACTATCAAATTTATCGTTTTTGCAAGTTTGAACAACTTATTAGGGTGTGATTTTTCGTCTTTTTCGATGTTCAAACACATTCTATTATCTCTCATTTGTTCACATATTTGGTGTTCTTCTTGATGCATTTTGAGGATTGAGAACTGAATCTTAATGTTGCTTTATTTCTTGCAGATTGTCAACGAGTTACTACACCTTCCAGATACAATAGTGAATGCACTAAATTGTGATAAAAAAACAGCTCTCGACATCGCCGAATCCCTTCAAATGTCCGAAGAATCATCCGAGATAAAAGAATTACTTCGTCATTACGGTGCTCTAAGAGCTAATGAACTGAACCAACCTCGAGATGAACTACGCAACACAGTGACACAGATAAAAAACGATGTACACATACAGCTCGAACAAACAAAACGAACCAACAAAAATGTTTACGGTATCGCAAAAGAGCTACGAAAACTCCACCGAGAAGGCATTTACAATGCAACAAACTCAGTAACTCTAGTTGCAGTTCTATTTGCAACAGTTGCATTTGCAGCTATATTTACCGTTCCGGGAGGAGATATAAACGGAACAGCCGTAGTTGTAAACGGAGTTTCATTCAAAATCTTCTTCATTTTCAATGCTATTGCTCTTTTTACATCACTTGCTGTTGTTGTAGTTCAAATTACGTTGGTTCGAGGTGAGACGAAAGCAGAGAGACGGGTTGTGGGAGTTATTAATAAGCTAATGTGGTTAGCTTCGGTATGTACTTCGGTTGCGTTTATGGCATCGTCTTATATTGTTGTAGGAAGGAAACATGGTTGGGCTGCTGTTTTAGTTACTGTAATTGGAGGTTGTATTATGGGTGGAGTACTTGGTACTATGACTTATTATGTTGTGAAGTCGAAGAGGATTCGAGGTATTCGGAAAAAGGAGAAACGAAGGAGTGTATCGATGTCGTATCGGCAGTCAGATTTTTCAAATTCTGATGTTGATAAGATATTTGCCCTATAAATATTGTTGTATCATTATTTGAAGTAGTGGTTTCTGTAACCTATGTTTGATGTTTGTAATAAGAAGTATGCTTGTGATAAGTATAGTTTCCATGGTTCATTATGAAATGTTGTGGAACAGGTGGATCGAACACAAAACCTAACATATCCAAATCCAATTTGTTCGAAGGAAAATTGGGTCTTATTTCGTGTCACTATTTATTATTTTAAATCCAATATTATTTGGGTTGGGTCTGGTTTTATGCATAACCAACCCGAGGCTCAATTAATCATATAAAGTTCTATGTTTTCTCTTCTAAGATTATATATTTTTCGAAAATTCATTTTTAGTCTTTCAAATTTGATCGAAAATTAATTTTAGTCATTCCATCTTAAAAAATTCAAATTAAATCATTCAAATTTGATATATTTTAATCCAAAATGATTAAAATAGCCCGAATTTCGAAGTTTAAAGGTATTATAATAGTTTTTGATTAAAATTGATAATATATCACATTTGAATTAAATGACTAAAATTGATTTCTAAGAAAATCCGAAAAACTGAAAATGAAATTTTTCTTATATTCTATCACTTCGTTTATTCAAATGACATTACCACCACAATTAATCTAATAACTTAAAAACTAAGAATTTTTTGGATTCATTTAAGAATCATGTCCAATTAAGGTCCAAGGTATCTAGACCCATAGATTCTTAATTGAATATGAATCGGGTTTGGGTTATATGTGAGCATAATCGGACTAGAGAGAATCAGTAGGAGAGTCTGGCTTTCAACTGAAATGTAGGTTTTCTCTCAATCAAAGCGATTCGGGAATATGGCAATAGCAACAAATGAAGAAGAAAAACAAGCACAAATTACCTCTTGTTAACTTCTACGTGGTATTTCCTTGTCAATGGCATGAGAAATACCAGAGGAAAAGTGTTGTCTGGTACACCTAAGCGTGAACAAAGATAGATTCTAGTAGCTTTATTGCCTGCACAAATTTCAGATGATTGCTGTTAAAAAAAATAGATGAAAAGCTCTATGTCAACTAACCTTTTGCTGCATCGTGAATCAACTTGACTTAGCTCTGAGAATACACAGAGACAAAAGCAAAAGAAGTGAATGACGCAAACGCTACCGTGCCCAACGAAAGGTATCACAATCATCTGTGCCAGCGAAAAGGTCAAAGGGTTTAGTAACACTGTCTTTTAAAATAGTGATTTGTCCTTCTTTCACAAGTATATCTTCATCCAGAACTTCTATTTTCTTCCTTAACGAACATATCTCAGAATTTAATAACATATGCTTCTCTGTCATCTGCTTAACTTGTTCCCACATTTGATCCCTCTCTTCTGAAACCTTTGGGAGTATTCCTTGTAAAATACTAAGATCCTTGTTGCTTTCTTGTAGATCATGTTCGAGTTGATTGATTGTCTCATCCTTTTTCATTGACTGAATGAGAACAAGAAAAGCTTTTGCATTTGTAATATGCTCTAACAGAACAAAACTTCTTAAACGTATTAGAATTACCTGAAGCTCAAGTTCCTTCATCTTGTGGTTTATGCAGGATATGTCATCTTCAGCATTTTGCATTTGGGAGTTGAGAATATCATTGCATCTAACAGCTGCAGCAAGTTCAGCTTGTATCTGTAATAATTCAACCTCTTTGGTGTACATTTTCTCTCGTAATAAAGTGGTTAGTAAGATCTCAGCTTTTAGTTCTGATTTGGCTATTTCCTGTAAAGCAATAAAAATGTATAGTAACTGGTTAAAGATATGATAAAATGAGATTCTGAGTAAAGGATTAAAAGCAAGGAAATTTGAGTACCTCGGATTTGTGCTGAGCTCGAGTATGCATTTCATCAGTTAAAACGGGCATTTGGATTTTCCCGTAGCAATCTTCTTGTAACTTGGACTTGTCGTTAAGGATATTGGATATGGTTTCTTTTGAGGCAGTCATGTTCTCGGCTGCACGCTCTAGTCCTTGTAGCTTGACTTCACATTCAATTATCAATTGTCCATCTGAATCCCTTTTCAAAGGAAAGCCATTTTTGGACTTAAAATTGTCAAGTAATTTCCTTCCAACTTGATTGCTTTCTTTCAGTAACGAAAGAAATTTATCTTCAAAAGAGTTAACACGATTCTGAAGTTCTCTATCCAGCTTAAAAGTCATAGGCTCATTCATGTTCCTACTGTTCTTGAGGCGGGTGAGGAGATCAATGTTTTCATGTCGAAGAGAATCAATCTCTGTTTTATATGATTCCACTTCATTCCGCAGTGTATATTCGATACCAGTCAGTCTCATATGTTCCATTTGCAATTTCCCTAATGCGAAATCCATATGATCCTTAGAAATATTCTGATCCATGGCCTCACAAAGCTGACGCAGCCCATCAATTGTCTTATTTTGATCATTAGAAGTTCTTTGTAGTCTACTGATTGCTTGGTACAAATCCTTGCATTCAGAAACTTTCTCATCATAATTTCTCCGGATTAAATCTCCATCTTCCTGTGCTGCTCTTGTTTTGTGTTGCATTTCAGATAGAGATGTTTGCAGAAACTGGTTCTCTTCAGTAGATTCTTGAACTTGAAATGATAAATCACGTAGTTTTTTCTCCAAAATTCCGATTTTTTCTCTAGCATTCGTCTCGGTTTCACTGTTAGAAGAGACTTCTCGTTGGAGGTCAACATTTTGTTCTGCTAGTTCCCTCACCCTATCCCTAAGCCTATGCTCTTCAACCTGCAGTTTCTCTAGTTTCATCGACCACTCAGTAGACCTCCTGTCCAGTTCCTTCTCAAGAGCATATTGCAACTCATTCTTCCCATTCTCCAATCTACGGCACTTAGCATCCACTTCAGTTGTTCCCAGTTTAATTTTTTCTCTGAAGAAGGCCTTTTCAGCTATTCTATCTTCCAGCACTGCTGTAACCTCATGAGCTATCTTTAGCTTCTCCTCCTTCAAATTTTTTATTGTTTGAACCAGTTTAGGTACATTGATATCATTTGAGTGGAGAAAATCTGCTTTAGCAAGCTCAGCTGATAGATGAGCAACCCGTTTCTCAGCATCTTGGTGCATTCTAAATAGATCCAAGTCATCATGAGAAGAGCAAACCAATGTATCCAAAAGCCTCTCTGTTTCAACTGAAGAATCTTTTTGTATGAATTGAGAAGAAAACTCTCTACAATTAGATTCATCATTCTCTTCGTCAATCGTGTAAGTTCTTGAAATGTTATTCATTGTGCTCCCATAGACATCTTCAATGGTGATTGGATCATCACTATCAAATTCTTTTGACATCGTTGTATTCAAGAACTGGGACTTGGAAAGTCTCTCAACCACATGACTTGCAAGTTTCCTGCTATAAGGTCCAGGATCTTTAATTTCACGGAAGGATTGAGATACTGGATTCACCTTGCTAGTATCATATAACACAGGTAAATGAAGCTGAATTCTTGGTGGGCGCTTTCCCTCACAATTTTCATTTAACTGTTTTCTTGTACAAGGACTAGTTCTTGCGCTGCACTTTCCCTTTTGCTGCTCTCCATCTATGTAACGATCCAAAAACTTATTCGAGATATTACTGGAGCTATAAGAAGAAGCTTCAGAGATATCAGAATGTTCTCTTGAACCAATATATTCATTTTTTTCCATTCTCTGCCGTACCACAGGTGCATCAATGAGTTTTAATCTGCTTTTTCTTTCAGGAGTTAGAGCACGTAATCTGAATAAAAGTTAACAGAATCAAAAGGGCCTAATAAATAAAGCATCAAGAGAATAAATTAGATATAACCTCGAAGAGAGGCGTCCAGATTGTTTCGACTGAGAGCTAGTAGAACTTGGAGAACCAATTCTGTCACCTTTGATCAAAGTATTACCAGAGTCTCCAGGGGATCCAGATGAGAAGGAGAGACTTCTCCTGAGACAAGGTGGGGTAGAAGATGAAGGAGCTTCTGAGCCTTTCTTGATTATAGCACACTTGTCTACCCCGTCAACAGGCTTTTCCCAGGACACTAGCTTCTCTGTTGACTGTGGGGAGGATTGATTATTGTTCATGGTGTTAGAAGAATGTGATCTGAAAAAGAATATCTTCTTCATCTCTGAGACTTCAACTTGAATATTCACTAATGATCATCAGACAGCACATTAGAGCTGCAAAGAAAAACTATTAAGAGATGATAAAAGAAAGGAACTGCAATTAAAGGGTCCACATTATTTGAATATGTAATGATATTCTCAGGGAAGTAGTTGGTTTGACAATTACATACCAAAGCATATCTTTACTCTATGATATACGTGAAAGGGAATGGATTATGGAATATAATTGCTAAGGCCCACCGGAATGTCACTAACTGTGTAAGAGTTCTGGGACCCAAACACTGTGACGCATCCCGGATTATAGAACATGTAGATGCAGATCACGCAATGAAACAAAATATTAGAGTCAAATTTCTGAAAAACTAAACGAACTGTGCCAAAGAAACACTTTCTAGTTTTCACTTTTCACAGAAGAGCTTATTTCAACCAAAATGACAAGATCACTGTCGAGTGTTTTTCACCTGTCCAATGTGTAAAGAAGGGATTTCAAGGCTTAAACTTCAAACTGAAAAAAAACTCGGATGCGTAAAGCAAATAAAAAACCAAGTGCGAACACCTAGAATAAGATTTTGATACTGTCTATAGTTTTTAAATAAGATCTATACTGTTTTAATGATGAAAATTTGGGTGTTGAAGAAAGATTAAACTTAAACTGAGGCCAAGATTCCAACGTATTACAAAGGACTGCATGCTCGGTTGTGAAGAGACCCACAAATTTAAGGAACTCCGAACATTCTAATTCTAGTTAAAGAGAAACAATGTATTCACATACCAAATACTGCAGAAAAAGAGAAACGGCAAATCAATACGATTACCATCACGCAAAAATTCCAGTAGGTTTCAGACGCTTTCGCAATTAGAACGAATTATGCGGCTTCCAAACCTAATCACGACGCAAGAAAGAAAACAATCAGAGCCAAGTAGATTATACAAAGCCGTCAGCCAGAAACAACATTAAAAATTACCAGGTACTATTTTCTTCCGTTACAGTTNATTTTATAATTCATTATATGTTTACACAGAACACTACGCAGATTCTAATTATACATTTTGATTCTGCATTCTAATTATAAATTCTGATTATACATTATATAATTTGTGTAGAACACACACTAAGGCTGTGTTCTGCACAAATTATGAAAACAGATTATGCATAATCTGTTTTTTGAAACAGTACAGTATCCATTTTAAATTCTAATTATGAATTATAATCATAATGCATTCTGGTTTTTTAACTATAATGCATAATCAAGTTCAGACTTGATTCTGAAAATGTATTATGCATTCTACTCATTATTTTTTACGAGAAAATTACGACTGATGAGAACTCTAGGACCGGGTACCTTGTGATGGATAAGGCCCAGCAACGATTGGACCAATTCAAATGGCGAAAATGAATCCTTATAGCCCATTCCACACCTCCAATGAAGAGCGGCCCGATGTTTAATTGGAGGACCGAAGCTGACCTTAGCAAAATAAAGCGTTTTCTGCCAGCTGGCACCTGAGTTGGTCCGAGCAGTTATGACTCACGTTTACCACGCTTCGGGCCCGATCACGCAGGCCACGCCTCGGTCCCGGCCTCATTTTACATCCCGCGATAACAACCTCTAACAAACCTGTCAGAGACGGTTACGGAGCGTGGTTTACACACATTAAGAACTCTATAAATACAGGGCAAGACGACGGAAATAGGAGGACCATTTGGACGCGGAAGAACAGGCTGTTACCCTGCCGGAATTCTTACCGCTTTCTTTACCTCGTCATTTTCATTAGCCTCTATTGTATTGACTTTAAGTTATTTCATTAGTGAGTAGACTAAGAGCATAATCAGCTCTTAGTCGAGTGGTTTTCACCCCAATTCTTGGGGTTTTCACTATATATCGCCGTGCACTTACTTTGTTTTTAGTTTTTGATCGTCTTCCACACTTAAAATAAATCATAACCGAGTTCGTTTGTTGAACGAACCGGACGACTATTGGTACCCCATAAAAAGGGACAATAACAGTTTGGCGCCGTCCGTGGGGACGATTCTCTAATCCCATTTGAGTTTTCTACCAGGGATAGGATAATCAAAGGCATGGCGACTAGAACTCCGACGAATGATAGTGACGTGCTTCACGACAGTCTTCCAGCACCAACATTCACTTTACAGGATTTGGAAGCTGTCGTAAGGAAGGTGGTACTGGAAATTACGACGGAGAAAAGTGGAACAGAACCACCGGCTGTATCCAGCCCTGTTCCCATAAGTCGAGGATACGAGAGTGATCCTGACGAGCGCAGTACTGATGATGAAGAAATCATCAGGCGTGGCGTCACAATGAGGAGGCCTAGATATCGATCTACTCCTCCCCCCCAGCTAGAGCTCTAACTCCCGCTCCTGGAAATGACCAAGAGCAGATGCAGCGACGAATAGATGAGCTCACAAGGGAGTTAGAGAATATGCGTCCATTGAGGGATTGCGAACCGAATCTGGGACGCAATCCTGGTTTACTTAATAGGGCCATGGAGGCCCCTATCAGGCGGAGTAAGGATGACGATTGGTGGCATAATTTACATGATGTCCAAGCGTCATCCCAGAAATCTGAAGGCGTATCAGCAGCCCTGGGAGATTTGATGCTCCCCTTTTCTGAGGAAATCTGGGCAGCAGTCCCAGATCGACATTATCACAACCCCGAGGGGTTGCCAACATTTCGTAGCGATGGTGATCCGATCGATCATGTCGCTGATTTCGAGTTACGTATGGGAACGGTTCGGGCCTCTGATTTATTAAAGTGCCGCATCTTCGTGGCAGGATTACAAGGCGATGCCCGAACATGGTTCAAAAATCTGCCGGCCCGATCCATACTGTCGTATGGCGGTTTTATTTTGGCTTTCTCAGAGCAATTCGCTCCAAATGTAGTACCGCCTCGAAGCAGGCATGAATTATACCAGCTAAAATATAACCCGGGGAAAATGAGTCTTCGGTCCTTTATGGAGAAATTCAACAGGACCGCCCGGGGCATCAAACTCGAGCTCCGGAATAAAATCGATATTCTACAGCAGGTCTTAGGACCGTGCGGCCTTTCAGCCAGTTTGGTGAAGAGCCCATCATCTACATTGGGAAAACTACTTCAGAAAATCAACAAGTATATTAAGGTAGATGAAGCGCTGGGGCTTGGTTATCGGAAGCCTAGAGGGAATTCTGAGCCCGCAGGTGATCATAGGGTTTCATACCCGAAGAAACAGTCGCGAGAAGTAGCTACTGTGAATGAAAAAGACGTCCCCCCGAAGCAGGAGGACAATCGGGTGTATTGCGAGCTTCATCATAATCGCGATCACCCAACCTTGAAGTGCCCGCTATTGAAAGAGACAGTAGAGGCAATGGGTAAAGAAAAGCCCGACCGAAACGGTCAGAAGGGCAAACGAGCGGAATCCCCCCGAAGGGGCCATCAAGGTGACGATCGTCACAGGCCGCGGGGAAGAGATAATCGGCGACAACCCCGAAACTATAACGATCGGACGGAGGACCGAAGGTCTCCTCCGCCAGAGCAAGAAAGAGGCTAACACGGTCGCAAGAACCATGGTCAGGGCCGAAGAAGAAGATGGCGGGGCCGTGGCGGCAGAGCCCCGCAGAATGAGGGTGGGAGACAGGAGCATGCTGCTCCCCAACCTGCTAAAACTGGTGCCCAACCTCCTCGAAATGAGGCGGCACCTAGAGAAGTGGCCGGAGATATTTATGTTATCTCCGGTGGATTGAGAATAAATGAGTCGGTCCAAGACCGAAAGAGAACAGCGAGCGGAGACTCTGCCGAGAGCTCCGAATCTGTGGCGCTGGTAAAATATGATCCCATGGATCGGTCCTCCATCTTCAGAGAGGACATCACTTTCACCCCGGCTGATCGGGAGGGGATCATTGATCCCTGTGACGACCCCCTCACCATTACAGGGGTCATCGGGAATCGCCGTGTCCACAGAATCTTGGTGGACACTGGGGCCTCGTGCAATCTGATGAAGCGCGAGGTCGCCGAAATGTTGGGAGCAGTTGCTCATGATCTGCCGATCGCCAACATAACTCTTTGGTCGTTCGATCAAAGAAGTGTTATTCCTTGTGGGAAAATGTTATTCCCCGTTACCCTTGGAGAGCCATCCAAGGACCGATCTGAAGACTTGGAATTCATTATCGTTGAAGTCGATTTGGCTTACAACGCTATTATTGGACGGACCGGCCTGGGTAAGTTTGAGGCGGTCCCTTCTACTTATCACATGATGCTCAAGTTCCCCTCCATTCATGGAGTTATTTCTGTTAAGGGGGATCAGAAAGTAGCTAGACAATGCTACATGAACTTGTGCCGAACGTTGGCACCAGTTAAGAGGGCCCGGGTGGATCTGCTGGAAGAGCTGCCGCACCCGAGGCAAGCAATGGAACCCGTGGGGTTCAAATTGATTAATCTGGTTGAGGATGACTCAACCAAGACAACTCGCATCGGGGCTTATTTAGCCTCTGACTTTGAAAAAGAACTGACCCACCTGCTGAGAAGCCACGTGGATATATTTGCTTGAACCCCGGATGATGTTCCGGGGCTTGACCGATCCGATAGTGAACATCGGATCAATACTGAGCCTGGAACGAAGCATGTTAAGCAGAAAATGAGACGTTATTCTTCTGAGAAAATCGAGATCATCCGGGCTGAAGTGAATAAGCTGCTACGGTCGGAATTTATCAGAGAAATCCACTATACTGAATGTGTTGCAAAACCGGTGGTGGTCTCCAAACCGGACGGGAAATGGCGAATGTGCATCGATTTTACCGATGGGAACAAAAGCTGTGAGTCAGATCCTTTCCCGTTGCCGCACATCGACCGATTGGTAGATGTTGTTTCTGGTAGCACCATGATGAGTACCATGGATGCTTATTCTGGGTATCACCAGATCTTCTTGGCTGAAGAGGATCAGAAGAAATCATCGTTCATGACCGAAGATGGGGTTTTCTGTTATGTGGTTATGCTCTTCGGTCTCAAAAATGCTGGAGCAACATACCAAAGATTGGTCAACAGAATCTTTAGAGAGTGATTGGCCATATGATGGAAGTGTATGTTGATGATATGATTGTAAAATCTATGAATGATGAAGACCATCTTTCTTATTTGTCTCGTTGTTTCGAAGT
>RWGZ01000959.1:286179-499775 GCA_009725065.1 Utricularia reniformis
AGGAAGAGCGGCCCGATGTTCAACGAGAGGACCGAAGATAACCTTAACGAAATAAAGCGTTTTCTGCCAGCTGGCACCTGGGTTCGGTCTGAGCGGTTACAGAACGGTTACAACTCACGTTTTCCACGCTTCGGGCCTTCGCACGTTTACCACGCTTCGGGCCCGATCACGCAGACCACGCCTCGGTCCCAACCTTGTTTTACATCCCGCGATAACAACCTCTAACAAACCTGTCAGAGGCCGTTACGGAGCGTGATTTACACAAGCTATGAACTCTATAAATACAGGGCAATACGACGGAAATAGCAGGACCATTTGGACGCGGAAGAACAGGCCGTTACCCTGCCGGAATTCTTACCGCTTTCTTTACCTTGTCATTTTCATTAGCCTCTCTTGTATTGACTATGAGTTATTTCATTAGTGAACAGGCTAAGAGCATAATCTGCTCTTAGTCGAGTGGTTTTCATCCCAATTCCTGGGGTTTCCACTATACATCGCAGTGCATTTATTTATTTCCAGCTTTTGATCGTCTTCCACATCTAAAACAAATCAAAACCGAGTACGTCTGTTGAAGGAACCGGACGACTGTTGGTACCCTCTAAAAAGGGATCATAACATTATCTATGGCTTCTTTGGTTTAAGTTTCGATACTTAGAGTTTAGCGAAAGTTAAGACATCCTTAATGGTAATATGAACTATCCGAGACTTTTTCACATCATTCAATGAGATTCGATCATTTCTTGAAGTAGTCGGGTCACCCTAGTATTCATGTTGTTTGAGAAATTGTACATGTTTTCATCGATTAATGCTTCCTATTTGGATCATGTGAGTTTTTTTTAATTAGGTACCATACATTTAACATAATGACGGTTACAACGAAAACCAATGAAGAGTTTCACGACCCTTGGAATTATGTTTGAGAATTTGGAGTTAAAGAACATTATTAAACTAAGGTAATTGGATTAAACTCTATTTGATGGTCATATTATTGATAACAATGAGCATATCGTGAATGAGGTATCTAATTGTTTTTCTTAATCATCCGAAATGGTATTCGTTTGAGTAGTCTTAATCATCCGGAATGATATTCGTCTGGAATAATATTCATGAGGACTTCTAGCAGTTGTTTATTAGTCATAGCATCACTGTGTCTGCTATTGGTGATAAGTTTATCATTCTAAATTCATTTATAGAGTTATCTATCAACAATACTTGTTTGGAGTTATATATCGTGAAGGGGACATCGAATTTATATATTTTATTAATTACCCAGAATTGTATTCGTCCGGAAATTTAATTTTATGGAACTCCCATTCTTCAAATTTATTTTAATGATCGTTTGAAACGGTATTTTTCCGGAAATATATATTTATGGAACCCACCTTCTTAATTCATCTACGACATTATTGAGTTGAACTATTAAGCTCAAGACATTACATTTTATGTTAGTCAGATTTAAGAACAGTGTGATGCTCCAGAAGGATCTATTTTTCTCTTAATCTCTTTGTGAGAAAATAAATATCGAGGAATTTAATGGTGGTATTCATAGTGGTGGATCTTCTTATCATCCCTTATAATGATATTCAAAAGAAGTACATTATATTTGTTCGGGCGATTGTATCCCCTCGGGTATCAGAAAGATGAAAGGGAACCCGGAGTTAGCACTTTCTTATTGTAATATCATGTGCCAAATCCTTATGTATGACTCGAGTGCGAAGAAATCAGTTTGGATTGTGGATGTTTTATCAAAAAACATGAGTAGATTCAAATGATGAGGTCTTCTCGGAAGTATAAAAAAAAACGATAAGCAGATGAAACAGACGTTTATTAAAGCAGTTTGAAATGAAGAATTGTCATAGTGTTGTTATTCAGGGTTGAAATGGAGATGTCAATAGAGATTGAAAATGATTCATTAGAAGAAGCAGAAGTTCTATGTGAAAAAGAAAAGATAATTGATAAATAGGTTGGAAGTTTGTTGTAGGCATGACTCATCGAGCTTGTAAGATACGTATATTGGATCACGAATCAATTGGTTGTCCCAAAGTTGAATAATAGCTGGAGAGTTGGTATGATGATAGATTCGAGGTGAGATTTTGAGTTTCTTAATTATGCCTTTTGTTTTGAAGAATAGGGGAACCGCGTATCAACCTAGACGGATTCATATTTAAGGATACGATCGATGAATGCTTGGAAGTCTACATCAATGAATGCATACAAAGAGTCGACAATGCAGAAATCATGTTCATCATATGAACGAATGTTTTAGTATCTTGCGAAAGTATCGAATTTTGTTCAGCCCTTCTAGATGGACATTTGTGAGAAAGGGGATGAATGCTTTTGGTCTTATGTGTCTGCAAGATGAATAGAAATTAATATTGTCCAATGTCGATCGGCTTGTTAAAGTTTGATAGAGTATTTGAGTAAAGAATCGTTTATGTCGCCACCTTTCCATGGGGAGCCATTTGTTTTATAGTTGGTACTGTCAATGGAAGTTTTGAGAAAGATGATTTGGTTAGACACAATGACAAATAGCATTGGCCAATAAATTATGTTAGTAGGAAACTACCAATGGTCAGATCTTGATTCACTTACATTAGTTCTAATCGGAAAGTAGAACTAAGATCATTTGAGTGTGAATTTTACGAAAATGATGGTATATGCAGAATATTCACTGGCAAGGAGAGACAGATTAATTAGTTTTTTTCAGTGAAGCGTTCTAAAGAATTCATATATGATGTCGTAATATTACCGATAAACACTGGGGACTATGACTACAAACACCTAGTCAATATGGAAGGGCATGATGATGTTATGAGAGTTTTGAATTGAAGTGAAAATATTATGATTGTGATACGTTAACCAGTAATAGTGACTAATCAAATACAAAGAATCTAGAATTTATTCCACTTGGAAATTTATTGAAGGGAGTGAAATATATTTTTATGAGAATTCTTCCTACATATTCTAGATTATCAGGACGTCGTGCCTATCTACTCAAGGAATTCATTTATCTCTTGCACTTATTATTTCCTATCTATCGGAAATTGAATCGGTGTCAACAATTTGCCTATCGGAATATGGGAGATCGGTATATTAATTCCCCTCAATATCAAGAAAGTTGAGATTAGTTAACATGTTGGCAAGTTGTACTTTGAATGGGAAATTTCGTAATGGATTACGACGGTGGTAAGAAAATGAATGTATGAGATTGTGAATATGAGCAGAGATGAGCTGCCACGGACTTGACATATTTCCAGTTTGCGCAAATATTATGTATAGACGTGACTCTTGGATCTTTTTTTAAAAAAAATCCCCCTCATTTTTAAAATATTCTAATTTTTTGTATCCTTTCTAACGATACGAGATCAATCGACTAGGGGACTGGTAAGATAGGAGTAAGGTTCATTGCATTTTAGTATGATGGATGATGGAAACTAAATAATTTAGGATAGATTAAAAATGCATTGTATCGCCTGTCTTATAGCCGATCAATCTCAAACTCGTTAGATCTGATACTGGGTCAAAATATCTATTAAATTGAAGAGTCTCCGGCTACAGCAGAATCATCTATACATGTATAATGTTGGAGTATGTTAAGGGCCCGATTGTTTGATAGCCGGCCAAGTACCGAGCATGATTCCGTTGCACACGGGAGCCATTTTTCCCGATTCCTCCATGACACGCCATCGAGGGTCGCGCCCTCGTCGGAGGCTTGTCACAGTCCACAGTGAGAAAGGACATTCGTCTCCTCCATTGTCCCAAAATGACCATTTAGTCCAGGGGATTGGATCTATCTAGGCTGGAGTGAAAAATTTACATCAGTTTAAGGATTGTACCCTAAACCTGACGCTACTTCAGTACAGATAGTGAAGGTCCTCTGGTGCTAGGAACTCAAACTACCCGAGTAGGAGTGAAATATTTATGTCAGTCTAAGGATTGTACCCTGAACCTGACGCTACTTCTATTCGGGCAGAGAAGGTTTCCTACGTTTACCTACTTTTGTGGAGGATAACGAGAAACGTTAAATTGGTGATGGTGGAGCGTGCTAGCAAGTGTAAAGCATAGTGACATCCGCTTCTGCCGATAATTAAGTGGGTAAAACCTCTTAACGCGAGGCACTCGATCCATCTAGAAGCAAGTGAAATATTTACGTCAGACTAAGGATTGTACCCTGAACCTGACGCTACCACCACCTAGATAGTGAGAGCCCCCAACGCTTTCGGTAAAGTACGGGAAAGGTCCAGATATGAGGATGATGGTATAGCGTGCTAGCAAGTGTAAAGCATAGTGATATCCGTCTCCTCCGTTGTCCCACTGGGACCTTTTAGTCCGGTGTACTAGATCCATCTAGGCGGAAGTGAAATATTTACGTCAGTCTAAGGATTGTACCCTGAACCTGACGCTACTTCCGTCTAGATGGTGAAGGCTCTCCGGTGCGAGGCACCCGATCTATCCGAGTAGGAGTGAAATATTTACGGCAGTCTAAGGATTGTACCTTGAACCTTATGCTACTTCTATTCGGGCAATGAAGGTTTCCTACGTTTACTTACCTTTGCGGAGGAGATCAGGAAAGGTCCAGATGAGATGCATGTAATGGTTGTGGTTGGTTATAGTATGTGAGGCAGAAAGACATCCATCTCATCCGTTGTCCCACATGGACCTTTTTGTCTAGGGGATTGGATCTATCTAGGCGGAAGTGAAAAATTTACGTCAGTCTAAGGATTGTACCCTGAACCTGACGCTACATCCGTCTAGATAGTGAATGTCCTCTAGTGCGAGGCACCTGAGCCACCCGAATAAGAATGAAATATTTACGCCAGTCTAAGAATTGTACCATGAACCTAGCGCTACTTTTATTCGGGCAGTGAAGGTTTCCTACCTTTACTTTCTTTTGCGGAGGAGAACGGGAAAGGTCAGGCCTAGTAAAGATGGGACGATTATGGGTGCAAGTTTATACCTAGAAAGAAAGCGTGAGGTACGGTACTCGAGGCCCATGGGTGTTTGTTCAGACCCGAGAATATGTGATTAGTCAGGGTGCTTAGTGAGGTACTCGACTAGCGGGTGCTTGTTGTGACCCAGAAGTTGTTATTAGTCAGGGTGCTTGGTGAGGCCCTGGACTAGCGGGTGCTTGTTGAGACCCATAAGTTGTTATTAGTCAGGGTGCTTGGTGATGCCCTAGACTAGCGGGTGCTTTATCAGACCCAGAAGTGGAAGTGATGTCGGATGCTCGATGAGATCCATGAAGAGACATCCGTCTCCTCCATGGTCCTCAAAAAGCCACCTAAGCTAAGGTACCGGATCTTCCTATGCGGTAGTGAAAAATTTACGTCAGTCTAAGAATTGTACCCTGAACCTGACGCTACTTCCGTATAGGCAGAGATGACTCTCTCTGGCGCGAGGTACCCGATCTATCTAGGTGGGAGTGAAATATTTACGTCAGTCTAAGGATTGTATCCTGAACCCGACGCTACTTTCACCTGGATCGTGATGGCTTCCTACGCTTATTTTTGGAGGAGTGCGGGACATGTCGATCTAAGTAAGGGAAGTTGGGCGCTTGTTGAGGACCAACACCGGGATTTCATGGATTCTCTTTATAGCTCGGTATTTTCGTGGCATAGAAAAGTGGCTAAGCGGTATTTTTATTGTATTATGACATGGTTTTTCTAATTTATGATCGGGTATTTTCATTTACTATTTACATGACCAAAGGATGGTGTTACAACATGGATTTCGTTATTTAAGATAAGGTATTTTAATTAGGACCAAAATGATTAAATGACTGTCTTATGGCGTGGACTTCACTAAATTTTATTTATGACTTGAGACTCTCAGTTATGACACCCAACAACAAGGAATATTTTATTATTTGTGTTCAGAAAATCATACTTATTATATGAGGAATTGTGAAATAGTTTATTCGGGCATATCAAGATATTCTCACATGCCAGGAGTCTTATCGATTGTCGGAAACTATCAGAAATTTTAAAGACAACATATGAAACAAAAAGTCATCGAAGACTTTTATAAAGTTCATAGATAAAGATTTTGGAGAATTATAATGTCAGATTCAGTTATAAGAAGATAATATCCCCACTCATTATTTTAGAAGTATATATGAAGTTTCATAAGATGATGGTATTCAGTCAGTAATATTTATTTNATCAACAAACACTGAGATATTTGTAATCATATGTTGTTGCAAACTTTTATATGAGTATCAATAATGCGTTTATTTTATCTTATTCACTAGTAGAGTTGTGATCAGTTTTGACATGATTTGAAAGGAGGAATTAAGCGCAAAAACATCAGAACATAAGAAGACAGAACAATGTACAGCAGCAAAGAAAGAAACACACTCTGCTCAGTGATCTGTCAACTTGTGTCATTCGCCTTTGTTGCGCTGGAGTCATACTGCTTGCATAATGATACGAATTTGGATACGTATGCAGCATCGCCTCATCATTACCGAATATCCTAGCATAAGCCATTTCACTAAACACTCCAATCATAGGATCAACTACTAGAGCAGAAGCTGTTGTGGGATGAGGCTGCTCTGGTCTCACGTGACTCTGATCGAATCGAGGGGATGCATTATGGGAGGCGGGCAGAGAAGTTGAGGGCCGTTTCGGGATATGATGCACGTTGGTTTTGCGGGAATTCGTTCCTTGACCACGGCCATAAAGTGGGATCAATGTATTTTCTGAAACCTCGGTCTTGCAAACAGGGCAAAGTGGTTTCTTAGGTTCATGAGGATTTTCAGGGAAACTTATGATCCATTTGTAGATGCACGACCAGCAATAGAGGTGACCACAGAAAGTAACCACAGGGTCCTGCACAAGATCCAGGCATATGTTGCATTCGAAACCTTCGTTTCGATTTGCTTCTGGCTCATTAAGCTTCGAGGCCAAGGATTTGCAGCTCACATCCTCGACGAAACTACTGTGAATTGGTTCTCCTGCTCTGAGATATTGCTCCATTACAAATATGTTCTTCAGCTTCACAAGAAAATCTGTTGATAAAGAGACTCTTAAAGCCACATGAAAACAGAGTACATGTTTTAATCACATATAAGGCTGTAGTGCAATAAATCAAGAAACACGGCGTTCCACCAACTAACTTGTTTAAAGAAGAGAGCATTAACTATGAAAAAAAGGAATAACCAGAACCATATATAAGAAATGATAATTGATCAAAATATTGAAATTTGTAAACTTCTTTTTATAAGATATTTCCATGAAAGGGGATTTTATAGAAGACAAAACTTCATTGTATTACAGGGAAAGGAAATTTATGGAACCAGATTATGAGAATGATAACAAACTGCTAAACTATAATAAGAAACAAAAATAGGAGATTGAGTGAATTCCAAGCAGATCACAAATGAGTCAAATAGATTAAGCAATTTAAGAAATTTAGAAAATGCATTGAATCAAACACGACAAGCTAAGAAGAATAATCCAAATAAGATGTCTTCTCCGATGAAACTCAAATGAAGGGACTAAAAAAGCAGTTTAACATAACACAAAGAAAACATGGATCACAAACAAAATCAACAAAAGATAGATTTCTCAAATAATCGATTCAGGGAATCGACTACCCTCAATCATGAATCCCCTTTTATTCAATAAAAAATAACTTTACTCAATTCGTCACGCAGATAACGAATACCCAACAAACCAAAATCAAACTCGGTAGGAAGAAGACGAAGACACATACCAAGATGAGAATTTATTCATATCCCTCGATCCCGATAACCCACCCTTCCAATCCACCAACGAAAAATCCGAAAATTTCAGGGGAAAGAAACCCTTCAGCGTCAAGGAAAAGATCACCTCCAACACAAAGCAATACAAACAAAAAGAGGAAGGTGGGGGGCGTGACTGAGAATTTACGACAAAGGGAAGGGGAAATGAATCCAGTGGGGGAACGGTGGGTGTTGTGATGATATCATATCAACAATGAGAAAAACCCGCCCACTTATTTGCTTTATATACATATTAACACAATACTCCATTCCTTGTAAACATTTTCACAACACCGGATGAATGTATCATTTTTTAAAATATAAACGTTAAATATAATCTAAATTGTGATTATTATTAGGGTGAGTAAAAACTTTGGAATACCAAAATATTCGATATTCGGTAATTGGTATTCAGTTTGGAATTTGATTTTATAAAATTATAAAATTTTATTTGATATTCGATAAAAAAAATGCAAATCGGTATATACCAAATACTAAATAAGTTTATAAAATATTTAAATGGGTCATGTATTTTTCAATTATTAATATTCAATTTTGATATCTTAAGATATTACAAAGTTATTAGTATGAGGTTTCTCATACTTGCCCAAATAACTCGTTATATTCTCATCATGTCAATCTCCACAGTTGATTCTTAATCTGTACAAGTAGATATTTTAAGTATTTTTATTTAATAGTTACATTGGTAGTATAGTCTTATATTTATTTGATATTTTGATATCTAATAGATATACGAGTCATTCTTATAGAAGTTCTTTAAGTTCGAAAAGTGTAAAGACACTTATATGCACTCAAGATTGTCTTCGTTAACTGCATTCCGATGATATTAAAGAAGATCAATATGAGTAAGATAAGTTTGAGAATAATAATTTAATTTCTACATGAATAAATTATTAATTTTTCATTTATTTTATAATAATTATTTTCATATTTATTTTTAAAACTTTCAGAACACTCAACACTTATATTAGAATAAAAATTAGAAGAATTGAAGATTGTTGTGATCAATGACTTAATGCTCGTTTTATTTATTTTTCTATGTACTTGATTTATGATATGTATGAGATGTTCTTGAATATTTATTCTAGGTGCTTTTAATTTTGGTGATTGAGTACTAATAACGAAATACCGAAACTATTTTAGTAAATCGGTTTGTTACCAAAAAATATTAGATTTAAATCGGTATTCGATTTCGTTGATAATTTGATATTTCAATATTTTGTTTGGTTTAGTATTTGGTATCGAATGTTCATCACTAATTAATATTATTTTATCTTATAATTTCATTGCTTCAAATAATATTTGCCAAATGAATATCATTTGAAAATAATGATTTTACAATTAAACATTTAAATAGGCTGACATTTGCCTACAACATCCCAACTTACGGATTTTGTAAATAGCGTGCTCTCAAAGTTACGAAATTGCAAATATAATATATTTTTTTTAGCAAAAATATGCATTTGTATCCCTCAAACTTCAATTAGATGCATAAAATATATATCAAATTTCCAATACCGTTTATTATTGACACTCTAACGAAAATTGTATAAATAGTATCACAGCTTACCCGCAGCGGTGTAAATTCATACCTCTAACTTACTAGATTGAACATCATAAAGTTGTAAATATCATACCATAACTAGATTATTAAAATGACACATAATGTTAGTTGGATTGACCATTGAAGTTCACAAATTTTACATTTGTAGTTCAAAACATTATATAGATGTAATCTTTGATGTTTGAGAAGCGTGTGTTGTGGTAAAAAAGACTCAGGTACCAACAGTCAATCGATTCACAATAGAATGAATCTGGTTCTGATTTGTTTAAAATGGGAGAAACGATTATAAAATACAAATAAAATGATTTAACGTGGAAAACCCCTAGAGAAAGAGAAAAAAAAACATGACTAAGAGCTTGAAATGCTTTAAGTTAATTGATTAATAAAATAGTTTCATATTACAAACAGTAGAGACTTATGAAAATGACTAAGATAAATAAGAAAGCGCAAAAGTAAAATCGGCAAAGTAAAAGCCTATTTTACGCATCTAAAAGGTCCTCTCGAGCTAGCCTTTAAGCCGTGTATTTATAGAGGAAAATCATGGTTGGAAAACGATATGTAATTATCTCTGAAAAAATCGTTTTTCCTTGACAGAAAACGTAGATAAGCCCGAAGTGTAGAAAAGGTGAACATGCTCGAAGCGTATAAAATGTTTGCATACCCGAGGCTCGCTGTAACCGTCTGGACCGATCTAGAAGATCTGTTCCCGAAGCGTCGAGTCTTGTCCAACTCCAACCTTCGATCCTAATAGTTAATTGGACATGGGCCTTCGGGTTCTGTTACCTTAAATGGGCTAAACCCTTGCCAAATATTGGATCTTCACTCTCCTAGGTTCGTCTTCCGTCACGTGGATCGACCCAGAGTGGTTTGGGCCTCGGATACCGGGCTCCGGAGCTATGATTACTAGCCCCTCGGACTTTATCGCTATCGCAGAGATGATACAAGACTGACTATCTGATTGAGAATATATAGGGCAAGGTGCCCGATCAAGCACAACGGAGGACTGTACCTGAACCAGCTATGATAGCGTCCCTATGACCGATCCTTTACTTGACGAATTTGAGATTAGATTCAAATTTGAACACAGTAACGGCTATAAAGCAAAATTATAACTTAAAATTTAAAAATACAATGCCCCTTTCCGTATCCCGCTAATCGACAGGATGTCATACTGCAGTAGCACACGTGTCGACTGGTAATCGGTCAAGGGGAAGAATAAAAGATGGGTTTTGGTACTGTGCAATCACCATCGTCATTTGCAAAGAAAAATTTCTTCAACCCTAACCCCTACGCGATTTCGTTCTCTTCAGTTTCAATCTCTCTTTTCCAGAAAAATTTCCAAGGTAATTACTCATGACTCCTCGTAAAGCTAAGGTGGAAGAAAAATTTTGAGGAGGGGGATGAGGAAGAAAAATTTCCAAGGTAACTACTCATGGCTCCTACTCATGGTAGTGTCAAATGGTGTAGCTCCAGTTCTTTATGAGTCCCATGTCGAGCTTCGGTCGAGCCCTGGTTCTATAAAGTCCCGTGATAGGCTTCGGTCAAGCCCCGAATCTTCATAAATCCCAAGACAGACTTTACTTGCTTTTTGATTGACTAATTCCGTCCATGTTATCTCTTCGTATGGCAGAATGCAAAAGCATAAGAGTCATTTCCGAAGGGTAAAGACCGTTCAAGGGGATGTTTAGTTCGCAGTGAGTTCTGAGAGTTTTGCGATCCATCTTAAGCACTCTTTAAGTACATGAGCATCTGACTCGTCAGAGCAGTCACTGCTACTTGGGAGTCATACGGATGAACCACTACGGTCACCAGTCCAGACTCGTCCAAAAAATCCTAACTTCAAAATTGGTCACTCACTTAACTTGAAATAGTTTGTATTACGCTTATTTGTATTTGTATTACGTCATTAATAATCAAAGATTTACAAGAAATACTGCCGTAAGTTCATGATATTCCAGGTTCGGGGGATCTCCTCGCGGTATAGAGTTTCTAACTAATAAGCCCCAGCTTCCAATTTTTTCAGAATTCGATAGGACCCTTCCCAATTTCTACCCAGCTTGCCAACGTTCCTATGAACCCTTATATTTCTAACTACGAGGTTGCCTTCAGAGAATTCCCTGGGTAGAAACCGTTTATTATGGGTCAGTTACATGGTTCGTTGATAAGAACACATACGCGGTGATCGTTCATATGTTCGTCATATTGAGTTATCCGAGGTGATCGGATGACCACCTCCACTGGACTAACTACTTCGGACTCGTATTCAAAGAAAATGGAGATTCAAGGGTTGTAGAGCGGGGTGTAGTCCTATAGACCCATAAAACCTCATAAATATGATCGGGACACTTTCATCCCAAGTCTTCCAACTTAGTCTTTAATCCCTTCAGACTGACTTTGTTGGATACCTTTGTGAGTCAATTGGTTTGAGGATGAGCCACTGACAAGAAATGCTGGGTAATACCCAACTTGATACAAAAATCCCGAACTGTTTTTCCGCAAAATTGGAGTCCGTTGTTTGATACCAAAGCCCGTTGTGGCCCGTTCAGAGATTATGGCCACAACCTCTACTTCTATCCATTTGGAATAATACTACACTTATACAATGCAGATTTTCCGTTACCCACCGATCTGGGGAACGGTCCCAAATTATCAATCTACCATCTATCAAACGGACAGGGGAGTGGGGTCACCGATAGGGGAACCCCTGGTTGCTGGGGGACCGGAGCATGGTATTGACAGACATCGCAACGTTTAGTATATTTCTTGGCATCTTCGAGCAAAGTCGGCCAAAAGTATCCGACCTTTATGACACGATGATATAAGGATCGAGCCCCATAATGGATACCTCGTATTCCTTAATGAACATAAATCATGACAGTTTTGGCCTCAATAGGGGACAAACAACGCAAGAGCGGTCACTCGAAACTCTTATTAAACAATCACCCGTTGTTTAAGACATATCTTTAAGCCCAAAATTCAATATTGCTGGTTTCTGAAGTATTTTCAAGGAAATAGCCATCAGTCAAATATTTGATAAAGGGGTCCATACATGTGGGTTCCCCTAGAGTTTCAGTGACATTAATGTTTAACCTTGAAGTTCATGGCATAAAACTCCAATTTCCTCAATCGATTGTTCGGTCACTGGGATTTCGACTGAAGGTCGGTCTTGAATGTGAATCGATACAATACTCGGTCCTATGTTCGGTATACTTGCATCCAATCTGGCCAATTTATCAGCAATCTTATTCTGTTACTGTGGTACATGGTCAAGTGAAAACTCGATGAACTTCTCAACCACGAAGTCAGCTAAAATTGGCATGATACAATTTCATCATGGGCTCATAAGTATCGAATCTTCCAGAAAATTATTCCACAACTAACTTGGAATTTGAGAATATTTGTACTTTAGCGACTCCCATCTTTCGAGCCAGGTTCATTCCCGATAATACGGCCTCATATTCCACCATGTTATTTGTTCATAAGAATAAGAATTTGACTGAGGAATGAATAACATCTCTTTGTAACGTAGTGAGGGTAATGCCAGCCACTTTCCTCCGAAGGTTGATCCGTCAACATAAATAATCCACCGATCATCCTCTTGGTTCAAGAATATCGATGATCGAGTCATCTCAACCACGAAGTCAACTAAAACCTGAGTTTTGATCACCCTTCGGGGAACGAATTCCAATTACATGGAATTGATCTTGATAGCCCACTTAGATAATCTTTCATTCAGATATGTCTGATTCAGAACTGCTTTCAACGGCTGATCAGTATAAACATAAACCTTTCGGCCTTCAAAATAATGCCTCAGATTGGATATCGCTCTCTTTAATGCCATCATGAACTTTTCCCAGTTGATTTATCTGGTTTATGCCGATACCAAAGAATGACTCAAAGTAATAAACATGTGGGTGAATATCATCACTAATGGTACCTAGAGCTACACTCACAGCGACTTCAGATACACCCAAGTATAATCCCAAAGGTTCATCGCTGCTTGGACTCACTATCACATAGGAATGCTCAAATAAGTTTTCAGTTCTGAAAAGGTTCGATCGCATTCTTCGGTCAATTCCAATTGACTTGCTTTCATGAGTACTTTGATAAAGGGCAGGGTCTGATCAGTAGATCTAGAAATAAATCTGTTCAATGCAACTAGTTGACCGGTGAGCCTTTGGAATTCCCTTTTATTTTTCGGAGGTTGTATGTCAATAATGACTGGAATCTTCTCATGATTGGCCTCTATACCTTTTTTAGAAACATAGTATCCTAAGAACTTTCCACTTCGGATCCCAAAACTGCACTTGTTCGGATTTAATTTGAGTTTATATGGTATTTATCATTCATAGATTTAACAATCATATCATCAACATACACTTCCATCATATGATCTACCAAATCTCTAAAGATTTTGTTAACTAACTTCTGGTATGTTGCTCTACCATTCTTTAAGCCAAAATGCATAACCACATAGTAGTAGACATCATTTTCGGTCATGAAAGCCGATTTCTTATGATCTTCAGCAAGGATGATATGATGATACCCCGAGTAAGCATCCATGTTACTCATCATTGTGCTGCTAGCAACAGCGTCTACCAAGCGATCAATATGCGGCAGTAGATACGGGTCAGATTCACAGCTCTTATTAATATCGATGAAATCGATACACATTCTCCATTTCCCGTCTGCTTTAGAAACCACCACAGGGTTTGCAACCAACTCAATACGGTGAATTTCTATGATGAATTCAGCACGCACCAGCTTATTCACTTCCGCTCGGATTATTTGAATCTTTTCAGGAGAATATCGTCTCATTTTTTTCCGAATAGGCTTAGCCTCATGAGCAATATTGATCCAATGCTCACTTTAGGATCGGTCAATCCCCGGAACACAGTTCAGGGTCCATGCAAATATGTCTACATGGTTTCTCAACAAGTAGACCAATTTTTCTTCAAAAGAGGAGGCCAAATTTGCCCCGATGCGAGTAGTCTTGGTTGAGTCTCCCTTAACCAAGTTGATAAGTTTGAACTCGATTGGTTCCATTGCTTGTCTCGGGTGCGGTGGCTCTTCCAGCAAATCCACCCGAGCCCTCTTTATTGGTGCCAAAGTTTGGTACGAGCTCCTGTGGCAATGTCTTGCTACTGTTTGATCCCCATTTACAGATATAATTCATTTCTCGGAAGGGAACTTGATCATCATGTGATAAATAGAAGGGATTGCCTCAAACTTGCTGAGTTCGGTCCGTCGAATAATGGCGTTGTAAGTAAAGTCGACTTCAACGACAATAAATTCAAGGGTCTCCGTTCGGTCCTTGAATTGATGTCCCAAAGTAACTGGGAATATGATCTTCTCACATGGAATGATACTCCTTTTTTCAAAGGCTTAGAGGGTGATATTAGCGATGGTGAGATAATGACCTGGAGCACCCAGCATCTCAGCCACTTCGCGCTTTATAAGATTACACAAAGCCCCGGTATCCACCAAAATCATGTGGACCCGACGGTTGGAATTAATTCCAGTGATAATTAGAGGATCATCACATAGATCAGTAATCCATTCCTGATCAGCAGTGGTGAAGGTAATAGTGTCCTCGTAAGGAGAGGTTCGTTCAGCATCATCATACTTCAATAGCCCAACAGATTCATTATTTTCTTCGGAATTCTGGCGCGCTGCTCTTTTTCTGTCCCGGACCGATTCATTAATTCTTATTCCGTTAGAGATAACATAAATATCTCTGCAACCTCACGCTCCTTGGCACTGCCTCATTATGTGGAGGCTGAGTGTCCGTTTCAGTTGGTGGAGGAGAAGGATTCTCATATCTCCCACCTTCATTATGCGGGGCCCTGTTGCCCCGACCTCGATAGCGTTGTCTTTTGCTCTGTCCACGGTTCTTTCGACCATGCAGGCCTCTTTCATTCTATGACGGAGGAGACTTTCTGTACTCCGCTCGATCATAATAATTTTGGGGATGTCCCCGATTGTCCCTACCACGCTCATTGGCGGCCCTTCGGGGAGATTTAGCACGCTTCCCTTTAGGATCATCCTGATAGGGCTTTTCTTTGTCATCATCTCTATTGTCTCCTGCAGCAGCAGACGTTTCAACGTCGGGTATTCATTGTTATGGTGCAATTCGCAGTAGACCTGTTTTTCTTCCCTCTTCGGGGAAAACTCTTCTCAGTCACACCCTCTACTTCTCGGGGCTATCTATTAGGGTATGCACCCCTATGATCATTTACGGTTCAGAATTCTCGTTAGGCTTCATGTAGTTTGGTCCCAATGCTTGATCCACCTTAATATACTTATTAATCTTCTATAAAACCTTTACTTTTTCCCTAGCACGCACACTTCCGAGTGGGTCACCCATCCCAGAATTGCTCCAGGGTGAGCACGCTTAACTTTCCAGTTCAAACGTTGTGTTTGCCACTTTGCTAGGGAAAATACCTCGTATAATGGAAGACGAATAACTATATTTAATCTCTGATCGTTCCCCGTCTATAGCCGATGTAGGGATTCGCCTAAGGTGTCCTCTCTCTCGCACCCCCGAGGGGTCCTTAAGCCTACATTTGACATAAACTACTAAGAGAAAGCCAGAATAAAGCCCATACGAGTGTATGGATTGGGCAGGCAAGTTCTTGAACTAGGTTTGGACATCGCCTTGTAAACCTGCCGCGATGATGCGGCACTTTAGTGAATTTGAGGCCCAAACTGTTCCCATTCTCAATTCGAAATCCGCGATGTGATCAATAGGATATCCGTCGCCCCTAAACGTTGGCAACCCCTCTGGGTTGCGATAATGCCTATCAGGGACTACCGCCCGGATTTCTTCAGAAAAATGGAGTATCAAATCTCCCAGGGCAGTAGAGACGCTGCCAGACTGATGGTACGACGTGTGGGCAACATGCATGTTGTGCCACGAGTCATCGTCCTTACTTCGTTTAATCGGGCCTCCATTACCTTATAAAATAATCCAGGATTTCTCCCAAGATCGGGCTCAAAATCCCTCTACATGCGCAGTATCTCCAACTCCATAGTGAGCTCTTTGATATGCTCCTACATGCGTTCCTGTTCAGTCCCAAGAACGGGAGTTGAGGTTGTTGCTGGAGGAGGTGGGGTAGCAGGGGCTGGAAGATTGTTATGAACCACGTCACTGTCATTCGTGGAGTTTCAAGTCGCTATGCCTTTGCTTGTCCTTCCCAGGGAGAGACCTCGAATTGGAATCAGAAAATCGTCCTCACAGACGGCGCCAAACTGTTGTGGTCAAAAAGACCAATGTACCAACAGTCAACCGGTTCACAATAGAATAAACATTGTTGTGATTTGTTTAAAATGAGGGAAACGATTATAAAATGCAAATAAAGCGATTTAACGTGAAAACCCCTAGAGAAAGAGGAAAAAACCACACGACTAAGAGCTTGAAATATTCTTAGTTAACTGATTAATAAAATAGTTCCAGATTATAAACAGTAGAGACTTATGAAAATAACTAAAGCAATAAGAAAGCGCAAGAGTAAAATCGACAGAATAACATCCTATTTCGCGCATCTATAATGTCCTCTTGAGCTAGTCTTTAAGTTGTGTATTTATAGAAGAGAATAGTGCGTGGAAAACGCTCTGTAATTGCATATGACAACGTCGTTTTCTCTTGACAGAAAACGTGGATAAGCCCGAAGTGAAGAAAACGTGAACATGCCCGAAGCGTATAAAACATGTGCATGCCCGAGGCTCGTTGTAACCGTCTGGACCTATCCAGGAGATCGGTCCCCGAAGTGCCGAGTCTTGTCCAACTCCAACCTTCGGTTCTAATAGTTAATTGGGCATGCATATTTCTTTATTTATGTGGGCCTTTGGGTCTTGTTACCTTAAATGGGCTAAACCCTTGCCAAATATTGGATCTTGGGTCTCCCAGATTCGTCTTCCGTCACTTGGGGTGGTCCAGAGTGGTTTGGGCGTCTACCAATTCAGGATACCGAACTCCACAGCTCTCATCAGCGTGCATTAAAATAAAAAAATTTCGGCTCTCATACACATGATTCTCGAATTTGAAGGGTCGAGTTTATATCATTTATCAAACTAAAAGTTTCCAATTTGTGTAATTTGTTCACTCAAATACGCAGATTTTCATATATTTGAGAGCAAAATAGTAGAATTTCGAATGATTGAGGATCAAAATACTCATTTAAGTTGAAAGGTTATATTTAAATTTAAACCGGACTATTAGATGATCATTAATAAATGATATTAATAATTTTATATATATACATTCATCTGCATATTTTTACTCAAATAATGCATTAAATTTATAATTTCATTATTTGAACCATGTTTTAAAAACCGGTACCAGCCGGTATGCCGGACAAATTAATTGGGTCGCTATACCGGATATGTATCGGGTATAAAAATAAATTGGATCTATAACAAAATATAAAAATAAATTAAATTATAAAATATTTATATTTAATTTTTTTAAATAAAATCAGACCCAACCTGCAAAAAACTCGTACCAACCGGTATTTTACCAAAATACCGGGCGAAGTTTGAATTTAAAACATTGATTTGAACGAGAATGCATTTAGACATCCCATGTGGGGATAATAACAAATCACATTATTAAATAGTGAGATTTAAATTCCCAAATTTTTTATCCTTTTCTATAAATTTTGATTTATAAATATAATTTTATCTAAAATTTAACCTTGATTAAAAAGTCTAAATAGTCACATGTTTTAAATGTCTTTTTGATTTATGAAAATAAAACTTCAAGGAGTAATGGGTCTAATCAATGTTTGAATATCAGTTTACCGGTCTTGGCCGGTACACCAATATACCGTCGATATACCGGCGATATATTGGATAACCAAAATTTCGGTGAACACCGGTTGTTATGGTCCCTTTTTAGGGGGTACCAACAGTCGTCTGGTTCGTCAACAAACGAACTCGGTTTTGATTTGTTTTTAATGGGAAAACGATTAAGAAACTGGAAATAACAATGAGGCAAGACGATTTATAGTGGAAACCCCAGGAATTGGGGAGAAAACCACTTGACTAAGAGCGAATCAAGCTCTTAGCCTGTTCACTAATCAAATGATCCATTACAGAATGCAGTAAAGGCTTAAAGAAGATAATAGGGAATAAGAAAGCAATAAGAATTCCGGCAGGGTAACAGCCTATTCTTAAATGTCCAAAGGGTCCTCCTCTTTCCGTCATTATGCTCTGTATTTATAGAGTTGATGGCGTGTGTAATTCACGCTCTGTAACTGCCTTTGACAGGTTGTTAGAGGTTGTTGTCGCGGGATGTAAAATGAGGTCGGGACCGAGGCATGGTCTGCGTGATCTGGCCCGAGGCGTGGTAAATGTGTGGAGGCCCGAAGCGTGGAACGCGTGGGTTTATAACCGTTTGGACCGAACCACGGAGCCAGCTGTCAGAAACCATTTTATTTCGCTAAGGTCATCTTCGGTCCCATCGCAGAGCATCGGGCCATTTTATCTTAAGTATACTACTGGGCTGCACAAGTTCGCTTCTACCATACGGATCGACCCAATCGTTATTGGGCCTCATCCATTGCAGGGTACCCGGTTCTAAAGTTCTCATCACTAGCCCCTCGGGCTTGATTGCCATCGTAGAGGTGATACAAGGCCGATCACATAATGTTTATACATTTGGGAGAATATGGGACCGTACCTGCTGGTGGTGAGCGTCCAAGGGACCGATCTTTCACTTAAGTTTATAAGTGAAGGAATGAATTTGTATTTAAAATTCAATAGCATATATTTGTGTTATACTTTTATTCTTCTTATTTTTTAAATATTAATATCCAGACTTGTGCCTCTTCACATCCGATAATCCAACAGACGTGATGAGTGTGTTTATACTGCCATCGTCTGTGAAAATATTACGTGGCAGCTCACCATTGGTCATGAAATTAATATTTAAATCGGGGTTTGGGTACTGTTTCTCCTCATCGTCATTTCGCGAAGGAAGAAATTGCCCAAATCGAGCTCTCTGCGACCTTAATTTGTTTCACGTTCAACCCATTTCATTCCGATTTTCGTTAAAGTATACTCTATGGCTCCTCATAAAATGAGATACTCAGCCATGTCTGAGTTGGATATTGAGGAGTTTAGGTCTAGGATTTTAATTCCGGCACATTATTCTATCTGGAAGGGACGGGAAGATATTCCATGTTTCCTTCCGGCGGAAATGAATGTGCCAGCTTCCGCTATTCCGGTTAGTTAAGCTTCTTTAAAGTGCGGGCTACGTTTTCCGCTGCATCCTTTTGTAGCAGCCGTTCTTAAAGAAATTCACTGCCCGACTTTTGCGTTATTTCCGGGTAGTTATGTGTATATAGTGGCGTTCATATTTTATTGCAAACAACAGAACAGGGCCCCGACCTTAGAGCATTTTTTCAACTTGTTCTTGGTGGGGTTCCAAAGGAGTAAGGGTCTGTTAGGATGCCACAAACTATATTACATAGCGGTGCGCACTAAAGAGTGCGCTATAGTTGATAAAGAAGAGTCTCTCTATGAGTGGGAATCTTGTTATGTGTGGATAACAGTCCCAAAAGAGTACATGTTAAAGGTGTGGCCACGTATAACTCACCCACGCATAGGTCAGTTGGACCGAACCAGGTTCAACCCCTCTCGCCCGGGCACCGCAAACACACTCGCGATGTTCCCCCCTCCCGAAGCACGCTTTAAACGAACAGAACTGCTTCAGGAGAAAAGATTGATAGAAATAGCTGTCGCGGGTAGGACCGGAGCCCCAGCCCCGAAGGGGATGTTTTCTAATTCAGATCCGTCAGAAGGATCGGGTTTGAAGTAATGTTTTCATTCCATCCCTTCCTAATCCTTATGTATTTATTTTGCAGATTCTACTGAGACGATGCCTAGCTCACGGTTCAAGCATATGGCTGCTGCTTCGGTCCGTCCTTCTGAAGGACAACGCGAAGCAACGGGGAGTGTTGAGGAGAGTGAATCAGCAACTGGGGGTATGCTGGTTCCATCGGGGTCCGGGAACCCCCCGATTCAAACCACCAGCGCGGGCACACTAACCCTGCGTTGCACAGGGCAGCCCTCAACGAGAGAGGGGCCTGCGTTTCGGGTATTTGGAGTGGTAGAGGAGGTGATAATGGCTCGGATTCATTCTTTGAGCTTTATTGATGCAGGGAAATAATTCCCTGCAGCCTCTACCAAATCGGAAATAATTCCTTTAGTAGTGTTAATACAGTTGCTTTATTGCTGTAGGGAGCCGTTCCCGTGGAGAAAGTTCTCCCCGGTCCCCATCTTAAGGCGAACGTCTCCCTACTGCCGATCCCCTTGGGAAAAGGGAAGAGGGCGATCGAAGCAGAAGCCCCGAGGGATCTCAAAAGGCTGAAGAAAAGGGGAGTGTTTCGGTCCCCACTAAGGGGATCATTTTGAAGGAGCCTGCCTCGGGTCCTAAGACCAACTCCGACTGGGGTGTTGCCTTAAGCCTGCTAGATAGGTTCAGTAAGGGGAGGAAATTGACCTCCTGGAGAAGTGCTTTCCTAAAGGATTTCCGCCTTTATGGAGAGCAAAACCCAAACAATGTCCAACCGGACATGTCTGGGGAAGAGATCATTGATGGCTTCCTCGACCTCGCAACTAAGGTAATCTTCTTTTACATTAAGGCCCGAAGCTTTACTTTTTTGAGATTATTGTCCTATGCAGATGCTGAGGAAGGCCTTCACAACTGCCATCACCGTGGAGAAGAGCCTGGGTGGCAATGTTGTGTCCCAACAAGTCCAAGATCAACTTGACCTTGCGAAAAGACAAGTTGAGATCAAACATGGTGAGTTGGTCACGGTACGAGAGGACCGGGACCAACTGGATAGTGAACTACTAAGAGCTGGGACGGAAGTCTCACTCTTAGCACACAAAGTCTCTGAGTTGGAGATGATAGAGAAAACAGCTCAGAGCCGAATTTCTGACCTGGAGGCCAAGCTGCGGGCCAAAGAAGAAGAAATCAACCAAGTTCAGGGTCGGGCCCAGGAGAAGAGGAATAACCTCAACGAGCTTCTCCTTCAAACCCAAGAAGAAAAGGCGAACTTGGAAGAGGAATTGACAAGGACCCGCACTTCGGCTGAAGGTTCGGTTCGGGAAGCAGTCCTAGGCTTCGCTCGGTCCTCTCTTTTATTCGCTTTGGCGGATAACATACATGGGATGTACAATGCTAAATACATGGATAGCATGCGAGAGCATGTTATATAGCAGTTCGGGCTTTCCCCTTCGGACGAGCGATGGAAGGCGATCGAGCCAGTTGAGAAAGATGGCAACTTTCGGGTAATTCCATCTTTGGAAGAGCCCGTTTTAGAATATGACCCTTTCTTCTATCTCTTTGAGGAGATGGAGAAAGCGGTCAACCAAAAGGTGGCCGATCAAGAAGAAGAATTGAAGCAGCTCGCGGCCAGAACCGAACCGCAGGGGAAGGGAGTTGACGAAAAAGAAGATGGGCAGGGTAGTTAAATTTAAGCTGTATTTTGTACCTGCTTTGTTCCTTATTTTCAATATAAGACTTTTTCCTCTCAATTCTTATCTTTTTAATCGTCAGAACAAAATATTGTAACTGATTTTTTAAGTGAATTAATATGTCTCATATTAAGTAGAGTGTTTTAACCACCAAGTGTAAGATTGTGGACGCTTATAGGGTGTTAACCCATCGGTCCCAGATGTTATGTTTGGCTCACTCAGGTCAATTATGATTGGATCGGTCGTTTTACATTGTATGCGGATCACTCTTATTCTGTTCTTGGAATCACAACTTAATTGGAAAGACGCGTTCCAGGTTCAATATGAGTCCATATAAGCTTCGGCCGAACCTTGGTTCTACTGAAGTCCCGTAGGTTATATTGGCCAAGCTTTTGTTCATCATATGTCCCATAATCGGACCGAACTTGTATTTCAATATGTTGACTATCCCATTCCTCTTTTGGTGGCGGATTTCGTAAGTACAAGGGCCATTTCCCAAGAATGAATGCCGTTGAAGGGAGTGTCTTAGTTCGTAATGAGTTCTGGGGAATCGCATCTCATCCATTGGACTAGGCAAGTGCAGGAGCATCTGACTCGTCAGAGCGATCACAACAACTTGGGAGCCTTGCGGATAAGAAGCTTCGGACACCAGTCCAGATTCGTCCTAAGTTATCCAACTTCAAGATCGGTCCATCACTCTATTAGAAACAATTTGTTTTGTACTTACTTGTTTTTAGCTTACGTTTAAAGGAATGTATATTTATTGAGTCAAACATGTTAATCGAAAGTTCACAAGAAGTACCGCATTAAATTCATGACATTTCAAGTTCAGGGGACCTCTATACCATTCAATGTTTCAAGTTTATACGCACCTGATTCCAATTTCTTTGATATTCGATATGGTCCCTCCCAATTTCTGTCCAGCTTTCCAACGTTCCTCTACACTTTTATGCTTTTGAGGACGAGATCGCCTTCAAAGAATTCCCTTGGGAGGACTCGTTTGTTATGGGTCCGTTCCATAGTTCGATGATAAGCACGCATCCGCGCGTAAATCGCCTCTCTCTTTTTTTCGATCATCTCGAGGTCCAATAATCTCCTTTCACCATTCATATGCTCATCATACTGAGATATCTGAGGTGATCGGATGGCAACCTCTACCGGGCTAACAGCTTCGGACCCGTACACCAATGAGAAAAGTGATTCATGGGTTGTTGAACGAGGTGTAGTTCGGTATGCCCATAAGACCTCATAGATGTGTTCAGACCATTTTCCTCCAAAATCCTCTAACTTGGTCTTCAATCCTTTCAGGATAACCTTATTAGATACCTCCGTAAGTCCATTAGTTTGGGGATGGGCTACTGACGAGAAATGCTGGATGATACCCAACTTGATGCATAAATCCCGTATGCTCTTTCCACGGAACTGAGTCTCATTATCTGATATAAGTGCTCGGGGAACTCCGAAGCGGCTCACAATATTTCTCCATAAGAAGTGTTTGACAACCTTCTCTGAGATGATGGCTACTGTTTATGCTTCAATCCACTTCGAGTAATATTCCACCGCTATAATACAAAATTTTCTTTGCCCTATTGACCGAGGAAAAGGTCCAAGGATATCAATCCTCCATCTGTCAAATGGACAAGGCAATGGAGTGACCGATAAGGGAGCCCCAGGCAGCTGTGCGATCGGAGCATGGTACTGACATATGGCGCAACGTTTAGTGTATTTCTTCGCATCTGCAAGCAACGTTGACCAAAAATATCTAGCTCTGATGATGCGGTGGTATAAAGATTGAGCCCCTGAATGAATGCCGTATATTCCTTCATGAACATAAATCATGACGGCCTCAGCCTTAATAGGGGATAAGCAGCGCAGAAGTGGGCCCTCAAAACTCTTTTTAAACAATCGTCCGTCAACCATGATAAATCTCTTAGCCCAGACCTCTATTTTTCTGACTTCAGACTTGTCTTCAGGAAGATAGCCTTTTGCAATATATTTAATAAATGGATCCATCCAATTGGGTTCCCCAGGAGATTCAGTAGCGTTAATATTCAAGCCCTAGAGTTCATGGCATAGAGCCCCGATTTCTTCAATAGACGGTTCGGTCACTAATATCTCAACCGAAGGTCAGTCTTGGATATGGACCGAAATAGTGCTCGGCTCTATGTCAGGTATGCCCACGGCCAATCTGGCAAGTGCGTCGGCAACCTTATTCTGTTCTCGTAGCACGTGGTCAAGAGAAAACTCACTGAACTTTTTGGATAATTCCAGGACTTTGGCACAATATTATTTCGTCATCGGATCATGAGTTTCAAATCTCCCTGCGAATTGTTCCACTACTAACTTTGAGTCTGAGAACATTCGCACTCTGCTAACTCCCATCTTTCTAGCCAAGGTCATTCCCGATAACACATCCTCGTATTCTACCACATTATTTGTACCAGCAAAGGAAAATTTAACTGCGGAATGAATAAGGTCACCTTGTACCGTGGCTAGGGTAATGCCCGCTCCTCTTCCTCCGAAGGTCGACCCATCTACGTGGACCGTCCATCGATCATCCTCTTGGTTTAGATATATGGCCGATCGGGTCATTTCAACCACAAAATCGGCTAGAACCTGAGCCTTGATCGCCCTTCGGGGCAAGAATTCCAGATACATAGCGCTGAGTTTGATAGCTCATTTTGCTAATCTCTCATTCAAATCCTTTTCTTTAAGGACCACCTTCAGAAGTTGATCCGTATAGACATAAACCGTTCGGCCTTCAAAATAATGTTTTAGCTTGGATACAGCTTTCTTCAAAGCCATCATGAATTTTCCAGGGTAGAATATCTTGTTTCGGAAGATACCATAGAATGGCTTACATAGTAAACGGGTCTATGAATGTCATCTCGGATGGTCACCAGAGCTGCGCTGACGGCAACTTCTGATACATCAAGATACAACTCCAAAGGTTCATCACAGGTTGGACTCACCATCACCGGGGGAGTGCTTAAATAAGTCTTTAGCTCGGAAAAGGCCCGATCACATTCTTCGGTCCAATCTAGATGGTTTGCTTTTCTTATCACTATGAAAAAAGGCAGAGTCCGGTCTGTGAATTTCGAAATAAACCTGCTTAGCGCAGCGAGTCGGCCAGTAAGCCTCTGAAATTTTCATTTGTTTCTTGGAGGTTGCATATCAATGATAGCCTCACTTTCTCAGGTTTAACCTTTATGCCTTTTTCTGAAACGTAATATCCTAAAAATTTTCCACTTCGGATCCCGAAGCAGCATTTGTTTGGATTTAGTTTGAACTTATATTTGCGGCATACTTCGATCATATGGCCGATCA
The DNA here is from genome assembly GCA_009725065.1 of Utricularia reniformis. Classification (NCBI taxonomy): domain Eukaryota; kingdom Viridiplantae; phylum Streptophyta; class Magnoliopsida; order Lamiales; family Lentibulariaceae; genus Utricularia; species Utricularia reniformis. The sequence continues at coordinate 311,322 of RWGZ01000959.1, forward strand.
GTTCTCTAAAAATTTTGTTGACCAACCTTTGATATGTTGCTCCAGCATTCTTGAGACCGAACGGCATAACCACATAACAATAAACGCCATCTTCAGTCATGAATTACGACTTCTTCTGATCTTCCTCAGCTAGAAAGATCTGATGGTACCCGGAGTAAGCATCCATGGTACTCATCATGGTGCTACCAGACACAACATCTACCAGTCGGTCAATATGCGGCAAGGGGAAAGGATCTGACTCACATCTTTGGTTAACATCGGTGAAATCGATGCCCATCCGCCATTTCCCATCCGGTTTGGAGACCACTAATGGGTTTGCAACCCATTCAGTATAGTGGATCTCTCTGATGAATCCTGACCGCAGCAACTTGTTCACCTCAACCCGGATGATCTCGATGTTTTTGGGAGAATAGTGTTTCCTCTTCTGCCTAACAGGCTTCGTTCCAGGCTCGGTATTGATCCGATGTTCACTATCGGATCGGCCAATCCCTGGAACATCGTCCGGGGTCCAAGCGAATATATCCATGTGGCTTCTCAACAAGTGGATCAGCTCTTTTTCAAAAGCAGGGGCTAAATGTGCCCCGATGCGAGTTGTTTTGGTTGAGTCATCCTCAATCAGATTAATCAACTTGAACCCCACAGGTTCCATTGCTTGCCTCAGGTACGGAGGCTCTTCCAGCAGATCTACCCGGGCCCTTTTGATAGGTGCCAACGTTCGACACGAGCTCATGTAGCATTGTCTAGTTACTTTGTGATCCCCCTTAACAGAAATAACTCTATGAATGGAGGGGAATTTGAGCATCATGTGATAAGTAGATGGGACCGCCTCAAATTTACTAAGGCCGGTCCGTCCGATAATGGCGTTGTAAGCCAAGTCGACTTCAACGACAATGAATTCCAAATCCTCCGATCGATCCTTGGATGGTTCTCCAAGGGTAACTGGGAATAAAATCTTCCCGCATGGAATGAAACTTCTCTGGTAGAACAACCAGAGAGTTATATTAGCGATTGGGAGGTCATGAGCAGCAGCTCCCAACATTTCAGCAACTTTGCGCTTCATCAAATTGCACGAAGCCCCGGTGTCCACTAAGATCCTGTGGACACGGCGATTCCCAATGATTCCAGTAATGGTAAGGGATCATCGCATGGATCGATAATCCCTTCCCGATCGGCCATAGTGAAAGTGATATCCTCCCCGAAGGGAGGGGACAGTTCAGCTGGATCATATTTAACCAGCGCCACAGATTCGGAGCTCTCAACGGAGTCTCCGCGCGCGGTTCTCTTTCGGTCCCGGACCGATTCATTTATCCTCAGGCCACCGGAGATAATATAAATATCTCCAGCTACTTCTCGGGGTACCGCCTCATTTTGAGGAGATTGGGCACCTATTTCCGCAGGTGGAGGAGCGGCCTGCTCCTGTCATCCACCCTCGTTCTGCGGGGCTCTGCCACCACAGCCCCGCCATCTTCTTCTTCGTCCCTAACCATGGTTCTCTCTACCGTGTTGGCCTCTGTCTTGCTCTGGAGGAGGTGACCGTCGGTCCTCTGTCCAATCATTATAATTTCGAGGTTGTCCCCGATTATCCCTTCCCCGCGGCCTGTGACGATCGTCACCCTGGTGGCCCTTTCGGGGAGATTCTGCTCGCTTGCCCTTCTGACCATTCCGGTCGGGCTTCTCTTTATTCATTGCCGCTACTGTCACTTCCAACAGCGGGCACTTCACGGTCGGGTGATCGCGATTATGATGTAATTCGCAATACACCCGATTGTCTTCCTGCTTCGGGGGGACGTCTTTCTCGCCTACAGCCGCTACTTCTGGCGACTGCTTCTTAGGGTAGGAAACCCTATAATCACCTGCGGACTCAGAATTCCCGCTAGGTTTCCGATAGCCTAGCCCCAGCGCTTCATCCACCTTAATATACTTGTTGATTTTCTGAAGAAGTTTACCCAAAGTGGATNCTTATTTCCCTCTTCTTTTACCCTTATCATTCCCATCATTCATTAACTTTACTGTTGCCGAGATTAACATGCTCGGTGCATGTCCCGCCCAAGCCAACCGTTAGCTGTTGGATGACTCGACGGGCCATATGCTTCCCTTCCCCGGGTGGGTACTTAGGCGCTACCCCTTTTTCCACCCGGATCCGTTCTGCCTTCTTTGTACGTATCTTTTCCTCTTTGGAACTTATCGTTCCCTTCATCAGGCATGCCCTTCCTTTGGCGGATCGTGTACTAGGCACGATGTCGGGTTCGGTCGGACGGTCCATCCTTCCTCACCCTGAGTCTTATTATCATTTATCTCGTTCATTCTCATCTTTTCTTCCTTCTTTATTAACCCAATCCCATTTCCTAAGTCTGAACCTTCCCTTACTATATCGTGTTCGCTCCGCTTACCGTTCGTTTTAGCTTGTTATAATCCTCCCGTGCTTCCCCGTAGACCCCACGTGTCCTTTTCCTCTCCCGATCCGACGTCGAGACGTAACGAAAACACTTAATTCCACTTTTCCTCGAAATTCGCGACAATTCTATGCTGAAATCACAAATCCGCGATAATTTCACCTTTGGNTCCTTCCTCACCCCGAGTCTTATTATCATTTATCTCGTTCATTCTCATCTTTTCTTCCTTCTTTATTAACCCAATCCCATTTCCTAAGTCTGAACCTTCTCTTACTATATCGTGTTCGCTCCGCTTACCGTTTGCTTTAGCTTGTTATAATCCTCCCGTGCTTCCCCGTAGACCCCACGTGTCCTTTTCCTCTCCCGATCCGACGTCGAGACGTAACGAAAACACTTAATTCCACTTTTTCCTCGAAATTCGTGACAATTCTATGCATAAATCACAAATCCGCAATAATTTCACCTTTGGTCTGATTTCCGCGATAATATTGCACTTGTCACGTTTTTCGCGATAATTTCTCCTTTGGTCCGATTTCCGCGACAATTTTCACATGTAACGTTTTTCGCGATAATATTGCACTGTCCAGATTTCGCGACAATTTACTTCTCAGAAAAAATCCGCGATAATAATTGCCTGCAGAAATCCGCGATAATTTCCTTCTTCGCGGGGATTTTCGAATTTTCGTGTCTTAATGATAATTAACTCATTTTTGGGCCTCCTCACCCATATTTATAGACATCCTTACTTTTCTAATTCACACTTTAACCCCTCCTTCCTTTGCTTTTGACCCCCCTTTTATCTTTTTCTTCACTTTTCTATTTTTCGTTTCCTTTTACGTTCTTTCGTTCCCGTATCTCTCGTCTAGACTTTTACCGTTACATTCCCTACTATTTGTAACGTCGTACCTTTTTCTCGGCTATTACAGGTAGGAAACCCTATAATCACCAGCGGGCTCAGAATTCCCGCTAGGTTTTCGATAGCCTAGCCCCAGCACTTCATCCACCTTTATATACTTGTTGTTTTCTGAAGAAGTTTACCCAAGGTGGATGGTGGGCTCTTTACCAAACTGGCCGAAAGGCCGCACGGTCCCAAGATCTGCTGTAGAATATCAATCTTGTCCCGGAGTTCAAGTTTGATGCCCCGGGCGGTCCTATTGAATTTCTCCATGAAGGACCGAAGACTCATTTTTGCCGGGATGTATTTCAACTAGTATAGTTCCTGCCTGCTTCGGGGCGGTCCTACATTTGGAGCGAACTGCTCTGAGAAAGCCAAAATAAATGCGCCATACAACTGTATGGATCGGGCAGACAAATTTTTGAACAACATTCGGGCGTCGCCTTGTAATCCTACCGCGAAGATGGGACACTTGAGCGAATCTGAGGCCCGAACCGTCCCCATGCGTAATTCAAAATCGGCAACGTGATCGATCGGATCACCGTCACCGCGAAATGTCGGCAATCCCTCAGGGTTGCGATAATGCTGATCTAGAACTGCTGCCCAGATCTCTTCGGAGAAGGGGAGCATCAAATCTCCCAAAGCGGCTGACACGCCTTCAGATTGTTGGGACGATGTCTAGACCGCATGCAAATTATGCCACCAGTCATCATCCTTATTTCTCCTTATTGGGGGCTCCATGACCCTGTTGAATAAACCAGGATTGCGTCCCAGATTAGGTTCGCAATCCTTCAACGCACCCATACTTTCCAACTCCTTAGTGAGCTCGTCAATTCGTCGTTGCATCTGCTCCTGGTCATTTCTAGGAGCGAGAGTTAGAGCCTTGGCCGGGGGAGGAGGAGTGGATCGATATCTCAGCCTCATTATTGTTACACTGCGCCTGATGATTTCTTCATCATCAGTGCTGCGCTCGTCAGAGTCACTCTCGTACCCTCTGCTTTTGGAAACAGGGCTTGAAACAGATGGTGGTTCTGTTCCACTTCTCTCCGACATAATTTCCAGTACCACCTTCCTCACAACAGCTTCCAGATCATGTAAAGTGAATGTTGGTGCTGGGAGACTGTCGGGAAGCACGTCACTATCATTCATCGAAGTTCCAGTCGCCATGCCTTTGATTATCCTATCCCTGGTAGAAAACTCAAATGGGATTAGAGAATCGTCCCCACGGACGACGCCAAACTGTTATGGTCCCTTTTTAGGGGGTACCAACCGTCGTCCGGTTCGTCAACAAACGAACTCGGTTTTGATTTGTTTTTAATGGGAAAACGATTAAGAAACTGGAAATAACAATGAGGCAAATCGATTTATAGTGGAAACCCCATGAATTAGGGAGAAAACCACTTGACTAAGAGCGAATCAAGCTCTTAGCCTGTTTACTAATCAAATGATCCATTATAGAATGCAGTAAAGGCTTAAAGAAGATAACATAGAATAAGAAAGCAATAAGAACTCTGGTAGGGTAACGGCCTGTTCTTATGCGTCCAAATGGTCCTCCTCTTTCTGTCGTTATGCTCTATATTTATAGAGTTGATGGCGTGTGTAATTCACGCTCTGTAACTGCCTCTGACAGGTTGTTAGAGGTTGTTATCATGAGATGTAAAACGAGGTAGGGACCGAGGCATGGTCTGCGTGATATGACCCGAGGCATGGTAAATGTGTGGAGGCCCGAAGCGTGGAACGCGTGGGTTTATAACCGTTTAGACCGAACCACGAAGCTAGGTGTCAGAAACCATTTTATTTCGCTAAGGTTATCTTTTGTCTCATCGCGGAGCATCGGACCATTTTATCTTAAGTATACTATTGGGCTGCACAAATTCGCTTCTACCATACAGATCGGCTCAATCGTTATTGGGCCTCATCAATTGCATGGTACCCGATCCTAAAGTTCTCATTACCCGTAGAAACGAAATTTCGTTCATCTCGTACGAAATTTCGTCCGAGATTAAAACACTTGTCCAATTTCTGGTAAATTGGCTCCCATATCCGAATATGAATGCTTTGGTTTTTGGAGCATGGTTACACCCTAAACCCCAACCTGTCTCCCAGTTGATGCGCAAAGTTGGTAATNCTGATTTGTTTTTTTTTGTGGAAGACTATTAAAAACTGGAAATAAATGATGACACGGCGATGTATAGTGGAAACCCCAGGAATTGGGGTGAAAATCACTTGACTAAGAGCAGATTATACTCTTAGCCTGTTCACTAATTAAATAATTCATAATGAATACAACAGAGGCTTAATGAAAATGACAAGAAAAAGAAAGCAGTAAGAACTCCGGCAGGGTAACGGCCTGTTCTTACGCGTCCAAAAGGTCCTGCAATTTCCGTCGTCGCGCCCTGTATTTATAGAGTTAACGGCATGTGTAAATCATGTTCTATAACCGCCTCTGACAGGTTTGTTAGAGGTTGTTATCGAGGGATGTAAAACGAGGCTGGGACCGAGGCGTGGTCTGCGTGATCGGGCCCGAGGCGTGGTAAACTTGTGGAGGCCCGAAGCGTGGAAAACGTGAGTCTGTAACCGTTCGGACCGAACCAAGGAGTCAGTTACCAGAAAACGCTTTATTTCGCCTAAGGTAATCTTCGGTCCTCTCGTTAAACATCGGACCGCTTTTCCTTAAGTGTACAAATGAGCTGTAAGAATTTGTTTCCACCATTTGAATTAGCCCAATAGTTAATGGACATTACCCATCACAAGGTACTCGGTCCTAAACTTCTCATCAATGATTTTTTTTCTCTCTCTCTTCACATCATCTTTCTCTTTCTCCACATCATCATTATATTTCATCAACATTAATTTATTATTTAAATAATCGATATTCTTTTCATCCATATATTCTTATTTGAATACCTTCATTTTTGTTATTTTTTTACTTAATAAATTATTATCAAATCATTATAAATTAGGAACATTTTTATTAATAAACGTTAAAATATCACAACAATGAGAATTAAAACATACAAAATCAAATTACCATACATAATACAATTTCTCTCTCTTTATTTAGCAATATAAGTTTAAGAAAAAAAATACAAAAAAATTTAAAAAAAATTGGAAATAGAAAATGTGAGAGGAGACGATACCCTCTCTCCTCATTCCATTAATGATAGCCGCCGTCACATTGGACTATCCGTCAATAGTTGTACCCTAAAACTATCTCCAACCTTGAGCGTCGCCCAGCTCGTACTCATTTTCTATTTCCTAAAAAATTTTGAGGAGATAAAGTTTCCATTCTTTTTCCTCAAGGTTTTTTTAAAAAAATGTATAATTATTTAATTATTATAAAATATATTAATTTATATATTAATTTTATATATAATATTTCGATTGTTCGATACAAAGTGTATGTAAATATTATATTTACATATGTATTAGTTTTAACAGTTCGATTAATTAGTTTTAAATTATGGTTTTACGTAACAAAAATTATATCAATTCGTCGTTGATTTTATTCGATTTAGGTTATCAGGTAAGTTGATAAGTTTTAATTTTTAACGATCTATTAAACTTTTAGTTTAGAAAATACAATAACAAATTAGTCAAAATTCTAAAATGTTTCACACTCGAAAAATCACAACTATTAATTTAGCCTACAAATATTATTTATATAATAAAAATATCATTACAAATAATTAGTATTTACATACTTACGATTATATATAAAAAATAAAAATGATAAGTGTCCGAACATTGTTATAGGGATAAGAGAAAAATTATTTATAAAAATAAAAAATGATGATGTGTTATATAGAAAGAAAATCGATGTGGATGAGAGAATGAAGTTTGAGGTGTAGATTAATTGCGATACTCTAACTATGTACTTATTTTTTTTATGAAACACATGGTCACCTTATTTTTTTATGGTCCTTCGCAATTATTTCATTGATGACCCCGGCCCACATTAACTCTCATGCGAAGCAAAGCTATTTTCGATAACATGCACATGTGACATCATTATAGTCATTTGCAAACAAAAATATTGCTTTTTTATGTCTTTATTTTTTCATTTTTTTTTGAAATATATTATATTATATTCTTCTCATGCATTTGTAAAGGTTAATGCCATCTAATTAGAGCAATTATCGTATATCATAAAATACCAAATATGAGGATCATTTACTAATGATTTCTTAAGTCTTTTAATATTATTTTATTATTCTTATACTGATTTAAAAAAGCAATATACTACGAATTTATATTTGGTATCGTAGCTGCATGGTCGAAACATTTACTTAAATAAGTTGTAACAGAAAAACTTACGCTACAATTTATAAAGACGTTGAAATAAAGACGAAGATGGAAGTAATTATCCACATGGGAAAAGTTAAAAGAACCCTTAAGAAATCAAGATATAAGATTGATGAATCGTGTTGCAATTATTCTTATATGTGACATCATTATATTCATTTACAAACAAAAATATTGTTATGGAATTGTTCAAGTATAATAAAACATTGATTTACTTATATTTTAAATTTATATAAAAACATATTATTTACTTAATTTTAAAAAAATATTATGTGACGAATGGCGATTGTGAATTATATTTGAAGTATTAAATTAGTGATTTATTAATTAGGTGTGAATTATTGATGAGAACTCTAGGACCGGGTACCCTGTAATGGGTGAGGCCCGATAACTGTTGGGCCAGTTTAAGTAATCAAAACGAATTCTCACAGCCCAATTACACCTTTAAGAAGACCGGCCCGATGTTCAACACGGAGGACCGAAGATAACCTTAGTAAAAATAAGCGTTATCTGCCAGCTGGCTCCGCGGTTCGGTCCGAACGGTTACAAAACAGTTACAGGCTCACGCGTTCCACNATGGGGTGAAGAACTTCGTTGCGTGTCTTTGAACACTGGTGTATCCTCAATGCATAAACTAAGGTACTCATGTCCAAAAGCTGTTCAGATAACTCTTATTCTTGTTTCAATCATGGACGCTCATACTTACTCATGAAACAATATTTGTTAGTAACTTCATTCTAACAGCCTTGTTTTTTATTATCAGACCACAACCATCATGGGACCGTACATGTACAGCAGCCGCGGCAATAGGTCTCCTTTATGAACTCCATCATGTGCCTAATCTAAGTTCTGCAGGACTTGAAGAACAGGCCAAAGCACTAGAACTTGCACTGGAGGTTTTGCTTGAAAATCTCACTGCTCGGAGGTGTCGTATGGGCCGATCAGTCTCACGCAAATCAAGGCACAACAGGGCATCTGCTGATCACACCTCAGCTCACAATTCATTTACGTGATCATTTTTGCTACTCTGCTAATGCAGTCTGAGAATACAATGATGGTAAAAGAGTGATGAGCAAATATCTTAATTTTCTAATTATAGGGGAAAGAAAAGATTCACTGAAACATGTACAATACCGTCTATTCGGACAATTGATACATAGATTTCTATGAGTTTGTGTTATTAAATTTGATCATGCTATCATGTCAGTTGGCTTAGTATCTTTGAGATGTTTACATTGCAATTGGTTTCGATTTTTGTGGTACTCTGATATAAATAGCAATGTATTGTAACCACAGATTTCTTTTCATTGATCATTCTCTTATTCTTCTAGTTATAGCAAAACATCCACCACCTCTAAGAAACAAAGAGACATTTGTTAGAATCTGAATGCAGATTTGCAGAAGGGAGGAGAAGGCAACAATGGCATCCTGGTTGCATTTGTTTCTTATCCTCCTAGTAGCCAGTATGGCATCATCGTCCTACATTTCAGGTATATGTATATCAACATTAATGCTCTATTACATTAGTTTCTGTTTCAATTATAAACTCTTACTGAAATTAAGATGAGGGAGCGTGAACGAACGGTTTTATGGGAGGAATCCACGCATTTAAAAAATTTGATCAAATAATTATGTGATGACATTCTCTACTATTATAAACATAATCAATTTCAATTCTCTAATTAACGTGGGGCAAATTAAATACTCTCCTCAAAGTTAATCATAAAGTTTGGATTTACGAATTTAAATGTATTGGACTATTGAATCTGGCCGAAATTATGATGAGAGTGCGTGAATGAACATGATTAAGAGAGGAAGCCACATATTTAAAAAACTTGATTAAACCATTATAAATATAATCAATCCTACTTTAAAACGTGTGAAAAATCAAAAGTATCCATGAATAATAAATGATTGTCTTTGTTTATTGTATTGCATTTTGCAAGCAGGTGATGTTCTGATGCCAGATGAATCAATAGGCCGACGATCCCTTTTGCAGCAGAAGACTAGTATGCCTTAATTCTCTTATTACTGACTCATCATTAATGTGATAAACAATGATATGATACAGGTTGCAATGTGGATTTCGAACACATGAACTATACGGTGATGACAAGCCAATGCAAGGGACCAAACTACTCAGCCGAGAGATGCTGCATGCCTTTGAAGCAGCTTCTGTGCCCCGTTAAGGATCAAATTAACGATCTCAACAGCAATTGTGCAGAGACTTTCTTCAGCTACGTCAATCTCTATGGGAAATACCCACCAGGGCTATTCGCCTCTTTGTGCAAGGAAACTGAGAAAGGCCTCGACTGCAGCAACGTTGAGGTCCCGCCACCGACGCAATCACAGAGTGGGGCTACTCAGCTACTTCCAATTTTTGTTGTTGGGTTCTCAGTGCTTGCTGTTTTCTTCACGTGCTGATTCCAATATGTATATACTACTTTTTACGTTGAAATAAAGGATGAAACTTCTGATGTTAACTTACTTGTTGAATTCAGAATCATAGTTTTCTGCTTCCTCTTTTTCCTTAAAAGGGAACAATAATCCAACGAAATTAAAAACTGCGACAAGAAAGAAAGGGGTATTAGATATTCCGTATTTTGTATTTTAATGATATTTAATTTGACTAAGTTTGTTATCGTTGGGCGCAGAGCGGAAGTTATGAAATCGAGATATCGACGATTAAAATATGATAAATAAATAGACATCAAAATTTAACATGTTTCATTCAAAATATGTCATTGCGAGATGTGAGTTGGTCACCAACTATAATCAAATTGTCAAAGATAGTGGCTTCATATGTTACTATACGTTTCTTCATTTTTTTCTTTAAGTATGGGCCCCAAATACCATGTACAAGGACTCATCTATCAATTCTGACATTCTCAACACATGGAAGAATCCATCCGTCCAACTGTAACTCGACAATACTCGAAGTTTGCTTTAGACAAAACTTTTGTTATCATATCTAATTCATTATCTTCAGTATAAATCTTATCAAATCGTAAGAATCTCTTATCCAACACCTCATGAATCCAACAATATCTCACATCAATATGCTTGGATCTCGAGTGAAACAAAACATTTTTCGCTAGATGAATCACACTTTGACTATTACAGAATAATTGATAATTCTGCTGATCGATAAAGAGTTCTTTTAAGAACTTCTTCAACCATAGTAACTCTTTGCAAGCTTCAGATACTACAATAAACTCGGCTTCTGCTGTTGAAAGAGTAACATATTTCTGGAGTTTAGATTGACATGCAATAACTCCCCCTGAAAATGCAATCACGTATCCAAATGTAGACTTCCTGAGTCGACATCCCCTGCCATGTCAGCGTCTGTGTATCCAATCAATATTGGATCACATTCTTCAAAACACAAACACATCTTCGAGATTCCACGAAAATACATAAGAATTCACTTCACTGCAGCCCAATGCTCCTTGATCAGTTCAAGGATCCACAAACACAATTTCACTGTATTTTCATCTTCAACAGCATTCATGTGTTCAGAGAAAAGTTTCGCTAGTAGTATATATAACTTTGAACACTTCTTGCCTCGAGCAATAACCAACGAACCTTTGGTGAGTTTCCAACAACCATCATATAAGGTATTGTAGAAACGTTCATTGTCTAGTCTGTCAACTGATATGAGATTTAATATCGCGTCTGGAACATGCCAAACCTCCTTCAACATCAATCTGTTACTGTTCTCCGTCTCTAGACAAACATTTCCTTTGCCAACAACTTTGGAGAGGTTTTCATTTCCCATCTTAACTACACCAAAATCTCTGGGTGTATAGGATGAGAAGAATTGCCTACGGGACGTCACATGAACGATAGCTCTGCTATCAATAATCTAGCTCGTCTCTTAAGATGTGGAATTCAAAACAACTTTGTCACACACGATGTTGAATTACTCGACTACCTTGGTTTGCTCATTTCCACTACTATCACATCGTTTTCCCTTCTGCTTATTCTTGTTTGAAGAGTAATCAATTTCTCTTGATGTGGTCTTTCTTCTTGCAATGGTGGCATTCAACATTGGCGTGTTTGTTTTCCTTTCCTCGGCTCTTGTCATGCTTCGCAGGTCTAGAGTTTCGTTTAATATTCCTTACCTTATAATCAGCAATCATAATTTCTGACTGCGACGGTGAGGTTTTTGAGTCACTCGTCTCATTTATTCATTCAGAATTCCACTTTTAACTAGTTCAACAGTAATATTACTAGAGCTAGTAAGTGATACTTTTAACGAGTCTCATGATTCTTATAAAGATCTCAGAATAAACAACATGTTTAATTCATTGACAAGATTGTATATCCATTATTTAGAGTTGAGCCAATATCTTTGAATATTATTCAAGTTATCAACGATCAAAGTACCCTCATGGTACTTTGTAAGAACCAAGTTGTTCAAATAAAAAAAATGTTGTAGGTGCTCTTTGAGACATACAATTCCTCAAGTTTCTTCCAAAGACTTTTTACTTGGACTTCGTCACAAATGTGATTGTACACATTTTCTTTCTACAGACTACCAATAAAACTATATATTTGTTGATGCTCTAAAGCTCAGTCAGCATCAGACTTTCCCTTAGGTATGGATTCGCCAAACAAAGGATAAATGCATCTTCTTCACGAACAAAAAATCTTTTATCTTGTTCTTCCACATTTAGTAATTCGTTCCATTTAATTTGATCATATTGCTCGTCTTAAACTCAATAGGCCTAATATCAGTTAAAAATAGTGAAAATAATCAAACTTATTTTCTAATGTGGAGGGTACACTTAGTGGCAACCACATAGCATATGATAAGCTAATAGCATCACTGAATCTAGATCTAATACCACTTGTCGGGTGCACAGAGGAAGTTATGAAATCGAGGTATCGATGATGCAAATATGATAAATAAATAGACACAAAAATTTAACGTGGTTCATCCAAAATATGGCTAGTACACAGATCCCACTACAGAAACTTCAACTTTTACCAATAGTAGATATTCAAAGAGAATCTACTCTAAATAGATATATAGATTAGAAATTTCCTAAAATATGCGGTAAAATAGTGTTTACCCAATACTCTGACTACCCTCAACTATTTTGAGACTCCCCGAATATTTAGGGAATATTCTTAAATATTACACACTCTTCCGAAAACTTTTTCGGAAACACAATCAGGGAAGAATTATCATATGATGGGAGATATTACGGTTATGATATCAGTGTTGTGTTTATATATATGACTATTATGTACAAAACTCATTAATAAATCAAAACTTAAAACGAAATATTTCATTTTCCAAAATTTCTTCTTCTTCATGATATCGAAGCAGGACTATGACGCCATGTCCAAAGACATAACAACTATTGATTCAAACTCGCAACACTTCTTACACACCTAGGATAATCCATTACATGTTTTTGAAAATGAGGTTTTTTCGGAGCACAACTATGGCAAATGGAAGGGGACATGACGAATGTCCTTTATGTCAAGAACAAATATGGATTCGTTCACTGTGTTGTTATGGTTTCTTTTAGAAGTACTAACAATTACCCGATTCTGGGACAAATAATGTCTTGCATAACTGAATTTTTAAATTATTGTTATCCAGATAACTTAGGTTGAAATGCAAGATGACAACACATGTTTTTTGAATGGAAAACCCTAAAATAAGGGTAAAAACCATGGTGCCGGAAGAATAGATCATCGATGAATGTACTATAAGAGCAACATAAAAGAACACAAATAGTATAACATCGAAGGGTTATCACTAGGCTTCCAAAAAACCGGTCCTTATCCCATCCAACCAAACTCATATTTATAGATCTTTCCAAGGGTTGGGACACCTTTTACGCATTTTATATTCGCCACCTCCATTAGATGTTAGATTCATCGAATCTGGCAACGGGTGCAAACATGTCATAACAGTCGTCAGTTTCTTTAAAACCAATGGACTCAGTTGATCTTGTCATGCCCGTTCTATATCCATTAGGACATAACCATTTTGCATGGATCGCTCTAGTAATTAGAGTATCTCCATGTTGGTTTTGTGCTTATAGACGATCTATATACTCCATGGACTAGGCCCATATTTCTCATACAAGATCTAGTTATCTTGATCAGCATCATGCCAATCTCAACATCGCCCTAGGTTGTTCCAAATTCTGGATTGAGTCCACTTGGATATACCATTTTCCTGGTGTCACATTCAAGTGCATAGCGAAATTTAAAATTTCTTCTATTCCTTAAAATCTATCGATAAATATGTTAAAAATTTAGATCATACTTTAATTCTCCAACAAAACTTTGATGGTTGCAAATGTCAAGATGAACATCGAAATATATATTTTGAATCTAGATCATGATTAATGAAAGCTTCTTGTTTTTTTCTTTTATTATAGTTGCCATGTTAATAGAAATTTTGTATATAAGATTAGTTATGATTTATGATTATCTTCATCAATTTCATAGCATTTTCAGATTTCGGTAAATGCAATTTCATTGCAAGTATTATGATTAATGATTTCTATCAATGATTAATGATTTCTCTTATTTGATGGTTTAATTCATATATTGTCTTGATTTTTTTAGACAATAACATTACATATAATTGTTAATTTGATTCAACAATTTTTCAGATGATTTGTTTAAATTATTGGTATATTTTCTCAAATTTGATATTTGATTCCATTGGTCATGTCCTCAACTTACGCGATGTGTAAAGTTCATACCCTCAACTTACGAAATTACAATAATGACACCTAAAGTTATCAATACCGTTTATTTTTTATGCTGATACTGTAGCACTCAGTTTTCCGTTAAGTTAACAAACATTTTTTCGTTAGCATAATTGCCCTCAAAGTTCAAAAATTGCTCAAATAAGACTCTTATAGATTGAAAAATTATACGAAGTTGATCATTGATGTTCAAAATTGTGCATAAAATATAAAATATTAACGGAAGCTTTAGCGTGTCAATAATAAACGGTATTGGTAACTTTATGTGTCTTATTTCCATTTAACTGAAGTTTGAGGGCTACAACCTATGAAGCTCCGAAGCTTCTGGAAGTTGAAGCTCCAGCTTCCGAAGCGGGAGTGGCGGAGCGAAGCGGCTGTAATTTAAAAAAATATTTTTAAAATATTTTTTTTGTTTATAAATTCATAATATTTGAAAAATTATCCAAAATATCTAGCATATTATATAAGACCTTAATTAGTACCACTATGTTGTTAATTTTTGTCATATTTATTTACACACTACTTAATTTTCATCATATATCATTAACTCAAATATCATTATATAACCTTCTAACTAAATTTTCAACTCTAGTTCAAGCCAATGAACATCAATGATATTTTTTATTTATGATATAATGTGAATATTAAAGTTATCTTCATCATTATATTAACGGTAATATAAACGTAGTGATAACAATAATTTACTTTATTATAAATATATTAACAATGAACACATTTATTTTTATCTTAATTAACATATGAAATTATATGTATTAATTTTTATTTGATTTAATATATTTATCTTAATGCTACAAGAGATGCACTACTCAAAACATAAGAGAATTAACTATTAAGTATTTTTATTTGTGTTTTTGTGATTGTAAATATATATGAATTAGGAAAATTTGGATTTGAAATTTATATATTTCTTGACTTTATCTCTAACATTTAAACATTATTATTTATATTATTTGTTTTTATTATAAACGCTCCAGAACCGTATCGGAAAACTGATTATTTTTAGTTTGCCGATTCGCCGCTTCCGCTTCCCCGTTTCGACAAATCCGCTTTGGTGCTCCTAAACATCATAGGCTACAACTGCATATTTTTGCTTAAAAAGTTTTATCATATTTGCAATTTCGTAACTTAGATGACATGCACTTTACACATCCCGCAAGTTAGGACCATAGGCAAACGTTACCTATTTTTAAATTGTAATCACCAAAGTGATCAAATTATTATTTTATGGCTTATTATTATTGGATGATTTTTGCATGATTATTTATGCATTATGATGAAAATATTTAAATTTCATGATTATAAAATATTTTAAAATAGCCCAAAGGTTTATTAATTATTTTATTATCATGAGTGTTATGTGAATTAATATATATTTGATTAGGTTGATTAGTATATCCAACTATTGCTATCTTTTCTTAATTGAATATATTTTTTTATCAAATATATAATTTATTTAAACATCATTATTATTATGATATATTTTAGTTTTACCCATGAGTAACTTTAATATATTTTTATTGATTATTTGAACATTTAATTAATTGTTCTTATTAAAACTCAAAGAAAACGGATGTCTTAGTATATTGAAAGAAAATTGTTTAATCAGTTCATGTATTTTATGTGATAGTCTTTATAAGTTACAAGTTGATTATAGATTTGCTTAGACTTTGCATATCTCATATCAAAGCATTGGTACTAATAAATGTTTTCATGATGAAAATTATATTTATTTGTTGTATAAACGTTTATGATATATATCCAAAGAAATAATGCAAATGTTAATAAAAATGAAATTCTTACTTCTATAGATTTTACTAACCTTCGAGTTTGTGTAAATTGTATAAAAGGAAAAGAAACAAAACACACAAATAAAAAGATGATAACAATAAGTATGTCACTTCTTGAACTTATACACATAACACAATGACATTTGTGGATCTATTGATATTCCATCGTTTGGTGGAGAAACATATTTCATTACATTTACCGATGATTATTCTCGTTATAGATAATATTTGTTGGATCATAAATCTCAATCCATTGATGCATTATATGTATTTATCTTAGAAGTTAACTAGAAAGAAAGGTAAAAGTTGTACAATCAGATAGAGGTGATAATTTTATGGTAGGTATGATGAAACATAAGTTCAAAATCTACCTTAGTTGTTTCGAGTATGAAAGCTGAATTTGTAGCATGCTTTGAGGCTTAAGTTCAAATGAAATGGTTGCAGAATTTTATAAAAGGATTAGGTTTGGTTGAAAGTATTAGAAAACCTTTAAAACTTTATTGTAATAATTCGACAACAGTCTTCTTTTCTAAGCATAATAAGAATTCAAATGGTGCCAAATACATGAAAGTGAAGTATCTTTATATAAAGAAAACAGTTAAAGAAGAGAAATTATCTATCGATCATATAAGCACTAAAGAAGAGATATTTCTAGAACATGTAGAAAGAATGAGAATTGTCACAAACCTTTAATATTATAATAGTGACATGCGCTATATTATTAGAATAATTATTGTGATCACAATAATTGTTGTATTCTATTTTATTTCCTTAAAGTAAAATGGATACATATAATGATTTAAAATTGAAGATATGCATAATTAACTTAATTCTCCATTATAGTGTTGTATGTCTAAAATTTTATGTTAAATTGATATTATGATACATAGAAATAAATATGTTATTTTATAGATGTACAATCGCTATTATCTATATTGATTATCATACTTGATAAAAATTGGTATAAAGAATATCATAATATGATTACAATAATAACCTTTGAACAAAGTAGGAGAATGTTACTTTTATTTGATTTATTGTCCAGGTGTCATATATAATTTTGATTAAATAAATTATTTCTTTATATAGTGTTTTATGTTGATGATATGTAATACGATTATAGTATATTTACGTAATGAGAAAATTCATTATTCTACCCAATTATGTATATCATTTATTATCCATCAAATATTTGTTAATAAATGATAATAAATGAATAGATAATATTTATGTAAGTTATGAATTTATTATTAGATAAATTTATCCTAACTATAAATATTAATCTTCATTTATTTGGTATGGTGTTGTTGTTTAAATAAATTCTTATAAGTTTTTCTATTAGTATTTTATGATGATTATATTAGTAAGATTGTATATTTTAATATCTTCAAATAAACTATATACCCACATTTTTCTTTCAACATTCTTCCCCACTACTTGTCACCCTTGAACCAAACCGACCATGGCAATCTTTCCATTTTTCATATTCACCACTATATAAACCTCCTCAATTCAGATCCAAAAATCTCTACTTTCCAATACAAATATGCAACGAACGTGTGCATCATGCAAGCATCAAAGAAAGAAATGCACAGAAAATTGTACCTTAGCATCCCACTTTCCAGTAGAAAAAAGCCGTGAGTTTCGAGCAGTGCTTAAGGTATTCGGCGTTAGCAACATCACAAAACTCATCACAGGTTTAAAAGAAGAAGATCAGAAGAAAGCAATTGATTCAATGATTTGGGAAGCCTTGTGTTGGCAAAAGGATCCTCGTCTTGGACCTTACGGTAATTATCAACAAGTTTGGGAAGAATTGAGAATATACAAGAGTTATTACCACCAGTTTCATCATCAAATTCTTCCAACCCAAAAGACCATCATCAATAATGGTTTAAATATTGATGGGAATGAAATTAAACCCAACTTCTATGGAAATGCTAATTCCACATTCTGCCCTTATAACTATCGCTATCACCATTTTCAGGATGTCCCAATGTTGAGGAGAGAAAAGGAAATACCATCGGAACCACATATTGGTTAATGTTTTTTTATTAAACTCATTTCATTTTTATTATCAAACATAAAAAGAGATTAAATTGTAGATTCTCAACAATATATAATGATGATTGTATCGATTTTACAAATCAATGAAGAGTCATGCTATGAAATTGGTGGATGTTGTCAATGAGAAAATATATTGGAGTTATTTGGAAACTTAGTTTCAAAATTAAGATAATATACGATTATTATATCAATGGTAGATAGATCACATTTAAAATAATCATATTTTTAAAAATATTTAGTAAAACTTTGATGTGATTCTCGTGATTTTTAAAAATATGAATTTAACATTATTTTATGATTTTTAAAATAATTAAGGGTTTCAAGAGGAAGTCATCTTTTTTAAATGCGCTCATTTGACAACTATTATTTACAATGATGACATTATCTAGAAAAACAATGATGGTTAATGTTAGACCTCCATATTTAAAAATAATGGCATGATCAATGCCCCGAACGGGTTTCAAATATCAACGACAATGTTATTTTCATAATATTTATCTTATTTTTATGAAATTTCCACGTACCAAATTTTGCTTATAATATATTAGAGTTCAGCTAGCCTGGATGATGTGATTGTGTGCAATTAGATAACTTTTATATTAGATAAAAAATAAAACTAGACATAATATAACTTTGAATGATACATAAGGTAGTGTTATACGTAATAACGAAATTCATTTCTATATGTAATATTTTTAACTTTTTCAAAATTTAATCTAATTTCTAACGAATGTTCCATCAAATTAAAAGAAAAGATTTCATATTTCAGTTTAATGCTTATTTATAGAAATAAGATAATATTCTTGGTTAAAAGTAACATGGGCCTTGGGCCTTGACGAATCGTAGGCCATATTGCGGCTCATTGTTATAAGTTTTAAACCCTGCAGGGTTGGGTTTGGTAGCTTGCGCCCTCGCTTATTATTTGTTAACCTAGCAACATGGGGTCCTCGGCAACGCGGACGAGATTACAAATGGTGGCTCCAGTATTTCGCAATTCGCTCTTAGCGTTACGTCGGAAGAAACATTTTTCAGTTCCGTGCGGGTCATGGCTCATGCAGCGGTTCGAAGCCAGTAGCGAGAACGTGGCAACACCATAACCTCGAAGGTGTTTCGTATTGTTTCTGAAGTTTGGAAGTTTTCCTTTTTTGTTGCTAATTTGAGACATTATTTGGTTTGTGTCTGACAATATTTGGATTGTTATTCCCATCTGAGGCTTGTGTGCTCAATTTAATGGTAAAGTCCTAGTTTTCAATTTAATGGTAAAGTCCTCTTTGTTTTAAGTTTTCTTTTAAATGTATCGAGTGTTTTTGGTATCTCCTAGATTTGGTTGAGGATGTTCTCTTTGGGCAGTGACCAGTGAGTGTATATTGCATTTTCTCGATATTAAAATTGCATATCTACTGAGTATGATAATAAAAATGCCTGACTTACGGCTGCTCATATTCTTTTTGTAGTAGATTGATGAAATGCTGGATAAGGTATCTAAGTCTCAGCCACTGTCGCAATGTTGTTTATGCATCCGGTTATGGTTTAATGTTGTATATTATGAGTATAACGTTTTTTTGTTACACCAGTTTAATATGTATCTAAACAAGGAAAATTATATGGGAACTGAAGTGGAAATCTCTTACTTCTTTTGATGATATGTTCCAGTTAAATAGAAGGCTATTGTAATACCATGTTTGTCTTTCTAGACTCAGGATTTTCTGTTCTCTGCCTTAGATCAATATAGGCTTCGAAATGTGGTTGTGATATATCACGTTGACCAATGGAAGACCACGTTTATGTAGTGGCTCTTGCACTAGTGAAGCGCTGATATTCACCAGAAAGCCCAGGATTTTATAAGACTGGAGCGAGAACGTGCCATAATGATTGCCTCCAAGGTTTTTCTATTTTTTTTAAGTCTGGAATTTTTTTTGTTGCGACAAGCTTATTGGTTGAAAAGACTGGAAATGTTTGGGAAGGGATTCCCATATAAGGCTTGTGTGCTCAATGTAGTGTTTAAGACCAAGTTTTTTCCTTTTTCTGCTTGTGAGCTATCCTCCTTTTTTCGTTTAAGTTGGTGGCTGAAAATATCGCTTCTCTTGGGTATTTACAAGAGTTGGTTGAGGATGCTCTCTTTGGGAAGTTACCAGTGAGTGTAATATTGGCATTTCTTAGATATTAAAATTGCATATCTACTGGCTATGATGACAAAAAGGCCGGACTTACGGCTGCTCCTATTGTGTTTGTAGTAGGTTGATGTAATCCTGGATAAGGTATCATAGTCTGAGCCAGTGTCACAATGTTTTTTATGCACCCCGTCATGGTTTTATTCTTCAGCTCTTCCGTGGAGCGTTTTTAGAAATATTTCTATTCTCTACTCAAATTTATATTATCTAACAGTTAACATGCTGCTTTTTTGTAGATAGCACTCAAGGAAGCAATTATGTGTTGCATCGGATGAATGCATTGAGGTATACTACATTGGAATAGAATCTGCTTAATTCTACATAAGCAACATCTACTTGAAACTCCCCCATTCTCTTCACTTTTGTCACATTGTTACTACTCTTCCAACTGCAGGTCACTCCAAATGCAACCCGGATTCCTGAATGTGAACAAGCGAAAAACAAAGAGCAAAAAGCGGAAAAAGTAACAAGATTTTGATGCCTACATGAATACTTTCATTTATATTTCCAAATCAAAACACCTGATCATGTGTTGCAGACAATTTTGAATGAAGAGGGTGATATGATCGGATAACTGGCATTGATTTTTACAATTTCTCTGCTGTAAGTAGATTAACTTCCACGGGTTATTTTACTTATAAGAAAAAAGAGATTTTGTGTGAAACTGACTTAAAAATTTCTGCTACATTGCTTGTTGTAGCTAAATCTTCTAGTTCTCCATCCGAGCTTGATACAATTTCAGCACTTTTTGGCCATTCCATGCATGCAGCAACCTTCAGCTTGTACTATATGTGGATTCGGGTGAGCTCCATTGTCTAGCCAAATCACCTTTTGTGAAGCCATTCTCTTTAGATGAGATCATCAACTGATATAATTTTGTAGGTATTCTTATTTCGTGGACATGGCTTCCTGTGCTTGGAAACAGACAAACCCTGGTTCTACTTCTCTTCCACTACCCTTGAAAAAGTAAACTCCCCCTGAGCTGAACTCATTGATCTCTCCTATAATGTGAAAATCTCGAGCCATGATCTTCGGCTTGGCTCACAGTTTCACACTCCGAACTGCCACCACCTTTATCATTCGCTTGCGGTGGAGCATTGTCTCTCACAAACATCTTAGCTGCAAATTCACCTTCCCTTCCGATGCCAACATTTTCAAAGATCTAATCCGAATTCGAGTGCTCATACTTCAGGTCTCTGATATCTTGCATCTTAACAGATGCAGCAACCTGTTTAAGCAACTTGGCTTTCTTTATCTTACTTGAACCTGCTGTTTTGGACTTTGACCTTAAGAAAGACTCAAGATCAGCCACAAGTTGATTCATTTGAGAGTATTTCTCCTCAAGCATTACCTTTGCATCCACCAACTTCATTTGTACCCGTTCCTCCCGCCAAACCTCAGTCATCTGCAACATCCTCCGTTCCTCTTCCATTTCCTCTTGAACCTGAATAGACTCGTGTTTTAGTGCTTCGATTTCAGCCTTGTCATCCCTGATCTCTTTAGCAAGTTCTTCATAAGCCTTCACTATAAGTTCACGAGCCTTTCGTTCCTTTTCATACTCGTGAACATAACACTTAGCTGATAACTTGACATTCGCCAACTCGTTCACTAACTTACTGTTTACCATCTCCAAACTTTGATACTTGTTCTTTTCTCTAGTTAACTCAGCTTTCATGTCATGGAGAATAACACACACTTTATATTGTTGTTTGCTCATCCACATTGCCCTTTCCTCCTTGAGGAACTCGTCCAGCTTCTTCTTCGAATATCTACGGTCCATTTCGAGTTTTGTTACCCGGGATTTTGACTCATCTAGTTCTTCCTCAAGGGAAGATATTATTGTTGTAACATCAACAAGTGAATCATGATCTCTATGCTTGTTTACCACCTCCATTGATCTAGTTTTTTGGTTCTGAAAATGCTAGAAAATACAAGAAGTTTAGCATCATAGTGAAGAAAAGTGGTTAGGGGAACATTACATGAGGTTGATCAGCATCAGCCCCAGCCTGCGGCAACCTCATCCGCAACAGCCCGGCAGCGATTTTCCTGGAGGAGACATTGGGCTTAACTTCGTGAGAATATTTGTCTTCATTGTTGGGAATGCCGTCATTAAAATTCCACCGGAGCATAGGGGTATCTGACCTGCTACCACCTCTTTTAGCATATAAAACGACGGGTTCTCTGGTCAGTCTTATCCCGCGATTTGTTTTCCGGCGAGGTATCTTACGGGGAAATTTGGTTCTTTTGGAATTATCCATCGGTGGTGTGTGGTCTTCAATTACAGCAATCCACACCATCAAACACCAGCTTTTGTTAAATCCACAAGGAAGCGCGTGACCTTCCCACACTTCTCTGTGTAGAGGAAAGACTGAGCTCTTTTTCACTGTTTTCAGGGGTTACTCAGGCGCAGTCGGCGTTTTCCTGTTAGGCTACAACAGAACGGTGAGTAAAACTGGAAAAACATGAAACGACGGCGTTTCGAATTTATCAGAACAATTAGGATGTTAATGACTGGACGGCCCAACAACTGAGAGTTAGACAATTCGGTAACTGGTCTGAAAGTGTCGTTGGATCCATTACTCTGACTTGACAACAATTATGAAATAAATTTTATTTGTTTTCAACAATAATAAATGAATATTAATTATTTAGGACATTAATGTCAATCATGTTATGTCACATTTTAATTTAATAATTAAGATGCAAAAAGCTATAAAATTAATGTCCTCTTCATACAATTTAATGACTGAGGGGATTATATTTGTGCACCGCTTTTGAGCCGTTCAGTCGGGCTGGTCCAAACGGTAGCCATTTATCTAAGTTGCACGGGTACGGGATACGGGTGCTGAGGTGTGGGTACGGGGCTACGGTGTGACGTGAATTTAGAAGTATTTGATATAAGGTGTATTAAATTCAACATAATTTTTAAAGTATATAATTCTTAATTCATATTTGAGAACTTATTGTTTTCACCGTCTTCCAATCACTTGTGCAGTTCTTTTCCCCACCCAAAAGATCTTCCATGTAGCTTCTTATCATCCAACTTATTAACCTTAACTTTTTTTAAGAAAATGTGTGTGGGTGTGTGAATACGCGCACCCAAGCACCTAACACGCACTCGGTGCATGAAATTCTCAAATTTGAAACACCCGTGCAACATAGTCGTTTATATAACGACCCATTAATTTATGAAATGCCCTAATTTTCTAATTTTGAAATTAGCCATCGTTCTTCCATTTTTACCTTGTTTTTCTGAACTGGGAGGTCAAAGTCTGTAACTTTGTTCGTTGGCAATAAGCTTCCTCCTTATCTCCTTCAAAGCAAAGGCTTAGGATAACTCATAACATCGTGCTTGTTAACAGGCTTGTTTTTCTACGTATTTGAATCTGAAATAAGATTTTACAGAAACACACCGGTTCTATTTGTTTTTATTCCTCATACACATTGGATATTGATTTTTATTTCCAACTCTAAGATTTGAATTTTGTGTCATATTATTTGGATATATTTTCATTTGAATATGTATATATTATTGCCTTGTTTTTTTTGTTTTTAAAATATATGAACGGTTTGATACCGGTCAGTTAAACCGACCGACCAAACCGATAATATAATGGTGTGGAAAACGGTTACCGGTTAACAAACATATGATGTGGATGTGGATTCACATTTTTATGTTGTGTTCAAAAACCGGATAGGTTTTGTTCAGTTCGGCAGGTTTGGACCGGACTCGGGAACAAACCCTGTGCAGTTCAAGTTTTTGTTTTTAAATGTAAGAATTATGAAAAATCGGGGTTGAATGGAAATAGACTCTCCAAATGTCCAATAGTAGGTTGATGATGGGATAATGGGATCACATAATTATGAGCGATGCCATCTAACACGTACGCTGTGAGTATAAAATTGTGTCTGCTACAGAAAAACAATCATTTTAATGATTTATTTGTTATAATGGTTTCTAAGTTTTAGTTAATTAAAATCAAGTCAATTAATTATCAATTTTATTCGAATTGAGTTATATGTTTTAGTGGTTT
Organism: Utricularia reniformis; assembly: GCA_009725065.1. Taxonomy (NCBI): domain Eukaryota; kingdom Viridiplantae; phylum Streptophyta; class Magnoliopsida; order Lamiales; family Lentibulariaceae; genus Utricularia; species Utricularia reniformis. The sequence continues at coordinate 335,735 of RWGZ01000959.1, forward strand.
GAGTAGATCGATTATTCGAATTTTATCAATCAATTGCACTATTTAGTTAAAAAATCTAATAACAAAATCCTACTTAATCAAAATTCAAAAATGTTTTACAATTGAAAGATAACAACTATTAGTTTTATCGATTAATTGCATTATTTATTGCGTTACACTATTTTGTTTAGGTTTGACTTTTAGAACTATTTCTCATGATTTCTTAGAGTAACTTATGAAGATGAATACAACCAATTAATTTCGAATCATTTGCAAGATAATTTGAAAACATAACTTTGAATATAATTAATTTGACGATTAGTAAGTTAGTCCTTTTTTGTGTTAAAATATGGATAATGATACATTGAAATATTTATTTTAGATATCTAAATTCAAATACAATATACGTATGTTAAATAATTAAAAAATATTAAAAAATAAAAAAACGAGTAAAACCGGTTCGAAATCGGTTTGAACCGAACCGGGAGGATAACCGGTTCGTGATTCCGGTCCAGTTTTAGAACATAGTTTTCATGTAACAAAGGTAGAGACATTACCTGTAAAAGTTATCAATGGTATAGTCTATCATAACAAAAATGAGCCCATATGGTATCTAAGTGGTCATTTCTAGGATGCAAAACATTTCATATATTAGAACATTTTGATTTAATTTTTAAGCCTACTTATAGAAATTATATTATTGGGTTTGGATGGGTCTTCTAGACATTTATGATTTATCAAGCTAAAAGACCTCGGAATCGCAGTGAAATAAGAACGAACTATGAGTAACCATAAACAAGAGAAAATTTGAAATATGAAACCGTTCAATCCAATTTACAACAATCTCACCATATATTTAAATACATATAAATTGAGTCATAAGTCCAATATATCCATAACAACAAATTACATCATCAAATTCTAACATTCCCCGTGATGTCGTAATTTGAAGATAAAATTTTCGAATCCGATTTTGTATCACTCGTTCTATTATAAAATCTGGTCTACTTATCTAAGCATCTATTTTTTTTGATATGTTAGCTCTTATGTCTCAACATCTAGCCACTTTGATTAGCATGTCCGAACATCAAATTTTGTTGTGTACGTATAAGAAAAAGCCTATAGTGGGTTTTTGTTTTGATGATGAAATGTAAAAGCATTTCAAAATCGAGATTTTTTCCTACCGATAAAAGATGTTGCAAGATTGTATGTGAGACCATAGTGGATTTTTCTTTTCGTATCCAACAAAATTCTTATCGAGTGGAGTTTTGAGGATATATGGCAGAGGTTCTCAAGTTTTTGTTTTTTACCCATTTTTGTTGAATATGTAGATAAAACGAATGACCATTGGATATTGATTTTTTTGTGTGGGTTTGATGTTTTGTTTTTTTTTTCTTTTGTTAATGGTGTCTGCTATTCAAAAAATGTCATACCTTTGTTTATCAATTTCTCTCCATTTTGGTGCATTCTCCTTCCTGGGTTCGGTTGCACCTTCAACTATGTTCGTAGCAACCACCTTGTTCCCACCCTTTGAGATCTGCTAGGCTACGCCCGAGTAGATTCACACCCTGCTGTCGCCATGATTTATTCATCAAACATGGTGTGACTTCGGTGATGAAGTGTGAACGAGGTACTCAAAGAGTTTAAGGCAAGCATAACCTGAGGTCTGTCCGAGCTTCAATAATACATTTTTGCCCAAATCTGAAAGCTTGGAAAAAAAAAAGCGTTTAAGGCAAGCATAACCTAGGGTCTGTCTCTAGCAACATTTTTGCTCATTTCAACAAGAGCAACAAAAACATGTTTTCCCCTTTACGTGGATGCTGAAAATTTGAAATCTAAATCTCGTTTGAAGATAAAGCAACACAACATATGATTTTTTTCGTATGTATCCGCAGTATGTGAAAACAAAAAAATTTCAACTATAGAAACTCGCTATAACTTTAGCTTGAAAGAATTTCAAAAGTAATATTAGAGTTTTTCACCCTATATACAAAAATTGAAGCGTAAAGGTTTGAATTCGACCTACGGTTTCGATACCATGATATAAATCATATTATTAGTTTTGGAGAGGTCTTGCACCCATTTATCGAGTTACAAGACCCTGGAATCGCAGCGGAATAAGAACTAACTATGAGCAGCCGTAAACACCGAGGGATCGGAGAGTGACGAGGATGACAGGGTGACTGATCTCGGTGAAGAGGACCCCTGTGTGAGCCCAAGAAAAGAGGAAGACGTATTCGCACTACGCAGACAATGCTACCATGGTGGTCACCTTGCACCATAGGATGAAATCATGCACATAAGACGGTGACATTTGAAACTTAGTCTTTACCGTATAATTTTTTTTCGTTTTCATTTCGAACTTTATGGGATGTTATCCCTAGTTAATTTGGTATTTTTTACATTTAATTCATTAAAACAACAAAAAACATACTTGACAATAGAAATAAACTTAGAATTACAAAACAAACATATCAATCATTGTTTTGAGTATCCATTTCATTGGGTATTCTTGTACTCCGACCTCTTCAACGGTACTTATTTTCTCGGTCATGGTCATGACAAAGTCTCCATACAGGCTCAAGCCACTCGTTCTCAGGTTCCAAAGTATTAAGTTTCAAATCTATATAGTGAAGATTTAACGAATCCAAAGTAGGAGTACTGATAATGAGATATGTATCCGAAAAATGAGTAAAGCACACAATAGAACATGACCGCAAGAGAGTAGGTGTACAACCATCTCCTACACGAACATGTTTGTCTTCTCAAATCCACAGTCTTACGAGTGGTTGCACCTCGACCACGCTTAATGCGTTGAATCTCTCAAACTTGTTTATCAAGGTCTCATATTATGCGTCATGTACGCCAGCTTTTGTTGTCTTTTTCTGAAAATCTTTTAGGTACATTAAATTGTAGAGTCAAGTGTCTACCAAACTTCAAATGAGATATCTACAAACATCTTGATATCTATCAATCAAGATGAGATATCAACTTGATTGGTAGTCAATGTCCCGTGTCTTTTTCGTCATCGAAAACAAATGTCTACTTATGTCAATTGCTCTCAATCTCAAGTCAATTTAAAGCTCGAGAAATATTTTCTCTAATTTTTTTCATCAAGTTCCTCCATTTTGAAATCAAAGGAGTTGCCCCGGCTTGGTATGCCAACTTCCACACTTCTTTGTTTTTGATATGTTTATTGAGATTAGAGTTACATGTCGAAGACACCACCGACGATGTAAACGACCAGTCTGACATCCGTCTATTGACTCCACTGCCCCTATAATCCTAGCGTGTCGATCTGAAACAATGCAAGCAGTGTTCCCCTAATCATGTGGGGGTTTAGTAGATGAATGAACTAAGTATACAACTGTATGTTTTCCTCGTCAACTATTGCATACGCCAAAGGGATAACATGACCATATATATCCTTGCACACCGCAATCAAAAGCTTATGATCGTACTAGACATACATATTGTTGGGTGCACAACAGAAGTTATGAAATCGAGGTATCGACGATGTAAATATGATAAATAAATAGACACTGAAATTTAACGTGGTTCACCCAAAACATGACTAGTCCACGGGCCTACCAGAGAAACTTCCATTATTATCAATAATAAATATACAAAGAGAATCTATCCAAGATAAATATTTAGAATAGAAATTACCCAAAATAGGCGGTAAAAGAGTGTTTACTCAACACTCCGACTACCCCTCAACTATTTTGAAACTTCTCGAATATTTAGAAAATATTCTTAAATATACACATTCTTCCAAAAACTTTCTGGAAACACAATTAGAGAAGAAAACGTTTCTTCTCTAATCACTTTTTCTCTTCTACCCTAAATGAGACTTGAGGCTTGGGATGATTCTGAATGAGAATGAAGTCCTCCCTTTATGGGCGCTGGATTTGGGGTTGGTCACCAATTTTACACGTTAGTCAAAATTTGTACCATAGGTTTCTTAGACTTTCTTCTTTCTAATTTTCTTTGATGTGGACCCCACTCGCATGTGGAGGAACCCACCCATCACATATGAGTGTCATAAATCGAAATCACTGGAATATAATGATGGTATGTGTCAACGCAAGATCTGAATGATCAGTGAACATACCGGATAACTTTATCGTTCGGTCCATTGTCACTATAGTACAGATTCCTACAATGGTGTTCGGATTCCTACATTGAATAGCCGCCAGATGAATAGGAAGTCTCTCCATGAAGAATCCCAAGAGCCGTGCACCAATTCAAATGCACGTTGTATCTCATGTCATATCTTATCATATGGAACATTGCATATACATCTCACATACATATCTTTTCTAGCGTCTTTAACCTTCACATATGGGTTAAAAAATAAAAAGTTCAATTTCAATTAACAAGTTTGTATACTAAAAGGTTTATTCCTTCTGTATTCTAAATGTACTGAATTATATCACGAGCATTAAAGTTCATCGTCATATTGCAGTGTCGATTAACCACATTACCCGCACCACATGAAGGTGGAATAAAACCTCAAGAAAATTGTCAATCACGATCTTTCGCATCACATCTTGCTCGGAGATGAAATAAGCAATTTGTTTGAATCTTCATGAAGCATTCAAACATCCAAAAACTTGGTAAGTTGTCTACTACCTTAATGAAAATGTCGCACAATATGGAAATGTCAACAACAAATTGAACAACACTCTTATCTTTGAACTACATACCGACTTTCAATTCAAGATTCAACATGGTGTACGAGGAATAAACACTTCGAGACTTCACATATGCAAAATCATCCACTCTAAGAGGAGTACAACACGTGGTATATTGCAGATCAGGAGAAACTCTAGTTAAAAGTTGAGAAAATCTTGAAAAATAAAAAATATGTGCGACAATTATTAATCCCCAATTCTACCATCACATGGTCGAGGTGGATGTTCTGTTTCTGATTCATCCATATCATAATCCATATGGGGGTAACCACCACCATCTTCAACATCTTGGTGTTCATCCGGTGGTATTCATATCATTCGTATTTAATTGATACCAATAAATATAAAAAAATTACACTTATTAATTTAAAATATAATAAATCAGGTTGTCATTGGCTCATCAATAACTCATAAAGAAGATGATTCACTCAAATGTGATGCATCAACATTCTGAGATAAATTATGATATCTAAAAGGATCTATAGATACCTTGAAAAACAAAACAAAAATTGAATAATTTTAAAAAATTAGATTACAAGCTTTTGAATTGGGGCTATTCGTGATTGACTATTGCGATCGTAATACCCAATCGTGAATGGTAGATAAAACCCAATAATAAATAAAATGATTAATATTTTATGGGTTTTGTATAACGTAATAATAATTTTCTTCATTGTTTATTTGATACTTGATAGAAATTAGATATAATATCACATTAATATAATGGAAACAATTCATTTGAAAACATTTAAAATATAAAAAATAATATATAAATATTATGATCTACATATACTAAATTTTCATTCTACTTCAAATATGAAATATTGAAATAATAAAATTTGGAGATAGAAATTATTATCCCTAGTTACAAAGCAAATGCGTTTCTTCTTCCCTCTCTTTTCAGCCACATGCCGTCCGGTCCTTCACTCTCAGACAAACGACCGATAAATCTCTGTAAAACCCTATCAGTTACTGCGCCCAGTTGGCTTATCCAGTAAATTGTATCTTAGTTATCTATCAAGACGGCAGCTTTGTGTTATACTGCCGCCAGCAAGAAGCTGTGCAGCGCTGCAGGTACTGCTATGGTGAAAATGGGGTTCGCTGCCCAGACCACGAATTTCGGGCATTCCACCCTTCGCCCGCCATGTTTCTGGCTCTGCCGCTCCTGTACCCAGTTTTACTTATATTCTTCTTCCAGTAGATTCTTCTGCAGGTTCAACTTTAGTTCTAATGCTCGTTGTGGTTTTCTTTTAGTCAGTAGCTAGCCTTTTTGGCTTGTGGGTTGTTTTTGGAAATTGTTCTTTTCATGTATTGTGCATATTATTTTGTAGGCGTGAAGATAAAGGTACCCAGAATGCGAAGTGTCTCACTTCTAGTAAAAATGGGAACACTTATGTTGTTGAGTTGAATCAGAGATTCAGTTACGGTACACTTCCGCAAAGAGAAATTCAAATACAATACCGACAAAGAGATAATCTTTTTTATCCTCGGCTGAGTAATTCTTGTAATTACCAAGTGTTGGATGAAGAAGAACAAGATTACGCATTTGTTAAGGGAGATACTGCTGAAGAATGGACTAGAGCTGCTGAGTTTTTAAAAATGAAAAAGACTTTCTCTGCTGACTCGGGAAAATATGCTACAGAGTTTACAGAAGTGGACAGTGATGAAAACATTACTTCACAGAGGGGCAATGTATGCATTCTTCAGAATGGCACTCCCTTCGCACTGCTATTTGAGTTCTTATTTTGTTGAATAATTCTATGTTTTTAGATTTATTTGGTCTTATTGTAATCAACTTGTAGGTTGAAGGGCAAGGCGTTGGAAAAATTCAGTACCCACAAAGAAATAATTTCCATCCTCAGTTCAGCAATTCTCTTAATTACAGAGTGTTGGATGAAGAACAAGGTTACGTACATGTTCAAGGAGCCGCTGAAGAATGGAATAAAGCTGCTGAAGAGTATAAAAAAGAAAAGACATTGCATGTAGAGGCGGGAGGAAATGCCAAAGAATGTGCAGAAATGGATATTACTAAAAAAAAGAAGTCTCCGAGAGGGAAAATCGTTCGTACACTTCACAATGCCACTGCTATAGAATTTCACATTTCTTTGAATTATTATTAGTTTAATCATGCTTTTTTAAAAATTTTTAATTATGATTATCCTGCAGGGTGTAGGACAGGAGCGTCGTAGACCGAGTGTACATGCTAAGGAATGTGATAGAGGTGCTGGAAAAAATCCGATTAGTATTTTACATGACACTGTGCATTTACCCCAGATAAAAAATGGGATGCTTCCACAAAGTAATGCAATGGATATCATGATTGCACCAGTAAGTCCTTCAATCCCAAAAGGTAGACCAGAATATGAGGAAAATCAAAATTATGTAATCTCCGAGGATACTGTATGTGAAGTGGAGGAAACCAGAAAATTTAATAAGCGAGCTTTTTCAAGAGATCGAATTATTGTACCTTTGAATGAGGAAGTAACTTCTTCTGCGGATACAGAGCTTCATCAGAACATGCGCCGGATTTATGACAAAGTTCTTGTGGTTGATAGCATTCCTGCTGCCAAGAAAGTTGTCAATCTGTTAACCAATCAATTTAAAAATCTAATTCATGCATGCGATACCGAGGTATGATATCAATTTCCTTACGGTGTTCAGTTATCGTCTGAATTACTGAATTTGTTACTTTTAGATTTATTATATCCAGAATTTGGTCTTTGCAGGTGGCTGACATTGAAGTAAAAGAAGAAACTCCTGTTGATCATGGCAAAGTTATATGCTTCAGTATATATTCTGGTCCCGATGCTGATTATGGGGAGGGAAAATCATGTATATGGGTAGATGTTCTTGATGGAGGCGGAAAGGAGATACTGATGGAGTTCGCTCCTTTTTTTGAAGATGAAACAATTAAGAAGGTAAGTTGATGCAGCAGAAAAGTTTTCAAAGTATTTATTTTACTTCCCGGATCCTTTTTATGCATTCGTTATTATTGTTTTATGTTTAAATTATGAGTACCGTCTTAATGTTTGTAGGTATGGCATAATTATAGCTTTGATAGTCACGTGATTGAGAATTATGGTATTAGACTATCTGGTTTCTATGCTGATACAATGCACATGGCTCGTTTATGGAATTCAGCACGCCAAATAGACGGTGGGTACTCTCTAGAAGCACTCTCTAGTGATTCAAGCGTCATGTCTGATGCCAAAAAAGGCCATGACAATGACTTAGTTGGAAAAGTATCTATGAAGACCATTTTTGGCAAGAAGAAAGTTAAAAAAGATGGATCTTTCGGTAAATTGGTCACCATTCCTCCTGTTGCTGTGCTGCAACGAGATGAGAAAAAATTATGGATATGCTATTCTGCAATAGATTCAATAAGCACATTGAAGCTTTATGAAGGTTTGGAGAAGAAACTGAGATTGAACCCGTGGACTGTCGATGGAATTTACAGAGGATGTATGTTTAGGTTTTACTTAGACTATTTCCGTCCATTCGGGAAGCTTCTCGTAAAAATGGAGAGAGAGGGAATGTTGGTTGATCGTGCATACCTTGCTGAAATCGAAAAGGTAGCTATTGTTGAGCAGCAGGTTGCTACTGAGAGATTTCGTAAGTGGGCTTCTAAATATTGCCCTGATGCAAAATATATGAATATTGGAAGTGATATACAGTTGCGCCAATTCTTTTTCGGTGGTGTGCAAAACAGGTATGCACCGGCCTAAATAATCAGTGAATGATATATTTGGTTTTTTGCTGACATTTATTTCAGTCGTATTCATTTTGATTTTTTGTTTTCTGCAGAAAGGATCATAATGAGTTTCTTCCAATGGAAAAAGAGTTTAGAGTTCCAAATGTAGATAATATAATTGAAGAGGGCAAGAAGAGCCCTTCTAAGTTCCTTAAAATCACATTGCGTAAGCCGGACTATCTCAAAATTTCAACTGATAAGTACACGCCAAGTGGCTGGCCTTCTGTCAGTGGAGATGTTTTAAAGAGTCTTGCGGGCGAAGTTTCTACTGATTTTGACTTCGGGGGTGATAACGATGGTGAACACTCTAGTGAAAATGTTGATCAAACTTTTGAATCCAATCATTCGTGCACGCATCGGGATACTGATACATCTGCATATGGAGCAGCCTATACTGCGTTTGGTTCTGGACAGGAAGGCATAGAGGCGTGTCATGCTATTGCGGCTTTGTGTCAAGTTTGTTCCATAGATTCACTAATATCCAATTTCATTCTCCCGTTACAGGTATATTGTATCAACTTTACAAAAGCTATATTATAGTAATGCTGATGCGTTTTAATTTCTCTTGAATTTAATGTAGGGCAATCATATATCAGGGAAGGATGGAAGAATCCATTGTTCTCTAAATATTAACACCGAAACTGGAAGATTATCCGCAAGACGGCCTAATTTGCAGGTTTTCCCAATATCAATTTTTTTGTTGAGTTTAGCAGCCATAGTTTAAGCTAAGATGTTTTTCTTTGAAGAATCAACCTGCATTAGAGAAGGATCGCTATAAGATTCGCCAGGCATTCATTGCTGCACCGGGGAACTCCCTGATTGTTGCTGATTATGGACAGGCAATAACTTTACCCTCTAAAAAGTTTATTATTAAACCTGCATTTAGTTTTTGATAAAAATGTATTTTTGTGAACAGTTAGAACTACGAATCCTTGCTCATCTAGCTAACTGTAAAAGCATGTTAGACGCTTTCAAAGCTGGTGGGGACTTCCACTCCAGGACTGCGATGAATATGTATCCCCATATTCGTGATGCGGTGAAGCGGAAAGAAGTGCTTCTCGAGTGGCATCCTCAACCTGGTGAAGATAAACCTCCAGTTCCTTTGCTAAAGGTTTGCTTACTTTCCTCTGTAACATGATTTTTGACCAGGATTATGCTTACTTTGATTTAGATTTTACTCTCTCAATAATGAATGCATGAATCATTATTGCTGCTCTTTTAAGGATGCTTTCGCCTCTGAAAGAAGGAAAGCCAAGATGCTCAACTTTTCGATTGCTTATGGGAAAACAGTTATTGGGCTAGCTCGTGACTGGAAGGTGAACGAATCACTGCGTCCCGGTCTTTATGACATTTTGTTTTAACTAGTTATTACATTAAAGAAGCTTGTGGTCGCAGGTTTCTCGTGAAGAAGCTCAGGAGACAGTTGATCGATGGTACAGAGACAGACAAGAAGTACTGGTTTGGCAACAAGAACGGAAGAAAGAGGCCAGACAATGTGGATTGGTTTACACATTGCTTGGGAGGGCTCGTCACTTCCCGTCACTTGAAAATGCAATTTCTTCGCATAGAAATCACATTGAGCGTGCTGCAATCAATGCACCCGTCCAGGTTTCGAATAGATTAGAGTGAGTAAATTCATGCATTCTTGTGCAATAATGTAACATGTTACAACAAACTTGCAGGGAAGTGCTGCAGATGTTGCAATGTGTGCGATGCTCGAAATATCAAAAAACGGGCGTCTACAAGAACTTGGCTGGAGACTTATTTTACAGGTAAACAAATACATAAGCCTTGAAACATTAAAGCCAAATCACATGAGAGGAATTTGGTTGTTTTATTAACAGATTCATGATGAAGTGATCCTAGAAGGACCAACTGAATCAGCTGAGGAAGCAAGAAGTATCGTGGTAAACTGCATGTCAAAGCCTTTTAATGGAGAAAATATTCTGAATGTGGATTTATCTGTTGATGCCAAATGTGCACTAAACTGGTATTCTGCCAAGTGACCTCCCATGCTTTATAGTATGAACTTGGAGGTGTTGTTTGTGAGTTTTAGTACATAATCCATTCTCATGTAGTATTGTAATTGTACCCTCCTGCTGTGGATCTCTAGATAATCTGGTAATTTAAGGTGTCTTTTGCAACTTCATTTCATTCCGTCATCATCTAGACACATCACAACACAATACAACCTACTTGTACCCAAAAAATTGCGTTGGGATTGATTTCTACTCTTTGAAAATGGAAATATAATGTACCAAAAAAAGTTGCATTAGGATTAATTTCTACTCTTTGAAAATGGAAATATAATGTAAATAATTGGGCACGTTTTATTAAATTATATTCAATGTTTTTTCCTTGAGTTGATGTTTTTTCCCTCTCACGTCGCTTTGCAGCATTCCTCTCAATCGGTCGTTGTTCAATATCTGAAGGTTATGTTCCCTCACTGCTTGCTCCTACAGTAGATGCACTAGTTGCCCTTCGATCGATAGAACGTCTCCACTTTGCCTCGTTTCTCATTACTCTCCAACAATGCTCATATGGAAAGTGTTTAGTTGAAATTCTTGAATCTATTTTGTATGCTTCTTGATAAGATTTTTGGGCTTCTTGCATATAGTCATTTTCGGTAAAACCACTTATTTTTCTTGCATAAACTGCATCATAAAATCCACAAAATAACCCAACAAGTTTGTTAATATCTGTCCACTTCTTTCGAATTGATTCTGATTCACGGGGCTTGTTGCGAACAATATTGGAGTTGTAATAATTTGTAATTCTTGCCAAAATCATGTGGATGTTTGAGAATTACCGACGATAGGATTAACAGATACATTTAGCCATGCTGAAACGACTAAGAGTTCTTCTTCAGATGTCCACCGTTGTCTACCTCGTTTGGAACTTCTCACTGTTGAATCAAATTGAATGTTTTCAAGTCCGTCGTGACTAGTAAATCCGTGAGAGAATGGAGGAGTGGAATCCATGAACATTGAAGATTTTACTAGGAAAGTAGATAGAGAAGATAATGCAATTTGTGTACAAAAATGAATACAACTCTAATATTTATATACAATTTAGAAAGATCAAAGCATTGATAATATTTGTTGTGTTGCAATTATTTTCGAATCTCCCAAATACCAAGAAGATCAAAACATTATCTTTTAATTTCTCCTTTGTCTAATGTTGAATAAGTATTTCTTTGATTTATTAGAATTGTGACTAGTCATACCATATATATGTGTGTTTCTTTATTGTGTTGCAATTATTTTCGAATCTCCCAAATACCAAGAAGATCAAGACATTATCTTTTACTTTCCCTTTTGTCCAAAGTTGAATAGGTGTGTCTTTGATTTATTAGAATTGTGACTAGTCATGCTATATATATGTGTGTTTCTTTGTTATGTTGCAATTATTTTCGAATCTCCCAAATACCAAGAAGATCAAGACATTATCTTTTACTTTCCCCTTTGTCCAATATTGAATAGGTGTGTCTTTGATTTATTAGAATTGTGACTAGTCATGTCATATATATGTGTGTTTCTTTGTTGTGTTGCAATTATTTTCGAATCTCCCAAATATCAAGAAGATCAAGACATTATCTTTTAGAACTGTAATTATAATCGAAAGAAATGTAATCTTTTAAAACATTAAAGGTAGGGGATGTTATGCGATCTGAAGAGTTCGTGTTCAAAATGTGTTCGGTTCGTATATGATCGTGTTTGTTCGTTCGAATATAAATATGAACTTTGTTAGAACATTTTTCACGTTCGTTTATAATTTGAATGAACATAAATATTTGTGTGTACAAATATATTATTTTATTTATATTTAGTATAAAATATTATTAAATATTAAAATTTAAAAGAACTTTAATCCATAGTTTTAAAAACCGATTAGAACCTGTCGATCCAACCGGGAATCAATTACACTACCGATCCAATTCGAACCGATTAACAATTATTTTAAAATCCGGTTTTATTACGTTAAAAATCCGGCCGGACCAGTTTTTTTGCAAAAAAACCGGTTACAAAATCGGTTTGTTTTTTAAAGTAGGTTAAAGATGAATTGCTTGGCACTACGAATCATACATTACTGCATCTTTAGTTCTTCTAGATAAACTCACGACTATCAAGGGATAGAAACAATTCATATAATATTTTTAGTGCAAGTTTTGTGTCTAACTAATGCGACCTTCGGAACTCGATACCCCGAACATGGTTAGACCCAAGCTTAGCCAGGCCAGCCCAAGTGACATAAGCCGAACTTGGAGGCCTAGATCCAGCTCACGCGAATGGACGGCCCGGCGAGAATAGTCGGGCCCGAAGGCCCATTCTTAGTGATCGGGACCGATCGATAGAATCATGCGTTCTCCTCCTTATCGGGACCGATCGGTCCAGGACACACAGACTATGCTTCGGGGCATCCACATTTCTCAACATGTGACAAGAACCTCGGACAATCATGTCAGAGGCGTGCCTGGTAAAGTCGTACGGGCATCCTTTTGGTCTGGAGACAGCCGGCTAGTAGCGCCGAAAGGTCTGGCGCCGCGCAGCCGGCTAGAGCTACGCCCGGCGGCTGTCCCGCCCGACATGAGCCGACCAAGCCGCATGGGACAAGCACAAAACGACATTCTACTGTTCACACAAAAGGAAAGACGTATAAAAGGGACACTTGGGAACGAAAATGGAATCTTCTCTTCTTCGGTTTTCTTCTGGTTTTCCTAAATCTTTCCATTCTCTTGTTGTTTCTAATAAACAAACATGGCATTTGTAATTAATAGCTTGATTATTGGATCGACTAAGAGCATTTCTAGCTCTTAGTCAATTGGTTTTTTCCCTTCTTTAAGGGGTTTTCCACTCTAAAATTGTCTTGTCCTTTTCTATTTGATTATTAATCGTTTTCCCCCTACAAAACAAATTAAAACCGAGTTCGTCTTGCAACGAACCGGACGACTGTTGACACCCCCGATTTTCATACCACAACAGTTTGGCGCCGTCCGTGGGGACGATTTTCTAATCCCCATTTGAGGTCTTTACGTGGGATAGGATAATCAAAGGCATGACAACCGAAACTTCGACGAACGATAGTGATACGCTTCCCAGCAGCCTTCTAGCATCAACGTTCTCTCTGCAGGACCTGGAGGCTGTTGTCAGGAAAGTAATAATCGAAGTTACGTCGGAGAGGAGTGGAACAGAACCACCGGCTATCACAAGCCTTGTTCCAGCAAGCAGAGGGTACGAAAGCGACCCCAACGCGCGAAGCTCCGATGAAGAGGAGATTATAAGGCGCGGAGTGACGATGAGGAGGCAGAGATATCAATCTACTCCGCCTCCCCCAGTTAGTACCCCAACTTCCGTTCCTGGGACCGATCAAGAACATATGAAAAGACGGATCGACGAACTTACTAGGGAGTTGGAGACCCTACGAACGTAGAGGGATTGCAGACTCGATCTTGGGCGCAATCCTGGGCTACTCGATCGGGCCATTGATGCCCCGATCAGGCGGAACAAGGATGATGACTGGTGGCATAATCTACATGTGGCCCAGGAATTATCCCAGCATTCTCGAGGTGTCTCCGCCTTACTGGAAGATTTGATGCTCCCTTTTTCTGAAGAGATCTGAGCGGCAGTCCTCGATCGATATTACCGCAACCCCGAAGGGTTGCCAATATTCCGAGGCGACGGTGATCCGATCGATCATGTCGCAGACTTTGAGCTGAGGTTGGGGACTGTTCGGGACTCTGACTCACTGAAGTGCCGCATCTACGTGGCCGGATTACAGGGCGATGCCCGGAACTAGTTCAAGATCTTGCCGACTCGATCCATACAATCGTATGGCGGATTCATCCTGGCTTTCTCGGAGCAATTTGCTCCAAATGTAGGACCGCCTCGAAGTAGGTAGGAACTATACAGCTTGAAATACATCCCGTCAAAGATGAGTCTCCGTTCTTTTATGGAGAAATTCAACAAAACCGCTCGGGGTATCAAGCTGGAGCTCAGGTACAAAATCGACATCTTGCAACAGGTCCTCGGACCGTGCGGCCTGTCGGCCAGCCTTATGAAGAGCCCACCGCCCACCTTAGGAAAACTCCTTCAGAAGATCAACAAGTAAATCAAGGTGGACGAAGTGCTGAGAGCTGGTTATCGGAAGCCTAATGGTAATTCTGATACCGCAGGCGATCATAGGGTTTCATACCCTAAAATGCAGCCGCGAGAAGTAGCGGCTGTGGCTGAGAAGGATGTCCCCCCGAAGAAGTAGGACAATCAGGTATATTGCAAGTTGCATCACAACCGCGATAACCCGACGTTGAAATGCCAGCTGCTGCGAGAAACAGTAGCAGTGATGCATAAGGAGAAGCCCGATAGTCATAAGGGCAAGCGGGCGGAGTCTCCACAAAGGAGCTATCATGGTGACGATCGTCACCGGCCGAGAGGGAGAGACAATCGGGGCCAGCCCCGACACTACAATGATCGGGCAAGGGATCGAAGATCCCCCCAGCCCGAACAAGACAGAGGCCAGCACGACCAAGAAAACCGTGGTCAGAGCCGAAGGAGAAGATGGTGGGGCCTTGGCGGTAGAGCCCAGCAGAACGAAGGTGGAAGACGGGAGCATCCCGCTCCCCCACCTACTGAAGTAGGCACCCAACCTCCTCCTAATGAGGTGGTGCCTAGAGAAAGGGAGGTTGTCGGAGATATTTATGTTATCTCCGGCGGAATAAGAGTCAATGAGTCGGTCAGGGACCGAAAGAGAGCAGTGCGCGAGGAGTTCCCCGAAGGCTCTGAGTCTGTGGCGCTGGTCAAGTATGAATCGGCCGAGCGGTCCTCTACCTTCGAGGACGATATTACCTTCACCGCGGCCGATTGCAAAGGGGTTACCAATCCCTGTGATGATCCTCTCATCATCATTGGAATCATCACCGACCGACGGGTCCACAGGATTTTGATGGACACCGGGGCTTCATGCAATCTAATGAAGCGTGAAGTAGCTGAGATGCTGGGATCCGCGGTTCATGATCTCTCTATTGCCAACATAACCCTTTGGGTATTCGACTAATGGAGTGTCATACCGTGCGGGAAAATTGTCTTTCTGATCACGTTGGGAGAGCCAAATAAGGACCGATCGGAAACTCTGGAGCATTGTCGTTGAAATCGATCTGGCTTACAACGCAATTATCGGACGAACCGGCCTTAGTAAGTTTGAGTTGGTCCCTTATACGTACCACATTATGCTCAAGTTCCCCTCCGCTCTCGGGGTGATTTCTGTCAAAGGGAACCAGAAAGTAGTAAGACAGTGCTACATGAGCTCGTGCTGAACTCTAGCACCTATGTAGAGAGCCCGGGTGGATTTGCTTGAAGAGCCCCGCATCCCCGAGGCAAGCTATGGAACCCGTTGGGTTCAAGCTGATTAACTTGGTTGAGGATGACTCAACCAAGACTACCCGTATCGAGGCGCACATGGCCCCGGCTATTGAAGAGGAGCTGCTCCACTTGCTGAGAAGCAATGTTGACATATTCGCCTGGATCCCGGACGATGTGCCTAGGATTGACCGATCCGAGAGTGAGCATCGGATCAACACTGAGCCCGGAACAAAACCTATTAGGC
Organism: Utricularia reniformis; assembly: GCA_009725065.1. Lineage (NCBI taxonomy): Eukaryota > Viridiplantae > Streptophyta > Magnoliopsida > Lamiales > Lentibulariaceae > Utricularia > Utricularia reniformis. Next base: position 351,761 of record RWGZ01000959.1, read on the forward strand.
AAAAGAGGAGACGTTATTCTACTGAGAAAATTGAGGTCATCCGGGCTGAGGTGAACAAGTTATTGCGGTCCGATTTCATTATGGAGATTCACTATACTGAATGGGTTGCGAACCCAGTGGTGGTCTTCAAAAGAGATGGGAAGTGGAGGATGTGCATTGACTTTACCGACGTCAACAAGAGTTGTGAGTCGGATACTTTCCTGCTGCCGCATATTGACCGATTGGTGGATGTTGTAGCTGGCAACACAATGATGAGTTCCATGGACGCTTACTCCGGGTATCATCAGATCTTCCTTGCTAAGGAAGATCAGAAGAAGTCATCATTCATGACGGAAGACGGCGTTTATTGCTATGAGGTTATGTCTTTCGGCTTAAAGAAGGTTTAGGCCACGTTTATTGCTATGACATACCAGAGGTTGGTCAATAAGATCTTTAGGGATTTGATAGGCCACGTTATGGAAGTGTATGTTGATGAGATGATTGTCAAATCCATGAATGATGAAGACCATATTCCTTATTTGTCTCGTTGTTTCGAAGTATGCCGTAAATATAAACTCAAACTAAATACGAACAAGTGTTGCTTCGGGATCTGAAGTGGCAAATTCTTGGAATTTTACGCTTCTGAGAAAGGCAAAGAGGTTAATCCTGAGAAAGTTCAGGCGATTATCGAAATGCAACCTCCGAGAAATAAGAGAGAATTTCATAGGCTTATTGGCCGATTGGCAACGCTTAACAGGTTTATCTCTAGGTCCACGGACTGGGCCTTGCCAGTTTTCAAGGTGTTAAGGAAAGCCAGCCATCTTGGCTGAACTGAAGAGTGCGATCGAGCCTTCTCAGACCTGAAGAATTATCTGAACACTCCATCTGTGATGGTGAGCCCGACCTACCATGAACCTTTAGGGTTATATCTGGCGGTATCAGATGCCGTAGTCATCGCAGCTTTGGTAACCATTAGGGATGACGTTCACCGACCTGTCTATTACGTGAGATATTCCCTAGTACCAACCGAAACCAAATACACTACCTTAGAAAAATTCATGCTAGCCTTGCAGAAAGCTATAACCAAGCTTAAGCATTATTTTGAAGGCCCAAAGGTTTATGTGTATACTGATCAACCTCTGAAGGCAGTTTTGAGTCAGACGGACTCAAATAAAAGGTTGGCCAAGTGGAAAATCAAGATCAGCTCCATGTATCTGGAATTCGTACCCCGAAGGGCGATTAAGGCTCAGGTTCTCGCGGATTTCGTGGTCGAAATGACCTGATCAACCATATTTCTGAACCAAGAGGACGACCGATGGGTCATTTATGTTGACGGATCAACCTTCGGGGGAAAGGGAGCGGGCATCATCCTTACCACACTACAAGCCGACGTTATCCACTCCGCGGTCAAATTCTTATTTTTTGGAACGAACAACGTTGTGGAATACGAGGACGTGCTATCAGGGATGACCTTAGCCCGAAAGATGGAGTTGCTAAAGTGCGAATGTTCTCAGACTCCAAGTTGGTGGTGAAACAGTTCGCATGAAGATTTGAAACACATGAGCCAACCATGTAGCTATATCATGCAAAGGTCCTGGAGTTGTCAAAGAAGTTCAGTGAATTCTCACTTGACCATGTGCCTAGAGAACAAAATAAGGTGGCGGATGCATTAGCTAGACTAGCTGCAGGCCTACCAGATATTGGACCAGGCACCGTATCGGTCCACATTCAGGACCGACCTTCGGTCGAGATATCTCTGACCGAATAGTCACTTGAGGAAATTGGGGTTTATGCCATGAACTTCAGAACTTGAAAATAAACAACATTGACGCACCAGGGAAACTCACATGGATGGACCCCTTTATCAAATATTTAACCAATGACCATCTACCTTAAAATGAATCTGAGACTAGAAAGATTGAGACCCGGGCCAAGCGATATGTGTTAAATGACTGGCGATTATTCAAGTGGAGTTTTAAAGGACCGTTCTTGTGATGTCTCTCCCCTGTTGAGGTTGAGGCCATCATGATTTATGTTCATGAGGGGATATGCGGTATACACTCCGGAGCCCGATCTGTATATCATCGCATTATTAGGGCCGTGTATTTTTGGCCGACGCTCCTCGAGGATGCTAAAAAGTACACGAAACGCTGCACTGCTTGCCAACACCATGCTCCGGTCCCCCAACTACCAGGAGCACCCCTATCAATGACTTCACTTCATTGTCCATTCGATAGATGGGGGATTGATATCTTGGGACCGTTTCCGCGATCGGTAAAGCAGCGGAAGTTCTGCATAGTGGCGGTTAAGTATTATACAAAGTGGATCGAGGCTGAAGCAGTAGCTATTATTTCTGAAAAGGTGGTGAAACACTTCATATGGAGGAACATTATAAGTCGTTTTGGAGTGCCTCGTGCTTTTGTATCAAACAATGGACTTCAATTCCGTGGTAAAGCCGTTCGGGATCTTTGTGTCATATTGGGTATTGCTCAGCATTTCTCGTCGGTGGCTCACCCTCAAACTAACGGATTGACTAAGATCTCCAACAAAGTTATCCTGAAGGGATTGAAAACTAAGTTGGAAGATTTCGGAGGAAAGTGGCCCGATCACATTTACGAGGTTCTATGGTCTTACCGGACCACACCCCACTCAACGACTCAGGAATCTTCATTTTCTTTGGTATACGGGTCCGAAGCGGCCAGTCCAGTGGAGGTTGCCATACGATCACCTCGAATCACCCAATATGACGAGCATTTGAATGATGAACGAATGTCATTGGACTTGAAAATGATTGAAGAGAAACAGAACGACATCTATGCGCGCATGTGTGGTTATCAGCGAACTATGGAGCGGGCTCATAACAAACGGGTCTTGCCTAGACACTTTTCGGAAGGCGACCTTGTTCTCAAGAATGTGAGAGTTCAGAGAAACGTTGGGAAGCTGGACAGGAATTGGGAAGGGCCCTATCGAGTCCTAAAAATCTAAGGGGCTAGGGCTTATAAGCTAGAGACTTTGGATGGAAACGAGATCCCCCGAACTTGGAATGTTATGAACCTACGGCAGTATTTTGTATAAAACCTTTGACAGTTCTTTGGCAATTCTGAACCGTAAAATGTTTCTCATATATGAAAAAGTTACAATATATGGAATACAAACTATTTCTAGTTAGGTGAGTGACCGATCTTGAAGTTGGATTTTCTAGACGAGTTTGGACTGGTGACTGTAGCGGTCCATCCATAAGGCTCCCAAGTAGTGGGACCGCTCTGACGAATCAGTGCTTCCACGCTTGCTGAGTACTTAGATGGATTGCAAAACTCCCAGAACTCACTACGAACTTAATTTCTCCTTCGATGGCACCCACCACCTTGAAACAGCTCTTGGTTCTTTGTGCTTAGCCATGAACGAGATAACAGAGACAGAGTTAGCTAGTCAAAGCGCAAGCCGAAGCTCGCCATGGGACTGTTCTCAGAACCGGGGCTTTGGTTAAGCTTGCCATGTGACTTACAAAGTACCAAAGCAACGCCACCAATGTCATAATATTTTACAGGGACGGATTCAAGTGTGGCCTTTTAGCACAGTTAAAATCCCATAACTTATTAAGCCCAACAAAACTCTAAGTTAAGTTAAAAGGATCGTTCGGTCCGGGTTCAGTGTGAACCCTGATCTTATACTTCGTAGAGATATTCTATTTAGGAAATGGAGTTTACAAAAGCAAATACAGAAGGGAATGGACTTGAAAATTAGAGATCTAGTCTATATGTTCTTCTTCCTTGTCTGCTTCTCCAGACTTCTCCGCCATCTATGCCTTGAGATCTTCTATCTTTTCCCCCTCTCTTCAACTATCTTATTGACCGATCTCTCCATCACGTCAAAGAGGGGATAGTTGGGATCATTTTCCAATGGGGGCTCTTCTAGCTCGGGGATCTCACGGAAGCTTCCATCCTTGGTTAGGGGGTCGATCGTCTCCCAACGCTCATCTTCGAGATCTAGACCAAATTTATTGATCATTTGGTCCTTCATGTTATCCATGTATTGGGAGACGTTTGGTCCATAAACGTTTGCCGCTAAGGCAAACATTAGCGGCGATCGGAGCAAACCCAGAAGCGCTTCCCGGACCGCTCCCTCAGTCGCTTCTTTGCCCCTAACCAATACTTCTCCATCCTTTCCTCCCGGACCGATGGAGAAGTTTGTTGCTCTCGTCATATAATTCTTGGATCTGACGCTCCAGTTCCAAAACGCGGCTGTTGCGGAGTTCGCAGCTGCTTGGGCTTCTCTCGCCTTGGAGGAAGATATTGAAAGCTTAGTGTCCGCCCTAAGCAGCTCTCCATTCAGACGGTCCTGATAGGCCCGGACCGTTTCCAGCTCTTGTTGCTTAATCTCGACTTGCCGCTGAGCTAAGGCAAGTCGACTCTCTAGATCTTCAAAAGCCGAAGCAATGTTTCGGCTTAGCTGGACGACAAAGACAAGGTCCAAAGCCCTTCTATGTGCGTGCAAGAAACAGCATTGATCAGAACAAAAACCCGATTGGGCGACGAAAGTTGAAGATAACTTACCATGGCCTGAGACTCGAGATAGGATAGCACCAAGCCGGAGAGTGCGCCATCGATACCGGGTGGGTTCTTTCTCCCCAAAAGCTGGTATTCTTCAAGAGCGGCGTCTTTCCAGGACGGTGGGACCCTTTTCGGCCCCCGAGCTTTCGAAACGGAGGCTACAATCTCCTAGATAGCCTCTCGAACGAATTACGGGCTCGATGTTGAGGGGACCGATCTCTCCCCAATGGTGATCCCTTTCGTCGGGATCGGGGTTGCCAGCCTGCTCACTGCCGATCGCAACCGCTTGTATTGCTTCGGGGCGTCCTCTTCGGGGCCCCCTTGCTATTGGTTGGGGGGACGGAGGCTTTGACACTTTGTCCCCCAAGCTGGCAGATCGGGGGACATTCTCCATCCGCATTGACCCCTGCAACAACAACCACATGACGTTAAGATCCAGAGGGGAGTTATTTCCGATTCTGTACATGGCGTGAAGGCCTAACGATCGAATTCTTTTAGAAATCACATCGTCCACCTCTTCTATTGATCAGGGCTCCGGCCTCTGACTACTGGAACTTCCCGCCGATCGCGAAGATCCAGCAGCGGCGTTGAAGATTGGCTTCGATGCCTGCAGTTGGGTGTCTTTCTTGGCCTTTGCAGTAGCAGCCAACGCTGCAAGTCGGTTTGCAGACATCGTATCTATGGAATCTGCAAAAGAAGAATAATAAGGATTAGGAGATATGAACTAAAGCAAGCCAAAGTCATACCCGATCCTTCAGACTCCGATGAGTCGGAGTTAGAGAATTCCCCTTCGGGGCAGGGGCACCGGTCCTGCCTACCACCCCAATCTCTAGCTGCTTCTTCACTGGAAGTATGTCTATTCGTTTCAGACACCTTTCGGGAGGAGGAAGTCTTGCCAATGTATTGGCAATATCCTAGCGGGATGGGTTGAACAGGGTTCGGCCCAACTTCCCGATGTCAAGATGAGTGGTTAGGAAGGTGACCTTCAACAGGTCTTCCCTCGGAATGTCTATCTAGACGTAGCAAGACTCTCATTCATGAAGGGATCTTCATTGTCAACGATAATACAATCCTTCGTTCTGGTCGCTAGATAGTACAACTTACGACCTCCTAACAACCTCCTTCCCCTTCGGGATCCCACCGAGAATAGGTTGAAAAAGTCTCTCTGGGTTGGTTTTACCCCCTGCTTATGGCAGTAAAAGATAAATGCGACTATGTAAACGTAACTGTCCGGAAAAAGAGCGAATGTGGGACAGTGAATCTCCCGAAGTACGGCCACGACGAAAGGATATAGGGGAAATCCCAGGCCGGACCTCAGGGAGGCATAGCTAACGGGTAAGGCGGTAGTAGGAACATTCATCTCAGCGGGAAGGAAGCAGAGAACGTCTTCCTTCCCCCTCCAGATGGGATAATGGGTAGGGATTGAAAATTTGACCCGATATCCTTCGAGGTCTATCTAAAAGACAATCGGATACCTAGCCCTACGGGGTGCCATGGATGGTTACCTTAAGATTTGTAAGGAACTCGGAGTTTGAAGACTATCGAATGAAATCGCGAGAGAACTCTAGTGCTCAGATTTTCTTTTCGCGGATTGCAGCAATGGTTACACAGTACCGAAATCCCGACTTTTATAGTCATGCATTGGCCAGGGTGACACGTCACCCCTGCAGGCAGCTGCAGTCTGACAGCCAATCCCCATTTGGAATACTGAAAGGCGCAGGCTAATATAGAGCCCAGAATTACGATTTTTCCCATGACCGTTACAGATTTAAAATTTGAAAATTGACGCCTTGAAATTTCTTAAGTACATGATCGGTCCTCAAGGACGCTGTCACGACCCGTTCGGGTATGGTCCTCTGTTGGTTCGATCGGGCACCCCTGCCTCAAACGCTCTCAATCTTATGGTCGAACTTACATCACCACCATGATGGCGATAAAGTCCGAGGAACTAGTGATTTTCGGAACCTGGTATCCCGAACCTGGCTAGGCCCAAGTTTAGCCAGGCCAGCCCAAGTGACATAAGCCGAACTTGGAGGCACAGATCCAGCTCACGCGAATGGATGGCCCTGCGAGAACAGTCGGGCCCGAAGGCCCGTTCTTAGTGATCGGGACCGATCGATAGAATGATGCGTTCTCATTCTCATCGGGGCCGATCGGTCCAGGACACATAGACTATGCTTCGGGCCATCCACATTTCTCAACATGTGACAACAGCCTCTGACAATCCTGTCAGAGACGTGCATGGTAAAGTCGTACGGGCATCCTTTTGGTATGGAGACAGCCGGCTAGTAGCGCCGAAAGGCCTGGCACCACGCAGCCGGCTAGAGCTACGCCCGGCGGCTGTCCCGCCCGACACGAGCCGACCTAGCCGCATGTGACAAGTACAAAACGACACCCTACTGTTCACACAGCAGGAAAGGCGTATAAAAGGGACACTTGGGAACGGAAATAGAATCTTCTCTTCTTCGGTTTTCTCCTGGTTTTCCTTAAGTTTTCCCTTCTCTTGTTGTTTCTAAAGACAAACATGGCATTTATAATGAACAGCTTGATTATTGGATCGACTAAGAGCATTTCTAACTCTTAGTCAAGTGGTTTTTTTCCATTCTTTCAGGGGTTTTCCACTATAAAATTGTCTTGTCATTTTCTATTTGATTTTTAATCGTTTTTCGCATACAAAACAAATTAAAACCGAGTTCGTTGCACAATGAACCGGACGACTGTTGGCACCATCGGTTTTCATACCACAACACTAGCAAAATAACAATTTTGATCCATCTAATTGCTTGTTGTTGTGAATTTTGACAAGGTACACAAACATTTGATTCGATTTTCGTTCGTTCAATTATTTGTTTAATAACAGTTTTTGTTCTAGATCTAAAATCTTTATTTGAATGAATATGGTGTAGATTAGTATTGCGATGTCTTCAATGTTTTTTCATTTGACTTATACTAATATGTATTCGATGTTATAGTAGTAGTTTGTATAGAGCAATGAGTTAGACGAACCATTGGATGAACTTTTTTTACTTTACTTCATACTATTATTTGATCATTGAACTTTTGATCTCTAAAACTCTAGTTCTTTAATTGAAAAAATAAGTGTAAACTTTCTATTAAACTTTTTTATATTATCTAATTACGAATTTTAAAAATTTATTTACAGTTTTGTAAAGAAAATATATTTTGAAATATATATTCATTTTTGTTTTTAATATTCTTTTTTATTTTTCTATTAAATATGTTCAAACCGATTTTACAATCCAATTCAACTGTAGAAGGTATTTATGGTATATACCGGTTCGACTGGTTTTAAAGCCATGTTCTAATCTATAATATTTCACATTATCTCTTCATATTTTTCTATTATATTATAAAATTATAGTTATTATAATGTTTACTCTTTTTTTCTTTAAATATGAAATTATTTTTTTAAATTTTAATTTAAAAAGTTAATTTAAATATTGAATTCAAAACTCATTCTTATTTCAACATGTTATTCGAACGAATATGAATATTTATTTAAGTATTTGAATATGAATAAACATGAATATAGAGAGTTCTTTTGGTCTATATCCAATAACAACATAACTGAAGAATCATAATTATGAATTGGGTTACGTCTATGAAGTTGGTTTAGATTTGCCTAGTTTTTCATTATTTATTGTTTTAGATTTAAGATGCCAACCCATTATCTTCTTCACTGTTGAGTGTTCAAAACTTGAACAGCTTTTGAATTGACATTTGCTAAAAAGGGAAAATACAACCGAACGGTGAACACCTGAGAGCCAGGCGTTCGGATCCCGTCCTTTGTTCGACGATACATTTGTGTGTCGTCTAAGAAAGGTCAGTTTTTTGCTGCAAGATTTTATTGCTTTACTTGAAGCAACAGTATGTTTAAAAGCAAACTTGTTATTGGAAAAGAACTTCTCTCATTGAACGCTTTTTTCTGGGCACTTTTCATTTCCTGATTTCTTGTTATGTGGGTGCAAGTTTCAGTTTGAAGATTCATCATTCGTATTCTCTCGAAAACTGTAGGTTGGGGTTTTGTTTGCAATACTTGTATAATTTGTGATTTGCATTCTTCTACATTGTTCTCTCTCCTTACATTCTTGATCGCTATGCTGTGATTATTGGCCTTTAAGCTTTGCAGTTTGAAATGGTATGTTTTAGAGTATTTTTCCCACTTTCGTACTGGTTTTCAGGTTCATTTTTTGCTGTTTCTTTGTGGGATTCTTGAGTCCGATATTTTAACAGAATGATTAATCTGAAACATTGCTCCAAGAACATTTGGGAGTACTCCAACACTTAATTATCAATTGGTCTTTCATATGATAATACCTTCTTGTTGTATTGTGTACAACATTGTTTTTGTTAAATTTCTAGAGTAAAGTCAATTTACATGGAGAGTGTGTACGGATATAACGTATAATAGGAAAGAGACCACACCGTAAGTGATTTGAACAAGTCAATTACTATGGTTCTCAACACTTTTTATAAATCAATCCAAACTACATATCATTTCTGATTTGGGATAATTGTCATATTTCAACAGTTTTTTATCCTATATTGAAACAAATTGCAGAAATCCAGAAAATATCGACTTGTTTAACCACTTGACAACTAAGGTCAATTTACGTGGGGAATGTGCATGGTTACAACATATAAAAGGGAAGAGACCACATCGTAAAAGACTTGAACAAGTCAATTATTATGATTCTCAACACTTCTTATAAACCAATACAAACCACATCTCATTTCCGATTTGGGACAGTTTTCATATTTCACCAGTTTTTTATCCTATATTGAAACAAATTGCAGAAATACAGAAAATATCGATTGGTAAAAGGTGTAGGAGAACAAATCATGTATTTGGTGACTGATATTGAGAGTCCTAGGATTGAAGAGTGTGCGTGAAACTGCAGTGTAGAGATATTTAGAACATATATTCAATCATCCACTGGTTCTAGTTTGTTGCATAATTTTTCTATTGTTGTTTCCTCATAATGGTGCATTGCTGGTTTAATTAAGAGTTTTTCAAGATATGAGAAGCTTGTAGAAAAACAATATTTTTTATTGAACGTTGGTGGTGCATTGTTTTCTGGTGCAGGGTCATTTACAAGTTTAGTTTGTTTTTGAAAACACTGATTCTGGTCGTCTGAAGAATGGTTCATACATTGGAAGATATAAGGGGTGGTGGAGGATCTGTTAAAGTAGGAACCACAGGGACAATCAGTTCCCTCATGTCTAGAGAATTATCTTCATGTGCAATGCATCCATCATCCTCAAATGCCGGAGCTGAAATCCCTGAAAAACCGAAGCCTAAAAACACAGCAGATGAAGCAAGCAGCAGCAAAAGCATGATTAAGCTGGAGGATACTCAAAAGAGAACAAGGCGCCAAACTGGAAGTAGCAACAAAATCCCAATGCTTAAAGGTGATAATGTTTCGGTAGACGGAACTCCTGCAAGGCGAGGCAAGACTATGAAGAAGTCTAGTGTTGTTGAGATCGTTGACATAAAATGTGGACATCCAGACAAGACATGGGTTAATCCTATAGCTAACAGGCTCAAGAAGCTTGGATTCTCCAAACTGTCTGAAGGTTCTGTCTAATGTTCAAAATTCCTAACTTGAGAAAATGCTTTCTGCAGCCATAGGTACATTGAATCTCTTCCTATCTTTGCTCTGAGATTCATTGCTATTTACACATTCAAGGTTTTGTTGGGAGAATTTCCTTGTTTACGACTCACTGCATGTTCGGTAGTAAGGGATCTTGATGTTTTATGATCACATAATGGGATTCCCACTTACTTTATAAAATATAATGAACAAGTTTGTAAATATCCTGCTGCTATATATATACAGGACAACAAGAGAAGATCATGAAGAACCAATAAAATGACTGTTTTTATGATCCTCGCAATCGGGGTTTGGATTTGCTAAAGTGACATCGAAAGCTACATTTTCAGATTCATCACCTGCAAACATCTACAACATCAAGAGTATTTAAACAACATTTGATATATGCATGAAATGGTACCTCCAAGTACAATTTCCATTGTATTATATTGTATTTTTGGCTCTTTTAATGAGATGACATTTTGGTCGTTCATCCTTGCTTTGGAGGTTAACATCAGTTTCAACTAACACTAATTTATCCGTTTCCCAAACACACTGAAGCTTTATAGTAGCTTCTTTCCTAGGAAAATATTCCCGGATTATCTACATAATAAATAAAATCACGAACACTTCAGTCGAAGTGAGTGAGAACAAAGCTATATAAAAAGAGCAGACACATGGTTATGTATTTTCAAAATTGAGCTCAAAACTGAGAATTCACCTCAAGACCATGTTGATCAAATTTTATGGCATACTCCTTTTAAGAATGTGAAGAAAAAGTGTTGTAGACAAGAACAACATCAAGAAGTATCTACAAGTAAAGGAAAAAAATGGAATTTTTAACCATGAATTCCAACACTATCAGAAATCATAACGATGTGACCGGCTGGTATCCACACTAGTATAGATGATGGTTGTCATGATTCGTTAAAAGAAAATTTACCTGATGAACTAGTACTCTAATGCGTCCGAGTACAACCAAAATTGTTACAGAAAATTTAATGAAAAATGACTGAGCAAACAGGGTGGGTATGAATCAAGGAGAAGTGCTAAAAATGTTTGTTTCACAGTTAGCAACGAAAACACAAATGCTCACTTTTAAAATGGAAATGCTTTGATGTTCATGAGTGAGAAATACAATTAGAACAAATCACATTTAGAAGCTTCAATTGAACTTGTTCTTTGTGATTAGATTTTGATTTCAAATTGAGTTGCATGAATCATTTGCACGATAGAAGAAAATAATAAATTTCACATGCAATCCAAGAAAATTTAAAAATATATAATAGGTTTGGAGTGGAGTTCATAAACTTAAGAAACACAACGTGTATGAAGGATTGGAGTGTGCGATATATAGAACGGATATGAAAAGAGATTAATCATGTAAGGCATAATCAAAAGCACAAAAAAAATGTTCGAAAATTTGCATCGACAAGGATACATAGCTGCGTTCAGTAAGGGCTCAACCATCTGCAAGAAGATAAAAAAGAAGTTACCATGAGGTGCGTTCATAGGATTAACCAAAATGGTTCCCAAGTTAGATAGCGAGAATAAATAGGGGAATTCTGTAAAATATGGTGAATTTTAAACAAGTTATATTTTTTTTGAGGTGAATAGAAACACGAGCGTTGAATATCATGTTTCTTAAACACAAGCGTTTAATTTCCCCAATTCAATAGCCAATCGAGTTTGTCAAAATTGACTCAGAGGACGATCACTTTTGGCAAACTTAAATGATCTTCAATTTTCTCAAAGTTGACCGTCCTTCACCTTTTATAAATATAATCATTCTCTATCCATTATTTTTCACTCCACTACCAATTCATTCATCTCCTTTTCAATTTTGTAGGTATGAAATTTTATATTTTATGTTTAGTTTTTTAATATTTAATTATGTTATTATTTTATTTACATATTGGTGTTATATATTGATTAAGTAATATTATTATTTAATTACATATCGATGTTAATGTTGGTAGATTTAATTTCTTTAAGGGTTAATGTTATTATTTTAATAGTAATTAATTGATATAATTTATTTGTTCGATCAGAGATGGACCCGTTTAGTTGATTTTCTCAAGGGAAATTATCGTTGTTTATGGATTTGTAGATGAGTCAATGCAAACCTGGTTTGTTTACTGTATATTTTTGCGAAATTGGTGATTTTTAATTTTAAATTTAATGTAGATTATCTTCATGAAGAAGAAGTTGACCAATGAGATGCAGAACCTGATTCATATGCTTTTGAAATTGAATTTGAACTAGAACCACCACATTCACGAGTTAATGGTAGTGTGGGAGATAAATCTTTTACCCACACAATTTTTCAGGCATCTAGATTGGCTCGGGGTTTAACTGAAGTTTCTCCGGATATTCGATCGAGTACATACCCTTTGGAGATCCCGTGTTTGTGGATGATTTTTTATTTGCTCAACAAAGGCGTGTGTACTCATCGTATAATACGATGAATCTAGAGTTGGAGTTGGGTATAGGATTCGAAGATAAAGCCGAAGTTCAATATGTTGTTTGTCATTTCCATATCGTTAAACAATATCCTTTCAAAGTTATTGAGAGTACACCCTCTTGTTGGGCGGTTGAGTGTTTTTTGAAAGGTCAAGTGGGATGTCGATTTCACATTCGGGCGAGATGTGATGCGAATGACCATGTGTGGCAATTTTCAAAAATTTCTAAGCCACATTCTTGTGGTGCTTGAAATGTATCTACCAGACATCGCAATATGACCTTGAATTTCATAGGTCGCGATATGGTACAATACATATGGAGTAAAGGAGGTATGAAAAAGTTTATCTTATTCTTCTTGATGTCTTATAGTATGAGTATTTGTTATAATTAACATATTTTAATTTTGTGTTTTCATTTAGTTTGAAAGTGACAGATGCTAGAAAAGAAATGCAAGTTAGATATGGGTATGAAATTACTTACGATAAGGCATGGCATGGGGTGCAACGCGCTTTCGAATTAGTGCATGGGTCTTGGGAGTCATTGGTAGAGAGGTTACCGACACATTTAGCTGCCATACAATGGAAGAATCGTGGTATACCATTAAAGCAAATATAACAATAAAATTTACAGGAAATAGACAACATAATTTGAAATTATCTCGTACATAATGGGTTGTTCCACACTCCCATGCCAACCCTGCTCTCTAGGGTTTGTGTTTCCCAGTACTAGAACAATAATATTACGGTACCATGTATAATAAGCTTATTCGTCAATAGCATTAGTACCTGACTCATATAGATGTTCCAACCTCGAAACCACAAACCTAAAATATCATAATGTAAAACCTCCCAGTTTTGCCCTATTCCACCCAATGTACGTGGCTCTTATCGTAATTTTGCTGAATAGATGGTGGTATGCAGACTGGAAGGCCTAACTGTCTCGTAACCACTCAATGTTATGAGGCTCAACTATACCGAAAAAGAACACTGGCCCCGAGTACCTCCAAAGAGCTTCGGAGAGTTCACGAACATTCGCAAATATAAACATAAACATAAACATAAACATAAACATAAACATAAACATAAACATAAACATAAACATAAACATAAACATAAACATAAACATAAACATAAACATAAACATAAACATAAACATAAACATAAACATAAACATAAACATAAACATAAACATAAACATAAACATAAACATAAACATAAACATAAACATAAACATAAACATAAACATAAATATTGAAATTAAAATGTAGATATACCCCAGATCGACGAAGTAAATCCAACGAATCCCGACAAATACTCAACTGATGGTTAGCAACTCCAGTGCGAACCATGCGCCTAACGTAACTATCATAACCACCATCAATTATACTATAAATGAACTTAAAGTAACTATATAAATGCATAGATAGCTCCAACCAAAAATCATCTGGCATGTGGGATCATACTCGTTATTTGGAAAGTGGCCTCCTAACTCAGGACAAATAGTGGGCAATCAACTATATGCCCAAATCTATTGAATTAAAAAATGTTAATCATCTTAAACTAGTATTACAATTTAGTGTTTACCATCAGCAAACGCATCAGACCATCAAGAGACCGACGTCTCATTGCAGCCTCGCACAAATTTCGATACAAGCAAGCTAGAACTGCTGACCCCCAACTAAACCTCTTCGTTTCTTCATCGTCCGTGAATAGATCTAGAAAAACCAACCTAGCCTGATCATCGTGTGTGTCTGGGAAAAGAACGCCGCAAACTACAATGGCGGCAATCGCCCGAGCTAATCTGGTATAATATTGTATTAAAATAATACATAACAAAGCAAAGACGAATGATTTGTACCTCAAAGCTTCGTCATCGGGGGAAACCATAGTAACTGATCTAGCTGCAGCTATAATTTGATCTCCTAATGACCCCAAACAGAAACACCGGCCATTGATGTCATCCTCCGTTGCAACCCAGCCGAAACGCTCCAACAAAAACTAAAACCACTCTCCATCTGTCCGAATTGTTCTTTGGCAAACAATTGGATTCCCGTCAATCGGTAGACCCCATATCAAAGACACATCTTGTAATGTGACAGTAGCATGCAATTTAAACACGTCGTATATATCCATTATAAGATCATATGAGTAAAAACAAATACTTACTTCACCGCATGCTAATAAGAATGTATGTGTCTCTGGTCTCCATCGTTCTACTAAAGCACTCAAAAGATGTTGATCCAATTGCAACCGATTGCTTTTGAAGACACCGTAAAATCCCCACATGTTAAGAACACAGGCAACATTCTCGATGATTCTTAAATTTTTGAGAGCTTTCTCCCAATGTCTAAAATTTAATATCTTGCCGCTAGCGTCCCCTCAAAGCAATTTTCGAGAGATGTGTATGTTCTGCACATTTAAAATTCCATGAACAATTTAATGATGCCTATAATCACAAACATGTCTGTATAAATTTATAAACAAAAAAGAATGTATTAATTGACACAATTCAAAATTCCATGAACAACATAATGATGCCTATAATCACAAACATACACACTAAATCCATCATTTCAACTAAAATAAAATACACAACTAAATCACAGTTTCATAAACAACATAATCATACCTATAAACACAAATACATACACTAAATACATCACTTTCAACTAAAATAAATTACACAACTAAATCACAATTCCATAAACAACATAATTATACATTATAAACACAACACAATTTCAACTAAAATAAAAATACACAATTAAATCACAATTCCATAATCAAAAAAATCAAATCTATATTCACAAATAAACATACACAAACATTATCTAAATTTAAAATGTTACGATTCAAATATACGTAAACAATCCGAAAACATACGTAACAAACCCGAAAACATGAAATAAATGGTAATTATTCGAAACCAAAATTACCGATAACGAAACCCAAAAAATATGGCCGGAAATCAAGCTCTGAGGCAGCAGAATGGCGCAGTGGAAGGGACCAGCTGCGGTAGCGAAAAAGGGAGGAAAAGAGAGGAGAAAAAGGAAAGAAGTGAGTCACATTAACCTAAATCGATTAAATTCGCACTTGCCAAACTCGACCGTCCCAAGGCTCAATTTTAGCAAACGCGAGCGATCAATTAAAATACAATCAGTTTTCCTGAAATCGATTGTCTGCTGAATTGGGAAAATTAAGCGCTCGTGTTTGGGAAATGCGAGTCAACGCGTTATTCAACGCTCACTTTTTCCAAACGCGATTCACCTCAAAAAACATAACTCGTTTAAAATTCACCACATTTTACACAATACCCCCATAATAAACCTCTGACAGCAGACGCGCAACTCCGAGAAACCTCTCAAAGAAATTATAATTGTAGTCGTTTTCTCTTCAAATTGTAGAGTAAAGTGAACAGATAATTGAAGTAGTATACAAACAAAATATGCAATAGGTCAATTTAGCATCCATTGCATCTGATTTTGGCTACACACGTTCACAATTTCACATGAAAATACCTCAATTACCTGACATTGTATTTGGACACATTACTGGAAGAAAAACAATGTGGCTATTTCATCACGGCTAGAAAACTTAACTAAATCCCTTTCCTAGTTCAAATTCACTAGATACACATTGATTTATACACAAGATTGATTTTCCATGCGAACTAAACAACCATATACATTTGGAAAGGATCATTGCCTTTCCAGAACTCGAAGCTTTTGTCTTGGTTTGTTACCATTTGTCAGGTTAAAACAGAAATCTAGAATATCTATAACATTGGCCATCTTCAAAACCTTCAAATCCCTTTCAACCTAAACTAGACTTATCGTTATTTATCTTGGGCTTATTAAGTTATTGGATTTAGTTGTTTAGGGTATAAAACCCTTGTTGTATTGTGTGTAAGACAACTATCGAAAATATCATATTCCGTATCTTCTCTCTATGGCTTCCAGCCGCTCTCCTCCTCCTTCCTACGTCTTCATCCTCCTCCCTTTCTTCAATCTAATTCTTCCCATTTTCTATCTCACTCCTTCGTCTATTCCCCATCTACGATCTAGGGTCGTAACAAGTGGTATCGAAGCTTCCGAACCTTGAACAAAATAGATTCTTGTGATAAATGTTCCCTGAATTCCTTTGTAACACATCTTACAATGGAGATGTGGAATATGATTATCATTCATAGATCCAGCATGGTAAGTCCACCCAACTTGACTTACGAGAATTCATCAAGCATCAATTATGGGGCTTCGAAAAGAAAATGAATAAGATCCTTAAAGATAGCAGTGAAACTCTCTGCAATCAACTCTCACCATCTCCCACGAACTCCATGCCTTCACATAAGAACACTCCAGGATTAGAAGTCCTTAACAATCACTCAACATCAAACAAACTCAGATTTATTGTGAGCTCAATTCTAACTCAAGCCTACGGTCACCCGAAGAAGAACATCATTCAAAAGTTTATGAGTAAACTGGAGATGTTTTCCAATTTATCTGGAACGAAGAAAATGAAATGCGGAAGAGTGTTATGAAGACATCAGAAATAGCTCAAGATTTTTTGGGTAATACTAAAAAAATAAATTGGTCTTCTCACAAGTTAGTTGATGTTGCTTCTCGTAATTCAAACACTGAAAATTCAATCACAGAAATAGAAACTCCAGGTCTTGATTCAACTAGTGGCAGACGAAGGGAAAAACATATATTGTATTGCAAATGGAAGGAACTGCATCGGATAAAGAATGCAAGCCTTCCTACAATTGATTATGTAATTCTTGTATCATATCTGGTTTTAGTGAATTAAGAATCAAGGTGAATACCTGATTCTCATGGTTTTCTCCAGGATTCTCCTGTTCCACGTAAACATTGTGCGTGCAAACAAAATCAACAAATCAGAGATGATTAAAGGAAGAAATTAACAAGATCTGAAATCTACATTTGCTTACTTTACGTTTGATCGGATGTGATTCTATACCCCAACAAGTGGTGGCCAATGTAGGTCCCTAATCCTGCTGAAATCAAAGCTGAAGACAAGAAGTTCAGCCTGACAGTAAAGGAAGCATTAAACAAATCAGATCAAGAAAATGAGCTGATATTGTATAAACAAAGGAGAATGGCTGGAGAACCATACTCCATGATTAAGCTTACCTCCAAGAATTATTCGGAATGAAAGAATAGAATGTTGGATCTCCTTTATTGCATATTCCTATATGAACTTGTGAAGTTTGGAGACAAGCGACCATAAAAATACACAAAGGAGGAGTGAGAGATGAAACACATCCAGACCCTTGGGTTCGTTGAACAAAGTGGATAGACAGTACAAATTATTACCACGATGTGAAAGAAACTGATGCTAAACAGATGTGGGAGAAACTGGAAAGTATTTTTTAACCAAAGTCGACTCAATCTCAAGGGTTTTTATTCAAGAGGGTGATGAGACTTAGATACAGGGAAGGAAATCCAATTACAGACCATCTGGGCACATTTCAAGAAATTATAAATAAATTAACAGATTTTGATTGCACAATGGAGGACAAAATTCTGGCTCATATGCTTATAGGCGCATTACCATATTCTTGGAAAGCCACAATTATTTCATTGAATTCCTCAACTCCTATGGGAGGACCTAAGCTTGAAGTAGTAAAAGAATGTTTGATAAATGAAGGGCTAAGGAGGGAAGAAATGTCATTCTCATCAAGAAAAGAGACCATTGCAGCTGAGAATTCTAGAAAATATCAAAGCAAGAAACAGTAGAAGAATCACAAGACTGCTCCTACACAAGAAAAGACATAGACTAATCCCAAGGAGGAGAACAAATCCCAAAAGAAGACAAGATCCAGCAACTAGTGTGGGAGGAAAGACCATTTGAAAAAGGACTACTAGTATTATCTGAAGGTTAAAGATCAAGGATTGATCAACACAACCAATGATGAAGAAGAAGAGATTCTGGATCTTCTCTCTACTCAAGAAGAATTGAGAGTATAAGAAGATAATCATGATTTAAACATGAATTGGATAGTGGATTCAACATCATCNGGAGGATCTGAGATTATACCTGTTTTTTCACTCACAATAACTTGCCACAAACCTTTTGACTTGAGGATGGTTGTGAGTTTTATTGCCCAAGAGAAGTAGTTTGTGCCTTCCAGCAGCGGTTGAGCTTGGTTCACCCTGCTGCTTGTCATCTTGTCCAGCTTTCACAGTTTACAGGTTCCAGAAACGAATGAGTTTACCTCAGTTAAATGCTCCGATACCATGTTGTTTTATAAATCTATGAAGCTTCATATGCAGGGAGTCAAACGGATAGAGAAAACAAAGAGCGGTTGTGAACGGTATCAAAATAACTTCATTGAACAGTAGGGTTTGTTCGAGTAGCTTTTATAGTGGAGCACCACTTACACGTGCCTATTACAAAATAAAGACATTAAACGTTTTTAGAGATAAACTGCGACTTTGCTTCTGTCTTCACGTAATCAGTTTATAGCTTTTATTTTCTTTGTCTCTGCAGGGGATTCTACAGCCTTGGCTTCAACATCCTTCGACTTGGCTTCAACAGACCTAAGCTTGAAGTAGTAAAAGAATGTTTGATAAATGAAGGGTTAAGGAGGGAAGAAATGTCATTCTCATCAAGAAAAGAGACCATTGCAGCTGAGAATTCTAGAAAATATCAAAGCAAGAAACAGTAGAAGAATCACAAGACTGCTCCTACACAAGAAAAGACATAGACTAATCCCAAGGAGGAGAACACATCCCAAAAGGAGACAAGATCCAGCAACTAGTGTGGGAGGAAAGACCATTTGAAAAAGGACTACTGGTATTATCTGAAGGTTAAAGATCAAGGATTGATCAACACAACCAATGATGAAGAAGAAGAGATTCTGGATCTTCTCTCTACTCAAGAAGAATTGAGAGTATAAGAAGATAATCATGATTTAAACATGAATTGGATAGTGGATTCAACATCATCTTTTCACTCTACACCGAGAATGGAGTGGCTTACTGATTTTTTTTTTGGAGATTTTGGGAAAATCAGAATAGGGAATCACACATGCTCTAAGATAAGAGGGATCGCTAAGATAGAAGTGATTACTTCATTAGGTAAGAAGTTGATCCTACAAAATATCAGATATGTACATGAATTAAGAATCAATCTTCTATGTGCAAATGCCCTAGACAAGGAAGGATATGCTAGCATTTTAGCAAATTTATCCTGGAATTTGATAAGAGGGGCTGAAAAGGTAGCAAAAGGAAATCTTGTTGACACACTCTAAAAAAAATCTCTACAGTTATGCAAGGAACATGTAAACTTAGTGACTAAAATTGAAGATATGAACTTGTGGCATGATAGAATTAGACATATTTCGGAGGAAGGTTTCCTAAAGCTTTAGTAGGAAGGTCTGATAAAAATGGAAAAAGGAAGTCAGAGAAAGTGTGTGAAGACTGTATTTGTGGGAAACAAATTGGAAATGCTTTCAAAACTACATTGGTTCAGAAAAACAATCCATTTGATATGGTTTTCAGCAATGTTTGCTCAATAGACAGTAAGTTTAGGGGAGGAAAGAAATATTTCTTATCATTCAGTGATGATGCCAATAGAAAAATGTGGATATTTCCAATGAAGACAAAGAGTAAGACTTTCCATCTATTCAAGCAGTGGCTAGCATCAGTGGAAAGAGAAAAAAGAGTGAAACTGAAAACTTTAAGATCTGATAACGGGGGAGAGTATACTTCAAACGAATTTCAAGACTTCACAAAATCGATTGGGTTGAGACATGAGACCACAATACAAAGAACTCCACAACACAATGGAACAGCTGAAAGAGCAAACAGAAACCTATTGAATAAAGTCAGATGCTTGCTAAAGACATCTAGACTTGGGAAGGAGTTCTGGGTAGAAGCTTTGAGTGTGGCATGTTATTTAATCAACAGATCACCCTCAAAGGCAATTAAGCGGCATCTTCCAGAAGAAATGTGGAGAGAAGAGTCACCAAACTTAAAACATTTGAGAGTATTCTGATGCAAAACCCTAGTACATGTACCTAAAGAAGAAAGGACTAAACTTGACAGTCATGTGAAAAAATATATTTTCTTATGATATGGAACATAAAAATTTGGGTATAAACTATGGAATCCACACATAGACAAAGTTTTAAGATCTAGAAATGTGGTGTTCTTGGAATACCAGATTATTCAAGATATAATACCAAAAGATTCAAAGGCAGAAACTAGAGAAATAACAGTAAAGGGAGAAGAAATGTTACCTGAGGTATCACCTTTAACTAGTAAAGTGCATCATGATCTAATTGACTCATTTGATGTGCAAGTGGATGATCCAAGACATGTAGAAGAAGCTCCACAGGAACCTATAGTTGAATCAATGCTAGAAATTGAAATCAGTCCACAAAATCAAAGAACAGTCATAATTAGAAAGTCATCTATGAAATATAATTATGATTAATATGTTTTATTGACAAGTGATGAAGAACCAGAAACAGTAAGAGAAGCACTAGATTCAACTGACAAACATAAATTGTTACACGCCATGGAAGATGAACTTGACTCTTTAAGAAGAAATCATACATATGAGTTGGTCAATGCACCCCCTAGAAAAAGACCTCTAGAAAATAAATGGGTATTTAAACTTAAACAAGAGCCAAATGGATCAATCAGGCACAAGGCCAGACTAGTTGTTAAGAGTTTCAGATAGAAAAATGGAATAGGCTTTGATGAAATCTTCTCACCAGTGGTTAAGTTCATAACCATCAGAATTGTGTTAGCACTAGTGGCACATATGGATTTGGAACTTGAACAGATGACGTTAAGACGTCATTTCTAAATGGAAACCTAGAAGAGCATATCTACATGAAACAACTTACTGGTTTTGAAGCGAAAGGAAAAGAAGATATGGTGTGTAAACTGAAAAGAAGCCTCTATTAATTGAAACAAGTACCAAGGATGTGGAATAAGAAGTTCAATGGTTTTATAGAGGAAGAGAAATTTTACAGAATAGAAAGCGATCACTATGTCTATGTAAAACAACTGGAAGGAGGTAAGTTTATAATATTACTCTTATATGTTGATGACATTCTAATTGCAGAAAAAAACAAGGAAGGAATAACAAAACTAAAGGTACACTTCGCTGCGACTTTTGAAATGAAAGACATTGGTCAAGCAACTAAAATCATAGGGATGACTATATGCAGAAACAGAGAAAATCACACTCTAGTCATATCCCAAGCTAGCTATGTGGACAGAATCCTAATAAGGTTTAGTATGGACGGATGTAAGTCAGTCACCACTCCTATGTCAAATCAGATGACACTAACCAAAGAACAGGCACCCTCAACAGAACAAGAAGCTGAGGAAATGGAAATCATACCTTATGCTTCGGCTGTAGGGTCAGTCATATACCTTATGGTATGCACTTGACCTGACATTGCATTCTCAGTTGGAGTGTTAAGTAGATTTCTTGCTAACCCGGGAAAGCAACACTGGGAGGGACTGAAGTGGATGCTGCTCATATACTTGAAAGGGATAAAAACCATAGGTTTAGCATTCAGGAGAAGCAAAGAACCTCTTAGAATCAGAGCTTTTTCATATTCTGATTTAGGAGGAGATGTAGACAGTAGAAGATCCACTATATGTTTTATTACTATGCTAGCTCAATGATCAGTATCGTGGCAATCTAGACTACAGAAAACAATTGTTCTATCATCAACAGAGGCAGAATATATGCCCTGACCGAAACTACAAAGGAATTTATCTGGATTAACAAGTTGCTGCATGATCTCAGAATGAACAGCCAACAGCCGGAACTTCTCTGGGACAACTCGAGCTCCATCGAGCTAATTAAGAACTCCACCTTTCACAATAGAACAAAACATATAGATCTAAAGTACCCCTGGATACGTGAAGTCTCTTAAATCAAAAGGAAATAACGATAGAGAAGGTCATATTAGGAAAAATCTCACGGAGATGCTCACAAAGTTAGTTACATTTGCTAAGCATCAGTTATGCTCAACTGGAACAGTTCAGAAACAACTGTGAGAAAACTAGGGTTTCTTGTCTTCGTGGTTGCTGGATTGAGGAGAAGATTTGTGAGAGGTACGTAGACCTTTTATACCTAGGCTAACTTGAGTATTTTTTGGTGTTTACATGCCCAACGAAAAATTCCAGACCACCTGCACGAAGACAAAACAAATGGGCTACATACGAAGACACAAATCAGAGGAAGTTTAATAACTGCTCTGATTTAGGAATAAAACAGGCTGATACACAAGGAGTGCGGCTTTTCTCGGTAATCAATCAAGAACAAGTTAAAGGTAAGGAAGAAATAGGGAGTGGAGCTCACCGACATTATGTACAAGGCTATTCCAACCAGATTCAACTAGTGGCAGACGAAGGGAAAAACAGAGGCTGTATTGCAAAGGGAAAGAACTGCATCAGATCAAGAATGCAAGCCTACCTACAATTGATTCTATAATTCTTATATCTTATCTGGCTTTAGTGAATTAAGAATCAAGGTGAATACCTGATTCTCGTGGTTTTCTTCGGGATTCTGAGATCAAGGTGAATACCACATAAACGGTGTGCGTGCAAACAAAATCAACAAATCATAGATGATTAAATGAAGAAATTAACAAGATCTGAAATCTACATTTGCTTACTTTACGTCTGATCAGAGGTGATTCTATACCCCAAGACATGCTTACTTTCAAAACTAATTGAGATACTAAGCAAGAGCATTTCATTAGTTGATTCATGTGAAGACGATTATGATCCACATCAAGAATTCATTAATCATTATTTTGGGACTTCATTTCCCATGCAACTATTCCGCTGGAGAATATGAGTGGTATAGAAACTGAATTGTAGCAATGCATTGATAAGTACATGAGAAACTTTTGTCAAGATTTGCACTTTGAGAAGTTCCACAAGTCATCCGAGAATACAGTTGGTATCCGATACATTATTGATCATGATATACTTTTGGGTAGAATTGATGATATTAATTCTCTCAATAGCATTAGTGTAATCAGGAAATTGATGGATACAATTTGTGTATTCAAGAGTGGAATATGTTGATTTTATATTGGTTGTAAAGCTATAGCCACTCTACAATTCTAAAGATAAAATGCTAGTTGCAATCGTACTCTTTTTCTGTATCATATTCCAGAAGCATACAAATATAATTCTGAAAATGCTTGGACTATTAGAATTGAACTATTTGAAATGAGTAAACTCTTGGATTATTCTAGCATTGCTGAAATTGCTACCCATGAGATTATGATCCCCAAGGCTACCTTGTTGTCTTATGATATAAATGATTTTGTTTTGAATTACTATATGGAATTTGTCTTAGTTCAGTTTTTATACGAAACAAAGGTTACTGAGATTTATGATGTTATCTTTTCGAGATTATTCAGTCAATTTATTTGATTGCTTAGGGAAGTTCAGAAACGAAGGATGAATCAATCCATTAGCATATACGACATAAAGATTCAAATATCAATGAATATCAAGTGGCCAAGCAAGAAACTTAGAAGTCAAACTTCGGACAAACTAAAGGAATGCACTTGTGTACTCATTGAAGTTACGATCCAAAATTCGGATATTTGCCTATGGACAAGGGCTTTTTGTTTTTTACTTTACTATTGAAGGACCTTCCTATGCCTTCTTATTATTGAATATGGAGAAAAAACTAGGTGGCATCAATTGAGATAATGATTATGTTCGGGAGTGCGCTCATTAATATTACCAACTTTTGCAATTGCAAATGCTCATATTATCGGCTGTCGAGAATTTAGACTTTCAGATCTCGGTGAGGGAAATATTGGATGGATGACACAAGACTATGAGGGGGTGGAATCCGACTTACATCGCTCAATAAATGACTTTAGCCTTCAACTTACGATTGTGCTCCTCTGACATTTGAGAGACATGAGTCTGCTTGTAATTTGAAGGAATTGATTGGACAGAAGCATGCCTCTATGGTAAAGAGTCCATTATCACTTGAATTTGAAGATGCTAATACAAAGAATGAAGATATTGGGCATATGAATCACATTGAATTTATCGTTATTTATCTTGGGTTTATTAAATTGTTGGACTTTAATTGTTTAGAGTTTATGGTATAAAATACTTTGTATTGTGTGTAAGACAGCTATATAAAATATCATATTATGTATATTCTCTCTTTGGTTTTCAGCGGTTCTCCTCATCCTTCCTACGTCTTCATTATCATCCATTTTTTCAATCTAATTTTTTCTCTTTTCTATCTCACTCATTCATCTATTCCTCATCCACGATCTAGGGTCGTAACACACTTCAAATATCAAACAAGCACACCCAACACAATATAGCAAGTATTCACGACTACTTTTACAAGAAAAATCCAAACCTTTTTAGAGAATATATTGAAAATAAGATCTTCTATGTTTATTCTTATGCTTGTACACAACTCTCTCAAAAATCCTAAATTATGTCCACACTTGCGACCCATAGGAATTCAACCTCTTTTCAACAGTCTCCATCCATCAGGCCATATCTACTAAATTCGCCCGGTTTAGCTCGAGAAATTCAAATTCACGAAATATTTCCATGAACTTAGGTAAGATTATAGTCATTAGTCTACATTCTACAACTTTGTGGGTATGACCAACCGGTACAACTCGTTAAAAGTGTTTTCATACGGGAGGGTATACCGTTGTACGTCAAATATCGGACATTATCGGTATTTTTTTCGTACCGTCCAGTATCGGGTATTATGGTCATTTTCCGATATTTATCGAATCCGAACCTAAAAAATAATTAAATATTATTTTTTTAAAAATAAAATAATATTTGATATCAGTCGGTATACCTTCCGGTAGGGGTGGGCATGGGCCAGCCAACCCGTACAAACGGATCAACCCGTGGGTCGGCCCACTAAATATCATTGTACGGGTTGGGTTGCGATTTTCAACCCGTCAACCCGTTGAAATTGGTCAATTTTGAATTTTTTTAAAAAATTTTAAGATTAAAATTGAAGGTTTTTTAATATTAGGGTTCCGTCAACGGGTTGGGCCGCACTTTCAACCGGTTGGGTCAACCTGTTGACGGGTCAAGAGAGATTCTCAACCCGTTGGGCTAACCCGTACGGGTTGACGGATTGACCCTTAACCCATTGGGCCGGACTCGTGTCCACCTCTATCGTCCGGTATATCGGTCGTACCGTTCATACCGACTTGGATCGATACGGAATTCCGAGCTAATATGAAAACATTGCTCCCCAATTCGTTGTCTAAAATCAGGTTATTTTGGCCTGAAAAATTAACCCACATTTTATTTGTTAGGTTGGTCAGATTTTTTATGATATGAATTAACGGATTGACAAATATAACCAAAAACACTTCAACTCTCAAAGGAACCTAAAAATTAGTAAAAATAATGATTTTATTCAATATTAATAATGATATAACAGAAATTGGTCAAGAAAATTTAATAAAATCACTATGATCTATATCTTTTTAAATAATCCGATTACAATATGATTTAATTCATTTCTTAAATAATATTTTGATTTAATTGATAAAACTTCACTATTTAAGAAATCCCAAATTGTCCCAAATTGTTATATGTCTTAGGGGATGGGCATGGGTCAGCCCAATCTATTGGATCGGTCCAATTCGTACAAACAGATCAACCCGTGAGTCAGTCTACTAAATATCATTGTACGGGTTGGGTTGCGATTTTCAACCCGTCAACCGTACGGGTTGAAGTGAGTCAATTTTGAATTTTTTTAAAAAAATTTAAAGTTAAAATTGAAGGTTTTTAAATATTAGGGTTCCGTTAATGGATTGGACCATAATTTCAACCCGTCGGATCAACCCATTGACGAGTCAGGAAAAATTCTCAACCCGTTGGACCAATCCATACGAGTTGATGGATTCGATCCGTAACCCGTTTACGTGAACCCATGTCTACCTCTATATGCCGTCTTCCCTCCCGGGTCCATTTTCACCCGAGTTGTTTTTGTATTGTACCCGACGGACTCTCGGATCTTTATTTTCGTGCTTCTCAAATCGGAAGAATTCAAGCTCTCTATTGTGCAACCATGGCTCCCGCAGTTCCCAAGTCTGGCGATGCGATTTTTTCCAGTGTTGATCGTGTGGCAAGTAGTTTCTATATTGATTGAAACACCACTAATATCTCTTTTGTTTAGTTTATTCATGTTGAATGAAGAGTAGATGGATCTGGTTGAGTAATTGCTAGCTATTTGATTTTAATTTCGTAGAATGCGGAATTGTTTACCCTTACATACGGTGCAATGGTGCGCCAGCTTCTGATCGATCTCGAGGAGGTGGAGGAGGTTAATAAGCAGCTAGATCAAATGTACTTTATTTCCCTGATTGGTGCAGTTTTTTCAATACGATTGAAGGATAGTTTTGTTAATTTTAGGTTTTGTCTGTTTTGAATAATCTGTATTTCAGGGGTTATAACATCGGTATCCGGTTAGTCGATGAATTTCTAGCGAAATCTAATATCTCAAGATGTGTTGATTTTAGAGAAACTGCTGAAGTCATTGCAAAGGTTTTTCTTCCGATGTATCTGTTCGTTGTTCTTAAAGTTTTGATTGATTTTTCCAGTACGATTTTTGCATTGTAAAACTGATACTTAAGATTTTCTTCTTCGTGCATTATTGTGAATCACTTTCTTTTCGAAACCAAATTGAATCTAGTATCCTTATGTTTATGACAGGTCGGGTTCAAGTTGTTCCTCGGTGTGACTGCATCTGTGACAAACTGGGATGCCGAGGGTACAACCTGCAGCCTCATTCTTGAGGATAATCCTCTTGTAGACTTCGTGGAGCTTCCTGATACTTGTCAAGGCCTCCATTATTGCAATGTTTTAAGTGGAGTTATTAAAGGAGCACTGGAGATGGTGAGACCTCTTCTTATCTCTTGCTCTTATTGTTCAGTACTGTATTCTTTCAATTGTAAGCTTGTTCAATTAATCGTAGAATGTATCTTGTGCTAGTTTATTGTCTTTATACACATTCTTTCATTCTACATCAGGTTTCCATGAAAACTGAGGTTACATGGCTACATGACATGCTTAGAGGAGATGATGTATTCGAGTTGCAGGTTAAGTTACTGAAGCAAGTCCCCGAGGAGTATCCTTACAAAGATGATGAGTAACTCCATTATACAATTTCCTTTATTTTTCTGGGAATATGATATCTGCTCCTCTTAAAAGTGACCAAAAAATGCTGAATCTTGTAATTTCAGTATGACCCGTATGCTTCATTTTGACATTGTTTTATTCAAGCGTTCTAAAGAGGGAAGCATCAGGTATTTACTTGTCTTGGCACTATTTTTGTGGAAGATAACAAGAACAGAATCTTGTAAGTTGCAAGTGCGGCTGATTCACAGCCTTAATCTTATGGCTGAGGCTGCGCAGCGTTTTCAATCAACCAGTTCTCAATACTTCCGTGCCAACCAGAAACAACCATTCCATGCAACTCGATCTCCAGCTCAAAGCTGGCATTAAGAACAGGGGTAAATGCAGGATTACCCCATTTTTTGTTTTTTACTTCATATTTCTCAACTACAGAAGGATTTACTCATTTTCTATAATGACGAATTCTGGCACATTGAATTGATGTGTCACAAGGGGCAATTAGTAATTGCGAATTCTGCACATCAATCTGATAGTCATTAGCAAAACTCTACTTTCTAATATACCTATATTGACATGGATTCTCCTTTCTGATTTACCTATATAGTCATTCAAGATGTACCTTAATCAAATTCCATGGCATACACATACATTAGCAGCCATATATTCAGCTTCACATGAACATAATGTGACTATTCACTACTTCTTTGACATCCATGTGAAAGCCGAATCTCTCATAAAATACATAAAACAAGTTGTGCTTTTAGAATCATCAATACTACTAGCCCAATCACTATCATTAAAACCTATGAGTTCAAAGTTTCCTCCATTCCCATACCAAATTCCGAAATCTGATGTTCTCATTAAATATCTTAGAATTCTTTTTACTACCTTCATGTGTGAACTTGTAGGGGTCACAATAAATCTACTCACCAAACCAATACTATAAAGAATGTCCAGTCTTGTACAAGTTAAATACGGTAGACTTCCAACAATGCTCTTGAATATAATAGCATCAACTTGTAAAGTTTCATCATTCTTTTCCAGCTTGATTCTAAATTCTATAGGTGTGCTAACAGCCTTAGTATCCTTCATGCCAAATTTTTTCAGAATCTCCTTAACAAATCTTTTTTGAGAAATAAAGTATCCTTCTTTCCTTTATTTAACTTCAATACCCAAATAATAGGTCATTAAACAAATATCAGTCATCTTAAACTCCTTCATCTCTACTTTGAATCTTTCAAATAAGTTAGAGTTGTTGCCCATTAATATTAAATCGTCCACATAAAGACAAATAATGATAATGTCTTTATTGTGAACTTTCACATACAAAGAGCGTTCATGAGGACATATTTTGAAACCCTTTTCTTGAAAATATTTGTCAATCCTCATATTCCATATTCTTGGAGCTTGCTTTAATCTATAAAGAACCTTTCGTAATTTCATAACTTAATTTTTATGTCCTTTGACCATATATCCCTTTGGTTGTTCAATGAACACCTCTTCTTCTAACCATCCATTTAAAAATGTTGATTTTACGTCTATTTGATGGATTTCCCATCCATTATGGGCTGCTATTGAAATAATCAACCGAACAGTTTCTAACCTTGCAACCGGGGCAAAAACTTGATCATAATCTATCCCTTCCTTTTGTTTGTAACCTTTCACAACCAACGAGCTTTAAATCTCTCAATCTATCCTTCTGAATTTATATTTTTCTTGTAGATCCACTTAATTCTAATGATTTCTTTCCCAAGTGGTTTATATACAAGTTGCCAAGTATTGTTCCTTATAATTGCAGCAATTTCTCCATTCATAGCACTCCTCCATTCCTTGTGTTTTACTACATCTTCAAAATTGAGCGGCTCAGTGTCTATCATTAGACAAAAATTAGAGTAACTATCATTTTCATCTTCTAGTGTCATAGGTATTGTTCTTGTATAAATATCAAGAAGATCTTTTTTCCCTTGAGGACCAATGTGAGAACCCGAAGTAGTAGGAGATTCAATTTCTTCACCAAATTGAGTTGGTGAAGTAATATCATTAGTAGATATATGATATTCTGGTGGGTTTCATTGATGTTCCAAATCAGAATTTTCATCTTCAAATAGATTCGAGTTTATCCCAACATGATAGTATGGTTCAAACTCGTCTTTAAGGTTATTCCAATCCCAACCAAGTGATTCCTCAAACTTTACATCTCTACTCACGACCACTTTCCTTTCGAGATGATTATATAACCTTTATCCTTTCGAATTCTGATCATAACCCACAAAAACCATCTCTTGAGTTTTATAATCAAGCTTTGAGCGTTTTTCATCCGGAATATGTATGTATGCCAAACATCCAAAGATTTTCAAATTAGATATCTTTGACTTAACTCCACTCCAAGCCTCTTGGGGAGTTAGTTTATTCACATTTCTCGTATGACTTCTATTAATCAAATAAACAGCACAAAGCGCCGCATCAGCCCAAAATTCCTTTGGCATACTCTTGCTCTTTAGCATGTTTCTTACCATATTTAAGATCACCCTATTTCTTCTTTCAACCACCCCGTTTTGTTGGGGTGTTCTAGGTAATGTCAAGGACCTCCGTAGACCTATTTCCTCACAAAAAAATTCAAAGTTATTGGAAGTAAATTCTCCTCCACGATCTATCCTCAAAGCCTTAATCTGAAATCCGTTTTGTCTCTCCACCATAACTTGAAACTTTTTAAATGTATCAAACACCTCTGATTTTTGCTTTAAGAAATAAATCTAGCATTTCCTAGAAAAGTCATCAACAAATAGTAGGAAATATGCATTCCGTCCCAACTAACTAGGTTTAATTGGTCCATATATATCTTTATGAACCAATTCCAACGACTGTTTGGCTCTTGATAACGTCACTTTTGGAATTATATTCCTAGTTTGCTTTCCCGCTAAATAGCCCGAACATTGGAGATTTGGTTGGGAAATGTTTGGTAGTCCGACCACCAACTCTTTCCTACTCATGTCACTCAAACTATCAAAGTTTAAGTGTCCAAAGAGAATATCCCATATCCATAAATCATTCTCATAACAAAGAGATAAGCAAACCGGATTATCACAGTTAGGTTGTAATTTAAACATTCTGTTTTGTCCCATTTGAACACTGCTCAATAGACTTTGACTCTCATTTTTTACAATCAGCGTCTTGCCTGAAAATTAGAATTTGTATTCCATTTCCAACATTTGTCCCAAGCTAAGAATGTTGCTTTTTAGTCCCGGAACATATAAAATATTTGAAATTATCTTGTGACTCTCATTCTTTAATTGAAACAAGATAGAATCTTTGCTTTTAATCTGAATTTTAGAAGCATCTCCAAAACTCACACATCTTCCATGACTTCATCAATTTCAGCGAACAATTTCTTGTTACTGCTTGCTCCCGAATCAATATACCAGCCATCTCCAGCATCTAATTCTTCCTTCCCGGCCATGAGTAAAAGTGGATTTTCAGCATCTTGAGGAGTCTCAACAAAATTAGATTGTTCATCGTTATTATGCTTGTATTCCCATGCATAATGACCATATTTATGGCAACTATAACATTCTACTTGAGATTTATCTACCTTCCCACGAGAATCCGATCTCCAATTGCTCATTCCCCTTCCTTGCCAACGTCCTCTCCCTCGTTTGTTAAATCCTTGTTCTTGTTGTTGTTCATTTGATTGAGAAAATGAGCGGCCGCGATGGCGTCCTCTTCCAAATCCGCAACTCCTTCCACGACCTCGGAAAAACTGGTTTTGCTTATCATTTTTGCCGTTGGTCGATGCTTTTAATTGGAGAACATGTTCAACACTTTCATCTTTTCTCATTAATCTTTCTTCATAGGCTTGTAGGGAATTGGTTAACTCATCCAATGACATTTCTCCAATGTCATTTGCTTCTTCAATTGCCACAGCAACGAAGTCGAACCTGAATTCCAACGATCTCAAGACTTTCTCGACGATCCTAGAATCCTCGATTTTCTCACCACATCTATTTATTTGATTTGTGATTGTTTGTACTTTCATTATATATTCTGAAATATGTCCCCCTTGCTTTTGTTTAAGGCCTTCAAACTCTTTTCTTAAGGTTTGAAGTCTTACCTTATTTACACGATCAACGCCTTGAAATGAAGTTTTTAACATATTTCATGCTTGTTTTGCTGTTTTGGCTGTTGCGATTTTTTCAAATAACTTATCATCTAATGCTTAATAGATTAGAGACAAAGCTTTCTTGTCCTTTTTCTGATTTTATTCTGAGACTGTAATTTCAGTGATCACTATATCCAAACATTTATAAGCACCAATTAATGCTTGCATTCTTAAACATCAATTGTCATAATTTTCTTTTATCAACATAAGAACAAGAAGGTTGTTGCCGTTAGACATATCTAGATCAACTAATCTAATGCTCCGATACCACTTTGTTAGAGGATTTGCATAAAACAACACAAGTATATCTTCTAACTTTTATGTTTCTGTCTGTGTATGTGAAGTATTTGATGAAATGCCTGAATGAGAGCATAATAAAATTTGAAGAATTGCTTTTCTATATTGATGGAGATGATAAAGCTATATTTACATGAACATGATGCTTTATTTATACATTTATATATCAGTTGTATTGCTTGTTCTTATCTAGATGTAACTAACTTGTTATTCTTATCTATTTGAAACTGCATAAACCAAGCTTATCTTTCAACATCTTGGGGTTTGTTCATTATGGCAATTAGTTAAGAACTTAATATACTTATTAAACTATGACATTGAGTACGTTTGAAACATCGTTTGATAAATAGCGGTGATGTGAGATGATTGTACTGTGCTGTGAGGTGAACTGATCGTGATTTAAAAAAACCGTTTTTGAAATAGCGGTGCAGTGATCGTGATGACTTTTTTGCCATTATTTTTAAATAATTGTGTATAATTTAACAATTAAATTTTATATTATTTTATAATAAAATCGTTATGTTTAAAACTATATTATATAAATTGTTATATATATATATATATATTATATTTTGAATATGTAATTGATTGAATATAAGAAGTTATTGATCAAAATTATTTTTTTAAAAAAATTAAACTATAATTTATCGAGAGTAAAATTGATATTTAAAAAGTGCGTTGTTATGGCAGTTGGGTTAAATCAACTGTAAACTCATCATTGTTTTATACGATCGTACGAACGTAGTTATTAGTGATATTTGATTAAAATAGAATATAACTGAAGCGGGTTTAGCTCACCGTTCGATTGACTTCGGTTCCAAAGAAGACCATTTCTTGTGAATTAGAAAAGATGCCCGTAGATTTTTATCGATGCCAGTGCTGATATCATGTCATGAAGTAAACATCCCATGCATCTCGGGTGCACATTGTTCAATGCTCCTTTACTGGCAACCGCACGATCAAATCCCTTAACAATCGTAGCCACTCTCGTTATCGCGTTTTTGGCACTCGCTTACACAAAAGCTCTCTCGTTCCGAATTCGGTACGTGGACTAGTTGGGATTTACCTTGACCGAAAGCGGTGAAAACTGGTTTTTACGGCGGACTAAGGGAGGAGACGTGTGGCAGCGGCGTTGCGGCCCGACTATTCGATTTTGCATAATTTATGGAAAAAAAGAGGAAATTCGTGGGGAGAGAGTCGTGCTGAATGGAGCTTGTGAAATGAAATGTCTCCCTTTATGTTTCTTCTTCTTCTTCACCATCGTGAATCATTATCCTCTGATTTCTCTCTCTAAATCTTATGTTTGTCTTTCTATCATCGAGAACACCAAATCTCTCGAATCCACGGGAAAATTAGTTATCTTTCTCCCTTTTGATAAAACCCTTCAAAAAGTTATTGATTCAATTTGTATATTTGATTAACTTCGACTTAAATTCTTTTATTTTTGATCAGTCAGCTAGTTGTTTCGTTGATGAGTAGAGATAGGTTCTGATTCAGAGCAGCTCACAAATAAAGGAGCTTCATTTTAGTTTCTTGATTTTCTAGATTCGGTTGTGTTTTCCTTATCGCTGAAATCCACCGAACAAGGAATTGTATAGGGTAGTAAGTAGTCTTCCGTTTGAGATTCTTTCGTGATCTTACGGTTTCGTGACCGGTGACTATTTTGAAGAAGCAAAGGCACACGATTTGAATGGTTTTTAACTTTTCAACGTTTGAAGTGTGGATGAATACTCATGTGAACCAAAAGCCACAGTTTTAGTTGGGTTATTGATTCATGCTGTAGAGACGAGATTTTGGTGGATGTTATGATTAAGAAAGTGAAAGGGATTTGCAGCTCTTTGAAGTGTTTTTTATTGGTGCAAGAAGAAATTGTTTTTGTCTTGCCATGGGAATGAGGAATGATGGCCAGAAAACAGGTGAACGAGCGTCGGTGACACGGTCTGGTCGGGTTAATACAGGGTTCATTCCACACACTTTCAAGACTCTTTCCAGGATCGTTTCTTCTGGAGCATCATCTGTTGCTTCCACTGTTAGGTCTGCCGCATCTGCAGCTTCAGCTGTGGTGGAGAGGGATGGCGAAACTAATCATGATCAGGTTAAACCTTAAAAGATAATATTTTATGCATTCCTGCTGTAATATGGAACTAGCTTTTTTCTAATTTTCAACTCTGCTTGCTTTTCTTTGCTTTTTGAGCTTTTTAACCATCTTTTGATAGTCTTATTTGACAACTAAGCTTGATGCATGACCAAACTTATGTATAAACGTAGCCATTATGGAATCATTATTAATTTTAGCTTGATAATTCAGCCTTAGTTATTAGTTGTTGTGCTGTTTTGTTGGTAGCTAATTTGTGAATCCTAATTGTTAATTGAAGGTTTCATGGGCCGGGTTTGACAAAGTAGAACTGGAAAGAGGTGTGACACGGCAGGTTCTCTTGCTTGGCCTCAACCATGGGTTTCAGGTCTGGGATGTCGAATCAGCGGACAATGTATGTAAACTGGCAGCATCTAGGCATGATATCTCAGTTTCCTTTATGCAAATGCAACCGACGCCCCTGACTCCTACAAAATCTGAGGATAAGCTTGCACATAGTCGTCCATTGCTAATTATTTGTGCAGATGGATCTGAAGATAATAGTTGTATTCAGGAAGGAGCTGTCGGTACTTTTAATGGTTCTGTTCGGCAATATAATGGGAGCCATGCGGCAACTGTAGTTTGGTTTTATTCCTTAAAATCACAATCATGTGTACATCTGTTGAGATTTAGATCAGTTGTGCATTTGGTGAGATGCAGTTGTCGTGTTGTTTGTGTTTTGCAGTCAGCTCAGGTATGATTAGAATTTTGCACTATGCAACTTACAATAAGACTTGACATGGCTATTTCACTAGTTTTTTTTCCACATGTTATCTCTTTTTTACAGATCCATTGTCTGAATGCGGCTACGCTTGAAAGAGAATATACAATCCTTACAAATCCCGTATCACCTGGATGTTATGGATCTGCGAATATGGGATTAGGGCCACTTGCTGTGGGTCCTCGCTGGATGGCTTACAGTGGAAACATGGTTGTCATGACAAGTTCATGTCGCGTAAACCCGCAGCACCTCAACTCTTCATGCAGTTTCCCTTCTGCCACATTGAATGGTACCCTTGTTGCTCATTATGCAAAAGAGACTAGCAAACAATTAGCAGCAGGAATTGCTACTTTAGGGGATATGGGATGCAAGAAGTTCTTGAGATACTATTCTGGTATTTTGCCTGATGGCAAGGATGTTCTCTTAGGAACTGCAATCGCTAAGACAAATGGTGTTTCCGGTGTACATACAACTGATGCAGACAATGTTGGCATGGTAATTATGCTTCTTATTATCAAATGTTTATATCTAGCTTGTCTAAGTGCACAGCTTACTTCACCTATTTTCGTGGATGTGTTCTTTAATTTGTTACAGATCCCACTTGGCTTGCACTTTCTGCATCTTAATGGTTTTTGATTGATTTAACCTAGAGATTTTTCTGCTTTGCTTGTCAGGTAATTGTCAGGGACATTGTCCAGAAGAATGTAGTTGCCCAGTTCCGGGCACATACGAGTCCTATTTCAGGATTGTGCTTTGATCCGAGTGGCACACTTTTATTGACAGCTTCAGTGAAAGGTCACAACATAAATGTCTTCCGGATAATGCCGGGACAGTCTGAAAACTCCACAGGAGCTTCTGGACCATCTTATGCCCATCTTTATAGTCTACAACGAGGTTTCACAGATGCTGTAAGGCAACTACTTATTGTTTTTAGTGAATCCTACATTTGACCGGTGATTGATTCTGATGTTTTCAAATTCATTTAATAGGTAATACAGGACATAAGTTTTAGTAGTGATAGCCTGTGGATTATGGTGAGTACCTCAAGAGGAACAAGCCACCTTTTTTCTATTTCTCCATCTGGTGGAATGGTTGGTTTTCAGTCTTCTGATAATTCTCCCGACCATAGAGTAAATGGAGCTTGCGCTACAGCAAAGCCTGTTGTTCATAGACAACCGAATTCAGATTTGCAGGTGCTAACTCCACAGAGTATTTGTGAGTCTGGACCCATCACCCTTTTGGCTGTGAGCCGAATAAGAAATGGAAGTGATGGGTGGAGAAATGCAATGAATGGTGCTGCTGCGGCTGCAACTGGTCGGTTTACTTCTCTTTCTGGGGCAATTGCATCAGTATTTCACAAATGCAAAGGCAATGACTTGCAATGTGACATGAATTCCTTGAAGAAAAAGTACTATCTTCTTGTTTTTTCTCCACTGGGATATGTTATACAATATGCTCTGCACTTTTCTTCCTATTTTGATGCCATTGCAGCTTCACCTGGAGTGAGTATTGCCAGTGAACCAAGTCTCAGTTGTGATGGAAAATTGATGGTTGAAGCAATTCAGAAGTGGAATATTTGCCAGAAAATGGATCACAAGGATCGAAGTAACATGGACATGTATGGGGAAAATGGTTATTTGATAAAAAGTAGAGTATGTCATGGAAGCAAGAAATGCGAGAATTCCAACTCTTTTGTTTCAAATATCGAAGAAAAGTCAACGACCGAAGAAAAACAACATATGTATATATCTGAAGCTGAGCTTCAAATGCATCAAAACACTAACCAACTTTGGTTGAGGTCCAAGGTACTTTGTTTTGTTATTGGTTTGTTTGAAATTGTTGTGTTAATCACCTTAACGAGTAACTTGTTTTTCATTTATTGGTAGATATACTTTCAGCTGTTGTTGACGGATGCATTCAATGAAGTTGAACATGATGCTTCATCGGGTGGAGAAATCGAGATTGAAAAACTCCCCATCCGTACACTTGAAGCAAGGTCAAAAGAATTGATTCCAGTTTACAATTATCTGCATTCTTCAAAGTTTCTACTGGGGAGGTGTGTTCACAAAAACTGCATGCAAAGAAATTGAGTTTTTCTTGTACATTTACTACATTACTTTGTTCCGAACTTCAATGACGGAAAATAAGACCTTAGTCACATGATCTTTCTATATTTTAAATATATTCCTTAAGCTGTTAGCTGCATTTCAAGTTTTTTGTTTGCTTTTTTGTGTTCAGGATGTCTTTCAGAAATAGGAAACACAATGAGCAATCCCAGGCTAAGAAACAAGACATCTCTGGAAGCAGCAAGCTACTTACTCAAGATTATGATGAAAACGGGCTGGAACCCATCGTCGGGAGTGTTGTAAATACCGAAGTAATGGAGACACGGCAGCTTGATACTGTAAATACTAAGGAGGTTAACTCCAGTAAGCTCACCTCTGTACAGAGTAGACATCATCCAAATAAATGTTTCGGGGAGAATGATGAGTTCGACTGAAGTTGTGTATCACGTGAGTTTCGTTCTTCCCAACCTCTTTATATATGTGACTCATGAACATGAATGTGAATAACTGTGTGCAGGTTTGGGACCGATCATTCTTTTGCAGTGTTTTGCTGTTGGAGTAGAATCTCTATCTACTTTGTAAATTAAAATGAAAAAAACACTTATGAAAAATAATGAGCACATAAATTTAGTGGTGAAGTTGGAAATATTATATTGTTGATGGATACTTGTTGTGTATGTAGTGTAAATGATATTGAGTTCTAGAAGATTACATTTTAATGATGTTGATATTGAGGCAAATTGAAGCAACTCCTTTGGCTTAAAAATTCCAAGTACTTGATGGAAAACCGGGACAGGAAATTCCTCAGATTTCATTGCTGAGATGAAAAACAGAAATCCTGATGCTAAATGAAACCTTATATTTAATTCATAGGGGAACAGATTACACTAGATGATGTCTGTATCATGAAGCAGTATTCCCAACCCGCTTCACTTTCAGGCTAAAGATTAATGCGATAATGTTGTTTCACTTCATACATTGTTGCAGCTAGGGGTGAAAACGAAAATAACCTATTCGCAAACCTCTCGAGCCGAGCTTCGCAAGGTTTGAATTCGAATTTATAACGAACCGAACCTCGAACCTCAAATTTCTAACGAATCGAGTCGAAACTGCAAATCTAAGGTTCGGGAGCCAATAATATTATAATATGTATATATATTATAATATTAAATTTATATTATTTTAATTAATTCGAACCTTAAATGTGAACTCCGATCGAACCCAAACCAAACCTTGAACCATAGATTTTATGATTTTCAAACCCGAACCTTGAACCGAACCTTAAAAATTTGGAGGCGAACCCGAACCTTAAAAAAACACTAAAGTTAGGCTCGGTTCGTTTACACCCCTAGTTGCAGCTGGTTGTTATTCGATACGAACAAACAAAACTTTGTATATTTAAATTCATTCATATTTTTATTTGAACATGTTTATGTTCGTTGGTATTTATTCGAACGAGAATTCAATATTGTTCAAATTGTTATATGAATGTTCATATTCGTTCAAATAATTTGTTTAAACTATCAATTTAATTTTTTTAGAATTTAATATTGAAATTCAATATACTAAAATTGATTTTTTAGATTTAAAATTTTAAAATATTATTTCATATTTAATAGAAAATAACATACAAATATTATAATATCTATAATTGTATAAAAAATGTGAAAATATATTGAGATAATCTTAGATATTATAAACTTAATTTTTCTTAATTCTAATATGTTATTCACTTCATATTTGTTTACATAAATGTTATATTCGTTCAAATTATAAATAAAATAAAAAATATTCGAACAAAATTCATATTTATATTCGAACAAAACATAATTCGAATTCAAATTGAAGCATATGTTGTCGCCCTATCACTTGTAAACAAAAAGTAAGTACCAAGGTTTTAATTGCGTTTTAGTCCCCAAACGCAATGTTTTCAAAAAATTCAATTCAAGTAATCAAGTTATACGGAAACACTGATTGTAAAGCATTGCAGAATTACAACCAAATGCTCTCAAGAAAGTCAATAAAGCCTAAAAGTGGTACAAACTACAAACAAATACACTTCTCTAAACCTGGAAACAAATAGAGAGATTTGACCTTCAACACATTATTATCCCATACTTAGCCGAGAATCCAATGTTCTCAGATTCGTTTGCCTCCTTGGCACACCAATCTCGCAAGCATTCACCCTCGCCGCAAACCTCAGTGAACAAAGAGATTCACCGATAGACGAAGGATCTGGTGAGATGTTCACAAACATCAATGTTTTTGAATCTCCACCTAAGCAAGGCTGAAACCAAAACAATAAATTTAAATTAAATGTAATGTAATGTTAGATTGGGTGTCAATAATTACCTGAAGAAGATATGTTAGTTTTGAATTCCTGAAAGGGACATGTTCATCTTTCTTTGCCAAGGCAAATATGACATCGATCAATGAAGATAAGCTCTTGTTGATCGCCTGAACAAAGAACCATGAGCAGCTTTATTGGAAAAACTTGGAGAAATAAATGTACCTGAGTTTCTTTTAGCCTGTCACCGGTCGAACCACTTTTAGAGAGACGCTCGCTGCCAGCTAGATCGATCAAGTTCAGTACACCTTGAACTTGTTGATCAGTGCTCTGGGATCACGGTGTACAAATATCAGCAGATTTCAACATTGAATCAGCTGTGATATGAACCATTTAAGTAGCAATACCTCATTAACACCTGTGATTCTAAGAGTAAACACGAAATGACTCCTCGAAGATTGCTCATTCATTTGAGTTTTACCTACAGATCTACATGAACACAAATGAAAGCATAAGAATCGGAGAGTATGGTGCAACAACATTTTTAAAATCCATAAGAATTACTCATCTTACTTATACTACGAGTGAGAAATGTTACTAAGGACTAGATCAACCCCCCATGGGCAGGGACCTAATAATAA
Source organism: Utricularia reniformis (assembly GCA_009725065.1). Classification (NCBI taxonomy): domain Eukaryota; kingdom Viridiplantae; phylum Streptophyta; class Magnoliopsida; order Lamiales; family Lentibulariaceae; genus Utricularia; species Utricularia reniformis. The sequence continues at coordinate 391,833 of RWGZ01000959.1, forward strand.
GAGAAATGAGTAGGCCAGTACCTGCTCTGTGCTGCCCGTTCCAACAAATATGAAACTTCCTTGCTGCTGCGGACATCCACAATAGTGAGATCGGAGACATGAGTGTTTCCATTAGAATCATGCTTGATAGAATACTGCTTTCCACCATTTTCTGCACGGGAAGCATCAAAAGTTGATTTGCTAGGTGATAATAGATCACGAATTGTTTCATTATATATCTCCAGCATTGACACCTGCAAATGGTGAAAATCATGAGTACTTTTGAAGAGTGGATTTAATAGTTGAAACAAGAAACAGCCGCACCTGCATTTCATACTTCCAACCTTCAGCTTCTAGTATTTTTCTCGATTCGAACACCTGCTCAAGTGACCGTGGAATCAAGCCTTTCTGATCTGATGGTCCTGGCTTGCCCATCATCGTGTACGTCTTCCCAGAACCTGTTTGCCCATAAGCAAATATGCATACCTACAATTTCGTCAGATCAATATGTTTGGATAATAAAAATGTTGTTGCTCTACAAAAATTAAGTTCATTCTCAATTAACAACATTGTTACAAAATTCTTAAAGTATGAACAGATAACTCTGGATTTTGTAAGAAGTCTGACCTTATACCCATCGAGGGCACTCTGAACAAGCTGAGAAATCTCCACAAAGACACTCTCTTGTGATTCATCAGGCATGAAAACTTTGTCAAAACTGAAAGAATGCTTTTGCTCTAAACCAAGAAAAACTAATCAGACAGCATAAATGAGCAGACGATACATTTTTCTCAAGCTACTGTTCAGAATGAAAGACTCACCATTCTGGAGCAAGTCAATACCACGACCAAGTAATTCAGTCGAAGTTGGGAATGAAACAACTTTGGCATCTGTTACATCCCTATCCTCCGACAATAAAGGTCTCACCCTACAAAATACTCGGATATTTCCTTTCAGCTCCTGAATGATTTTTCAATGAAAGTCATGTTTTCTGAAGGAAACTGGATTGAATTTTGATCAGACAATCTTGAAGATCAGAAGCTAGTGTTACCAGGATTGTGTTATGCAGCTTCTTCCTAAGCTTCTCTCCTTCAACAATTTTTAAATCTGATTCTGCCAGGCGGTTTTGTAACTCAAGAAGGATAGCATTCTGCTCTTCAAACTGAGATCTTGTTTCAGTGGCTGACATATCAAACAGCTGAAAGAGAGCATAATTACCAGGCAATATTTCGATTAAAACAAACATTTAAATGCAGATAAAGAGATCGAATACCTGTAATTTCCTTTCAGCACTCTCAAGTTGTGCTGTTAACTTTCTGATTAATTGATCCTGAGACGCACATTTTAACTATAGAAAAGAAAAAAAGATATTTAGTATAGTACATAATACATTTTATACGAATGACTCTCTTGAGAAACACACCTCTAGCTCATTTGATTTGGTGTTTATGCGATCTAACTCCAAAATTGTATTTTCATTACATTCTCTATATTTCGATGCTTCTGATGAAAAAATTTGGACTTCCAACAGCTGACGATCACGATCTTCCCTTACCTGTTGCATATCACATCTAATAGAAGCAATTTCACTGCGAAGTGTTTCCCTCTCTCTAAGCAACTCCTCCTGTGTGGCCTGATGTAACAAAACATAAAATGCATGAGCCTTAAATTTTACTAGAAACCAGATGCTAAGTGGAATCTACTCTTATGAGTTACGGCATTTAGTGTGGCATCAAGTTTACTGGCTGCAACAGATTTTTGAAAAAAAAAATAAACATACTTGTGAAGAAGCAAGCTGCTCCTGCAAAGATCTCTTTTCACCTCTTGCAGTGCCTAGATTTTCCACAGCAGCCGCTCTCTGATTCTCAACACGCTGGAGGGTCTCATCTTTTGCATTCAGATCAGACTGAAGCTTACTATTGTATTGCTGTAAGCTCGTGTTATACTCATGCAATCGCTTATTCATTTCATTGAGGTTCTGTAGCTGAAGAAGGGAAAAGAGCTTCAAACATTTGGTTCTAGGATGACTGTTGACTACATTCAGTGCATTTGAAATCAAATAAAAAATATCTATTACCTTCTGGTTGGCACTAGAAAACTCTTCCTGAGTTCGCCTGAGAACATCTGAAATGGATGCTTGCAGCGCCTCAGATGCAAGCCTAGATTTCTTCTCTTTAGAAAAAGAATCCAGAGCTTCCTGGGATTTTATTGGGCACGATGATTTGAATGGTCTGAATAAATAATGATACAAGTATAATACAAAATTCCAAACATCCAAGTGCACTTACCAATTTTTCTAGTTCCTCCTTTTTAATGCTTTCTTGCAACATCTCCAAGTTATTTCTAAGCTCAATTATAATTGAATTCAGCTGACCTTCCTTGGCCTTCATTGCCACCTCTGAACAGAAAGTGTGTATACTATAAAGTATTCTAGCATTAATACAGTATATGCAATGAGAAAGCAACATCCGTTACCAGTGCTTTCACACTTCTTTTCTGCCATTTCTACCAAATTATTTAGTTTCTCTTGTTCTGAAATGAAGTTTCCTTCACGCTGTTGAAACCACTTTATGCACAGCTTGTGTTTTTTAAGGGATCCAGCCATTTGTTCACTGTTTTCCTGGGAAAACACAAGCAAATCCATGACTCATACTAACATCCATTTGAACTAGATGCCCAAAGAACTCTAATTTGAAAGTTTTTCAGAGAAAAATACATGAATCTGAAATAATTAATAATACCATACCTTGTGGTTAAACTTAGTAGTTTTCAACTTCTCGTTAAGTAATGCATCAATATCCTCGGGAGTGAACTCCATATTAACACACTCCGAACCAGAATTACTACCGTTATTCTGTGACACATATTCACTGGCATTGACTACTGATAACGCCTGTCTTGTTTGCCTTCTAACATTAATGGTAGGCAAGGGAGGCATTCTACCGGTACCAATTTTTCTCTTCTTTTCCCCAGGAACCTCACTAACAGATTCCTTCTGTGGAAACCAGTAAAGCCCAACATAAGATGCATAAATTAGAAATAATGAAGAAAGTTAATTACCCCAATTACCACAGATCTACATGAATAACGAACCTAAGCGTAAACCCTCCATCAAGTCAAGAATCCAAACAAAAATCAAAGGAAATTTAACACCCAGCATGCTCAAATGCAGAATATAGATGCAACAAACCATAAATACCGAATTAAAATCTTACACACCTGAGACGGACTAGGAAGAACCTTGTGTGTGTTCCTTGAAGCCATGGGAATAAAGCGAGCGTTTGTATTGCGTAAAAGGGTTGTGGAAGAGAAAGGAATGAACGTTTGAAAAAGTTACCAGTGGGACCAGCGTTTATTGCAAAGGAAGCTAAGAGTTAAGAGAGAAACCCACCATTGTCTTTGAACCGCGGAATCAACAGGAAATACGAACCAAGAAAATGAACAAGGTGTAATTTTCAGTGCCTGAGAGCAATGAATCCCAAATTCACGAGGAGATCGAACCCAAGTTTCAACTTTCACACTCAAAACGACCGTTGTAGCAGATTCCAGTAGAGCGAGAAAGGAGGGTCTACAGCGAAGGGGGAGAGAGAGGGGGGAGGGAGTGTTTTGAATTTTTTTGAAATATCGCCCGTTGGGAAATATAAAAAAACCTTACTAGTTTAACATTTACACTCCTATAGTTTTGTTTTATTATAATCTATGCCCACACGAATATGCAATTTGCATTATTCCACGAAATATGGGAATTATGTGACAAGTTCCAAGTTATGTTTGTGAATAGATAATTGTTTTCTAGACAATTTTAACATTAGTTTAAGAGACAATACCAAAGCGTTTATATATTTCAAAACGCAAACAAATCAAACTAATAATATTTAAATATTCAAACAAAAGTATAGCAAAATCACTTTCATATTCAATTGCGAAACAAATTACAACAAGATAACATCACATACACTTAATTACAAAATTATTAAAACTTAAATTTCACCAAAAATATAGAAATAAAGATGGAAACACTTACCATTTGAGTTTTTTCCTATATAGTTATAGACTATCGTCCATTATGAGGAATAATGGGGAAATTGGAGGCTTGAATGTAGACTATGAAATCCAAATTAAATAAGAGTGTTGAATAGTCGTTTTCAAAATATATGAACTAAAATTTTTAATTGTTGAAGAACCGTTTTATAAATGGGGTAACAAGCTTATCGATCCAACTGGACGACCCAAAATGGGTTCTTAAACATAGACTCCAAATATAACTTATTATACCATTCTATTATCCTGTTAAAATATTCAAATTAATTACTGTATATTATTCAAAAGTAATAGTATATGTCAAAATTTGCGCTTATTTTTCATATATTTTCTTTATTTTAAAAATATAGTTTATTATGTATTGCGTAACTAATAAAGAATTAAAGCAATGTTCCAGAAATGAGGAACCAAGTACAAATTACAAAACATGGTAACCAACTCTGCTTTTTTGCCAATATACCCATCAAATAAGCATGTTTTGCTGAAATGTCCACTGCAAGACACATATTTTGCCAAAATATCCATCACAATGTTTTTTTATATAAGATATTATAGGGTAAATGAGTATTTTGGTAAAACCCACTTTTTATAGTAGATATTTTTTCAAAATAGCCAATCAAATACAATTCTCTCTGCCAATATACCCACTGACAAAAAAAGTTGTAAAAAACTAAAAAATTGTTAGATTTTTACTAGTATCTCTTTTTCTTCTACGGATTTTAAGGAAAATAGCTTTAATTATCTATCGGTTGCAATAACTTCAATTATCTACTGGTCTCTCTCCTTCTTCTACTGGTTGCAATAGCTTTAATTATCTACCGATTACAATAACAAGTGGAATAATTGCACTGGTTGCAGAATAAGGAGCAAGTGCTGTGAAATATAAGATTCCAGTAACAATGAAGTAGAAATTGACTACTCTTCTAAACTGCTCAAACAAAGATTTGGGCAAAAAAGATATTGATGTGTATACTTTGTTGTCCGAACATAATTATCAGCATAATTTCTAAAACTTGCTTCCTGACAATTTGGTTCATTACAATAAACCACTCTTGAGAAACCAGGTCCACCAATCTGGTAATGACCATCTTTAACCTCAGTTTTTCTGCAGTTGAATGTGTTAATGAATTAGACAAAGCTCAAGGAGATATAATGAGGAATTAGAGAGATAATTAAGCAATTGTATTTTATCAATTAATCTTGGATTATTAGAGTGTGATCTTGGTCCAATAACAATGAAGTCATGCATAAAATTTAGTCAAGGAAGATATGATCTTTCTCCAAAATATTAAGAAAACTTCCATATTGATCAATATCAAATGTGGAATCATGAATGATTATAGGCAATCATCAATTATGAATCTTTAGGCAATTACTCTATATATGTTTGTAAAACTATTTGTTAAAAATAACGATTCTCGGCAAATCAATTATAATTATATATTTTTCTTTATGGTTTCGGAGCCATTTCTAGCGTAATAAGCTCCACAAATCCTCCTTTCCTTCTGCTTCTTTTTTTAGGTATATTTCTTTAGATATATATCTTGCTCAAATGCAGCTTCCTTTTCTTCCCTGCTCCAATTTCACTTCACAATATAAATCATTCTCTTAGAAACGTAAACCTATAAAGAAATCTCAATAAAACCAAAACCCATAAGATAATTGAAGTTATTTTCCTTAAAACTCGTAGAAGAAGAAAAGAGACTAGTAAAAATTTGATAATTTTTCAGCTTTTTAAAATTTTTTGTGTTAATGGGTATATTGGCAAATGGGATTGTATTTTATGTGTATATTGGCAAAAAACCCAACAAATTCCGCAGACAAGCTTCAAAATTCACATGCACGCATGTAAATTTGTAACCCAGATGCTGCTTTTGATGTAAAAAAGGAAGATTTACATATATGGATATTTTTGGTGAATGCATGCGTTATTTCTTGGAATTTGAGTTATTTCTTGTAATTTTCGTCTAATGTCTCTATATTGTTGGTTGAACGTGCGCTATCGAAGCACTAGAAGCTGTTCTAGAGGGAAATTGATCATATTTTATACAAAGTGTTATAAATTAACGATTTTGCATATTGGGAATCTCGAGATAATATTGGAGGATAAGGATGATTCAAAGTAATAAGATTATGAGAGGAACTTGTGTTGTTTTTCTGCAATTGATTGTACTGGTTATCAGCATTGAAGGGAATGAAGAGGAAGAAGAATTGTTACTTGCATGTTTGATTGATTCACAAGTCATGAATGAAAAGATGGTAAAAAGAGATTCATTTTACTCTTTCTCGAGTTTGCTGCATTTACATACGGTTTTCTTTCATCTTTGAGGTAGCGATTGCTAAATGGTTTGCACAATGTTTGCTTCTTGTTTCTTACCTTTTCATGATTGAAATATTAGTCATTACATTATCTTGTTCTATGTTCAAGATTACCAGAACAATTTCACTAATTATCTTATAGTAATCTTTTTAAAAAAATGAAACTCTAGTATGATCTTTTACATATATACATACAATTTTGGTTCCTCATCATATACACATTTTTATAGACCGAGTTTTTAAAACCCAACTGCAAGCTTGAGCCACCGCAAACCAAAAAAATGATTTCGGATTTAGAATTACATTTTTATTTGCCAAGTTGCTGCAAAGGAGCTAAGTCATTGCCAAGAACCATGCACAACTATGTCAATATCTTGTGCTATGATGCTAAGCAAGTTCTTCTCAAGTGTACACATGACAACAAATTCGTACTCCCAGCTGCAGATAATGTGGAGAAAATTTTAGAGAAGGGATACAAGGGGTATGTATTCCCACACCATTTCATCCATAGAAGTCATCAGTTGTATGAAAAATCTTAAAAGAAATCAAGTAAGAAAGCTCAGAAAAAGTTTGGTCTGAAAATGTTTATTGCCATAGCTATACCCAGATCAATGACAATAATTTTTTTGTGATTCTTTGTTGCTATTATTGTGGGTTTTGCTCTGCTCGTAGTAGAAATGATGACATGCATCTTCTAAGTGACAACTCCATCGATATGTGTTGTTTTTTGCCTGCAGTTAGATTTTATTATTTGGAAAAATGAGTTTGCTTTCATTTATCCTTTGTATGTTGTAGCCTCTCCATTGAAGTCGTCACACCAACAAAACTCAATGAAAGAACATAAGCATGGAAATCTATCTTTCAGAAGCAAGCGAAGCATACTTATGGATTCACATTCTTCTAACAAATCAAGGATAGATATCTCTTTCGAAACCACCACGGAAGCTGATGTGATCTATGCTGAAGATTCTGTTAGAATACAACCACCTCCAATAGTTTTTTTTGCATGGTCTACTACCTTTAAAGCCACCCCTTGTAGAATTATTGTGCCTCTCACTAGTGTTACAGTTCCTCCAATACCTTCCCTACCACCACTTATTAGACATTCTAGTGTTCCACGACCTCCTCCCCTGGAAACCACCTCCTCCACCTCTGGTTCGTGGTGTCCCTCCTCCATGACCACCACCAGTTCGTGGTGTTCCTCATCCACAGATGCCTCCAATAGGTTTGAGAAAATCGGTCTTCTTTCTCTGAAGCACAGAATACATCAGATTCTTCTGTAATAATATATGGTGATGTTGGTGCTCCTAAAACCAAATGAAAGCCTTTTTTTTTCTGGGATAAGGTTTCAGTAGAAGTTGATGGTGCAATGATTTGGCAATAGATAAAAGATGGATACTCTCAGTAAGTCTATCAACTTCCATTTTCTATGGCTTTTGTTATCATAAACACATACATTGTGGAACATATTCAGCGAGGAGATGATTGAAAGTCTATTCGGCTATGCTCCAGCCGATAAAACCAAGAATGGTGCAAAAAATGAATATGCATCCAAGAATGCTCCAAATGAGCATATTCAGCTTATAGATCCCAAAAAGTCACAAAATCTATCAATTATGCTCAAAACATTAAATGTGATAATTGAATAAGTTCGTAATGCTCTTGAAGAATATCGTTTTGTTCCCATATTGCATACCATCATGTCATCTCAAAAGCATCTAACCATTGTTATGAATCATGTAACGAGCTACCACATGAACTTATTCAAAATTTAACGAAAATAGCGCCAACGACGGATGAAGAATTGAAATTAAGATTTTATAGTGACGACCTTTCTCTAGTAGGCTCAGCGGAGCACTTTCTAAAATTCCTCGTGGAGAGATCCCATTTAGAGGCTAGATTCTTTGTTGTTCATGTGCACTCTTGAGGAAGATACATTAGTACTCAAGAAGTCATTTATGACATTAGCGGTAAATCTTTATCCACTAATGCCATATTTTGGGTTGAATCATAGCCAATATCCTCATAGTGATCCCTTGAAGCTGTACTCAAAACTGGAAACATGATGAATGATGAAACTTTCCGTGGTGGAGCTCAAGCTAGATTCACTTCTAAAATTATCAGACGTCGAAGGAGTAGATGGGAAAACAACACTTTTGCACTTTGTTGCTCAAGAAAATGTCTACAAGCAGCTAGGGTAGCCAAAGAAATGAGAAGCATGTCTAGCTTCAAGCCAGAAGACCTTTATGTGGATTCAATCCATGAACTGATAGACTTAAAAAGCCTTGGTCTCCAAGTTGTCTCTAGCCTCAGTGTTGATCTTGACGTAGACAACTTGATGGGTATTTTCATCAAGATTGATCATAACTTAAGAAAATCTAAGGAATTCTTAAACTCAGATATGAAGACTATACGACTAGATAATTGCTTCCACCAAGCATTACAGAGCTTTGAATGTTCCTCAGCGATTTTCAAACTTTGTTACTATTCACGTCACAAATTCACCACGGATTTGGAGTAGGGAGCAAATTCACCGCGGATTTAAGGACTTAGACGATTTTCTCGAACTTCGGCTCCAAGTTTCAATTCCGTCTTTGATTTCGAACCCTTTTTCAGTGCCTATAGATCTGTATTTATAGAGAAACCAAGTCTAGTAACTTGCCTATAGGTCAAAAGTCCAATCTCATCCAATTCGGCCTAATTTATCCAAAAATGCTCAATTTCACCAGGGTGTCTATCGTAATGCCCTGAATTATTCAATTAACCATGTAGAGCATGGAGGAGAAAATACATAGTTTCACCAAAGGTTTTGGACAAAAGGGTGAGATCGGCAGTTTACGGGAGGGACGACCTCGATATTTCCATCCTAGTGGTTGTTGTCGTGAGGATCAATGGAGGATTCGGTAGGCGAGACGTGGAAAGAACCAATATTGGAAATAGAGGCGAGGTTGAGCCTCTAGCTAAATGAAGGGGAAGGCGATTATGGAAAACAATTGTAACATGGATATAGACCCAACACCAAGTGTCCCAAGTGTGGGACGCAACACCTTGGGGAGTGTAAGATTAAACAGAACGTGTGTTGCAAGTGTGGACAACAAGGACACTTCATAAGGGAATGTCCAAAACGGAGAAAGATTGGGGGTACTGAGGCTTGAGACTAGGAAAATGTCCAATAGAATGCTATAGTATTTGCAGTGAGCAGAGAGCATGCATCCGAAGTAGAGGACGTCATGATATGTACGCTCCTAATAAATGGGTTTATCACTTACATATAGTTCGATTGTGGGGTCAAACACTCGTTTGTGTCTAAGAGGTTAGCTAAGGGTTCTGACATTAAGGGCAATGATGCATGATTTAGTGTAAGGACTCTGGGATCAGAAATTTAAGAATCTAAGAGAATATATCCAGGGTGTAGAGTCGAAATCGACCAGTTGCAAACTAAGGCATATTTGATTGAGTTAGAGATTATCTAGTTTGATGCAATTCTTGGGATGGACTCGTTAGCGAGGTATGACAATCAATTAAGGTGTAGGATGCAGATAGTGCATTGAAAGAGGAAGTGATGAAGGGTACAAACCAATGTTTTCATACCGGTCGACACTACAAAAATTCGGGCCGCACCGATATTTAGACCGGTACATCCCGGTACCAGGTTTCCAGGTCGACCCAGAAGAAATAAAAAATTAATAATTTGTGCTGATTGGTATAACGCTCGGTGTACCGGCCGTACTGATCATACCCGTTCCAGATCGATATGAAATTTCAGATTGATATGAAAACATTGGTATACACTACCTAGCTTTTGTTAACACTCAAAAGAAAAAGGTCATGTTGGAGGAGGTTCTCGTAGTGGCAGAGTTTGCTGACGTGTTCCTAGAGGAACTACCATGACAACCACCCATTAGGAAGGTGGAGATGAGGGTTGAGCTTGGTCCCTAGCACAAAACTGATCTTGGAAAATGAATGAGCTTAAGGAACTGATGGATGAGTTCTTGGAAAAAAAGTACATTAGATCGATTTAATGACCATGGAGAGCACTAGTTATATTCGCGAAGAAGTTTTATCTAAGTTGTTTGAAACGTAAAACATCGAAATAAAAAACGCAAATATAAGTGATGAGATCCCTGGTTTTCGAACTACAACAATAAGAACATTTAAATGTAAGATTTTAATTTATGACAGATTGCAAATACATAACTAAAAAGTGAAATTGAGATAAAAATAATTTGAGAAAGTGTTTTTTTAAAATTTTTTCAATTTAGTTGAGAAAAATGTTGTAATTAAAGTTTTTGTTTTAAAATTTATACGTAACAACATATTTTTTTAAATATAGAATTTTCAAACACCATAGCATTTATTAATGCGGTAAGGCTGGCTAATGAAATCGAAATGTATATAATCGAACATTTGAATAGTTATGTTGTAAGAATTAGTGTATTTATTATTCATTAATTTCTGGATTTGTCCGATTTCTTTCTTTTTCTACCTCCGAATTCGACCGTTGCTTAAACTATCCGTTACAAATTTGGTTGGCCCCAAGACAAATATGAAATTTCTCTGACGTTCGATCCAGTGAGAGAAGAATATCGAAGAAAAATGGTAGCGAGAAGCCAAACGAAGCAGCAGCTAAGGAAACAGGTGCCGTTGAAGGGGCCGATTAGCCCGACTTTCCTCAGGGAAACGGTGAACAAGGTCGAGCCGCTATGTGTTTTATTAAACGTACTAATTTTGTTGGGTATTCAGCTTTGATGCCTGATTTTGTTGAGATAATTACTCAGTCTGATGTTGATTTCAGATCTGTAATGAGCAGCTTCTCTAAATCTGAGATTATATTTCTTATGACAAGTTTGGTGTCTTCTTTTGAAGGTTGACAAATGTGTGGCTAAACTTGAGGAGCTTCAGAATACAGTTAAAGGATTCAATTTAAGTCCTCGGAGCAGAAGCTACTGCAGGAAAAGTAACCGGAACAAACAGGATACAGTTAGGTACAAATAAGTAATGCATCTTTAACAAGTGAAGAAACTTGTGGTTTTTTTTGTTTGTTTCCTTGGTAAGATGTGAATCTCTAACTACAGGATGAAAAATGTGAATACCCTAAAGTCTCCGCCTGGGAAGATGCTGATAAATCGAGGTAAATCGTTTCATATTCCAAGATCATATAATGAATGAATCAGTATTTGTTTGGCTCTTATTTGTGCAGTGGATTGGCAAAGAATGTCATTCCCAGCAATGCTGCTTGGAGAAACAATGGAAGAGATTCTGCAAGCAAGTCAAAATGCTAAAACAGCAATACAATTTTCAAAGCCAGTGCTAGCTTATGATGATCCCAAAACTCCATTGACTCAAAGGAAGAAACCAAATAATTTTCAAGGTTCAGTTTTGAATGCAAAGAGAACAAAAGAGAAGAAAGGAGTTGTCCAATCTGATTCAAATACGGTTCGCAATGCAAAATCGAAAAGGATAATATTCAAGATTGTGTCTTCACCAGAATGCAACAAAGAGAACTGCAAATATAGAGCTAATAGAGTGTCTCCTAAGAATAAGCCATGGGGTAGAAAGTCGGTTTTGTTTTCCGAATCCGCTGTTCCATACATCGCCAACGTCGTATCAGCAGAAGTTTTACAAGACAAAGTCTCCGGTGATTGCGAGAAAGCAACAACAGACTCCACACAAGTTCTTGATAAAAACTTCGCCAAAGTTTCAAATGAATAGTAGAATCTCTCCAACAAGATCACCACTAAAAGCACAGAATGGTAAAGTTCGGAGATCATTTTCTCCATCGGCACTGGCAAAAAGGCTGGTTTCACCATTGAAGAGTAGAAGAAATTCTGTTCAGAAGATGAAACAATGCCCACAAAGTATCATCAGATTCTCACCTCGTAGAATTTGATGCGTATTTTTTTATTGTTTTTTGTATACTTTCTGCTACAATAATAACTCAACAATGCATATTATTCAACAAAACAATGATTCAAGTGTGTAAAAAAGGGAACATGGCTATGTAACTTCATATTCCTAAAGCATAGTAGTGAAATTCAAGATTCAATAAATCAAAAAATAACTCTATTAATAAGATAAGTGAAGCAATCAATATTCAAAAATTAAATAAAACAATATTTCTGGAGTTTGGCGAACACAAATATATCCCAAACACTATAAACTACAATATTACAAAAATTAGTATTATAAACTACAATATTTCTAGTATATTTTTTTTATAGAGAACACAACAATATATCCCTAACACTAGCAAAATCATACAAAGCTCCTACCTTGGGGTAAAATGCTAATTGAGGGCTTAAATGAGTTCACAAATGAACATTTGTATGGCAAATGGCAATGCACATAACTTGGGGTCGATGAGACTCCACTAATTAATCGATCATTTGCAGTAAAGGACACTAAAGAACAGATGAAATATTGGTAGAAGACTATGTTTCTATGTAGAAACATATCAATCAATGGTAACTAATCGAATGGCTTCAAAGAGCCCAAAAATGGATTTGCCTTGTTCTTTATAGTTTTTGACTTCAGGGGACTCCAAACCAACTTTTTCCTCTGTAGTGCAACAATTGTTGGATGCTTCGACTTCCATGAGACGGCACTTTTCTGATGAGAAGGTGAACTCCCTCTACTCGAACCAAGAGGAGTTGCTACTGTCATTTTGGGTGAGCATACTCCAGAACTTCGCCAAACTCTTTGTCGATCCCAAACAAATGATTGCCTACCCATAATACGTTCAGGCCTTGTCGATGTTTGTATGATTGCAACAGAGGCCCTTCTTTTAGGCTTAATAACAACTTGGGATGATGTTGCTGCAGTAGGCCGTACGAAAAAAGAGCATCGTCTTGCTTTCAGATTCAGTTTTGGTCTTGATGATGCATTCTCCTTCTCTTCACTTACAGAAGGGAGGAATGGCATACGAGTCTTCTTTGAGGGAACAGGAGTAGGAAGTTGGGGCATGAAGTTTGTGATTCTTCTGAGTGGCATCCTTGTTTTGGATGGAACAAGTGGTGGCTTGTTTTCTGTTGAGATCCTTGGCACTTGACTAGAAATTGAAGCTAATGCTCTGTTTTCCTGTTTCATTCTTGCTTTCCTTTCGTTCTCTAACTGGTTTTCGAGATCACGAACCTGATAATGAGCAATGTAAGAGCATGAATCAAAACCATTAGTGAAATATACTTGTTCCAATCTACCTTATCTTGAAGATTTTTGCAGATTTGTTCTCTAGCAGCAAGTTTTAACTGGAAAGCCTGACAATTGTCTTGCAACCTTTTTGTTTCCTTCTCATCTTGTTTTACTTTTTCAGCCTGCATTCACACATTCGAGAATGAGAATAAGTGAATGGCTTATAGAGGGCAGAATTTTTCTTCGTACCAGCTGCTTATATTTAAGGAGTTCAGCATGATCCGTTTGCCGTCGAGCAGGTCCATGTTCAACTCCTCGGACACGACTTGCAAAATTCAATGAACAAATGGTTTCACTAAGATCAGCCAAGCTGGGGCTGATTTGAACAAACATGAGTGTTTTACAATCTCCACCTGCAAAAAAGTTTGATTTAGTTCTACATTTCCATGTCTGATAAACAGCAAAAATACTAGTAGGAAACTAGCAATAGATAAATTAGGCTCACCTAGCGAACTTTGGAGTATATGAGTAAGCTTTGAGTTCCTGTTTGTCCAGAAAAGGATGTTATCATCATCTTCAACAATAAGCGCGAACAAAGAGTAATCATGGCATTAACCTGTAAGGGACATGAGATGATTTCAAAGCAAGGGCAGCAACAACGTCTCCTAGAGCTGACAATGACTTATTAATGAACTGTGATTCTTTGAGCCTATCTCCCTCCACTTCAAGCCTTCCTACACGCTCACTCCCAGCCAAGTCAACCAACCACAAATGGCTTTTTGTTCTTTGCCCATTGAGAAAATTTTCTCCAACTACAGACACCCGCAACAAGCTGCAGCAGAGTCACAAGTAGTTTGAAACACACAATCATAGTTCTAAATGGCCTGGGTAAAATATTCTCATACTTACCAGTGAGAACGACTACTGAGTTCATTTGCATTTGTTGACCCAACAGATCTTGCTTGACTTCCAGATTTTAGCAGGCTCCAAACATCACTTGTGCTGTAAGCACGTGCTTCAATAAGCCCAGGTACTTCCTGAGTACCCTCAGCTGACTGTTTTATCTCCAGTCTGCATTTAAAGACACAGTTTCAGTGACTCAAACATTATCCTTGTCAATATTCTGTATGGGACAGCAAGCTTCATAACGACACCATTAACTATTAGAGCAAGCATCAATAAAAGCTTACTTCTTTCCAGGTTGGGTTGAGCTTTCGACAAGAAGATCTCTAATCTTTTCATTGTACACCTCCAGCATACTCACAAACAACTCATATCTGACGATATTGCTTCTCTCCTTCGATACTTGGAAGAGCGTTTCAAGAGTTCTGTAATTTACACCCCTGTTTTCAGGCGTTCCTTCCATCGTGTATGTTTTTCCTGTGCCTGTTTGTCCATAGGCAAATATACACACATTGTATCCATCCAACGCGGAAGTCACCAAAGGCAAAGTTTGATTAAAGACAGCATCTGCATAACAGAAATGTGGGATCATTAGAATTGCCACGAATGTAATAAAATGAAATGGAAGAAATTTCGAAAATTTAATTAAATAATTTTGCATTATACCTTGATTGTCTTCAGGTTTGAAAACATGATCGAATCTAAATTGCTTCCGAGAAGAATCAGAGCAAATTATATTCAGCTCATTATCCTGAGATGCATGAAAATCTATGACAGAAGTGGACCCATTGACAATTTCATCTTCTTTCAGTGGCCTGCACCTACAGAAAACTCTTATGTTTCCTCTAAGTTCAATCATTTCATTGTATAGCTTCCTCCTTTCTGAGCATTCTTCAAGATATTTATTTTTCAGTGATTTCCAGTCCTCAGAGTACTTCATTTCCTTTAGCTCGTACTCCTTTGCTAAAGTTGAGTAAATTAAGGAATTACAAAATTTTAAATAGAAACCATAACTAATTTATAGAAGATATTACTTACCAAGATCATGAATCGCAGTGAAGGCTTCAGATCCAATCAAGGACTCAAGCGTTATGCCATTCATTTCATTGCGTAAACGAGCATGTTCCATTTTGAGATTCTGGAGCAAAACAGGTTATAAATTCAAATAATTCGAAAATAAGGTTCCAAAAATATAAAACTTCGAGTCCATCAACTCACCCTGAATTTATTATTAATGTCATCGAGTTTCAGAAACAATGGAAGCATCTGAACCTGGGCAAATTCTGCTTCTTGACTTGCATCAGAAGGAGAAGTGTTCTCCAAACCACCATTGCCGTTGTATCCACCTGAAAATTAAAATGCAAAATCATCTATTACAAGTTGTCCTACATAAGGATCACGCCTAAAAACAATTTGATTCTAGAAAAATCACTAGTTAATAATTGCGAAAACAAACACTCACCACAATTTCCAGGAGATATAGTCACAGATCGAGCAAAATCCAAACAAACACACTCTACAGAAAGATCTGTACAAAAATCAACCAAGAAAAAACCAATTCATAAAACGGTACCGAAAAATCAAAGATCGTATGACAAGTGAGAAAGAGAGTACCGTCCATGGTTGTAGCAGCAAATCAAAGAAGCCTCAATCTTGTAGGGTTCTTGAGAGAAACGATAGTTTCAGAACTCAGAGAAGGAACTACGAAAATGAAAAGAAAGGTTTCAACGGTCAGAACACAGATGGATGCTTTATTTCCTTTCAAAATTCGAACTTGGAAAGATCTTAGCCGTTAATTTGTTTGATCTTAACGGCTCCATTTCATAAAAAGCCCATTAAGGCCGAATATCAACCCATGGGCTGGTAGGATTGTTGTAATATAGTAAGTAATATGTGAAAATGGGACTCGTCAATTTAGCCCATGTATGATTGTCAAATCTCGTGTATGACCCGACTCATTAGGATACATGACACTGAAATGATTTTAAATTGACTTTTATTTCTTATTAATCTGATATTCAGAGTTTTTTATATATATATTTATCACTTTATTTATTATCATTTTGATATACTCCTTCATTTATATCTTCACAATCAAAAACACCGTTTGCAATCTTAAGAATACAATCCCACGGGTAAAGCTCTCACTTCCTAAGTTGGATTGGTATTGTGAGATTACCCTCTACCAACACTATTATGTAAGTTTCCATTTTTATTTTTTTTATTTGTTTAAATTCTAATATGTAACTCTAGTGATATTTATTGATAAATTTATTTGAAATTAAGTTTGTGTTAGTGACTTCTATGCAATTTGATGACTGATTTAAGAAATTAGTTTAATTGTTTCTTAAAATTACAAATGATTTATTTATTTCATGTCAGATTAAATTTGTTTAGCAAACCGTTTTACTTTTACATGAGCAACTATAAATGATGACAACATTTCTTTCAATTCTATATTTTAGTGATGATCTTACATTTGTGTTAAAGATTATGTATTTATGAATTTAAATGTTGAGATGTAAATGATGGTGTTATCTCATCCATCCATTATGGAATTATGTAACCAAGGAAACTTGAGAATATGATGGTAACATACATTTCAAATGCATTTTGAAGTAAATACTGAGAAAGTTCATGTTATTATTGATATGCAACGTTCTTGGAACGAGAGAGAATTTCAAAGGCTAATTGGGCGACTAGTCGCTCTAAGGTGGTTTATTTCTAAGTCAACCGATCGAACCTTACCCTTCTTTCGGGCTCAGCAGCACGGACTCGGGGATTTTGCTCGTGTATGCGCATCTGGAGTGCCGACGCGCTCCGACTCGTACCGACTCGCGACTCTTGACTCGAAACAGCACAGTTCCAATTGGGTTTGTGAGTTTTAAAGTATTTTATAGAACAAATTGATGGGTGAGGTCCCTCCACATGTAAGTAGGGCCCGCATCAAAGAAAAATAAAAAAATGATAAAAAAAGTATAGCAACGTGTAGCACCAATGGTTGACAATTTGGCCAAAGATGGGTGGTCAACCCACATCCCCTGCTCCTATAAAAGGATGGATCCATGCCTCATTTCAATTATCCCATTCAAGTCTCAAATTGAGAGAGTAAAGAGAAAATAAAGATTAGATAAAGAAACATTTTCTTTACTAATCGTGTTTCCTGAAAGTTTTCGGAAGAGTGTGTAATATTTAGGAATATTCCTAAATAATCGGGGAGTTTCAAAATAGTTGAGGGGTAGTCGGAGAGTTGGGTCAACACTGTTTTACTGCCTATTTGGGTGATTTATATTATAGATATTTATCTAGGGTAGATTCTCTTTGTATACCTACTATTCGTAATAGTAGAAGTTTCTCTGGTGGGACCAGTGGACTAACCCTGTTTTGGGTGAACTACATTAAATTTCGGTGTCTATTTATTTATCATATTCATATCGTCGATACCTCGATTTTATAACTTCCGCTGTGCAACCCCAACAAGTGGTATTAGAGCTAGATTCAGTGTTGATATCAGTTTATCGTATGCTCTGTGGTTGCTACTAGATGGACCCTCCACATCAGAAAATAAGTTTGTTTATTTTCACTATTCTTAATTGATATTGGGCCTATGGAGGTTAATGCGAGCAATATGATCAAATTAAATGAGGCAAATTACTACATATGGAAGAACAAAATGAAAGATCTTTTGTTCGTGATGAAGATGCATTTACCGGTGTTTGGTGAATCCGTATCGGAGGGAAAGTCCGATGCTGACTGAGCTTTCGAGTATCAACAAGTATGTAGTTTTATCCGACAGTATGTCGAAGAAAATGTGTACAATCACATTTGTGACGAAGTCCAAGCGAAAAGTCTCTAGAAGAAACTTGAAGAATTATATGCCTCAAAGAACGGCTACAGCAATTGTTCTATTTGAACAAATTGGTTCTTACGAAGTACTAGGAGGGTACTTTGATCGCTGATCACTTGAACAGTATTCAAGGGATATTGGTTCAACTCTCAACAGTGGGTATTAAGCTTAACAATGAATTAAACTCATTGTTTATTCTAAAATCCTTACCAGAATCATGGGAACCTTTGAATGTATCACTTACTAGTTCTAGTAATATTAATGTTGAACTAGTTAAAAATGGAATTCTGAACGAAGAAATGAGACGACGAACTCAAGAGACCTCACCGTCGCTGTAAGAGATTATGATTGCTGATTCTAGGGGAATGAATACTAAACGGAGCTGTAAACCTGCGAAGCATGACAAGAGCCGTGGAAAGTCAAACAAATACGCCAATGTTGAGTGTTACTATTGCAAGAAGAAATGTCACATCAAGAGAAATTGCCGACTGTTCAAACAAGAACAAGCTGCGAAGGGCAAAGGATGTGATGACAGTGATGATGAGCAAACCAATGTAGTCGGGGAATTCAACATCGTGTGTGACGATGATGTTGTGAATTCCACATCTCAAGAGACAATCTGGATTATTGATAGTGGAGCTACCGCTCATGTGACGTCTCGTCGGGAATGCTTCTCATCCTACACACCAGGAGATTTTGGTGTGGTTAAGATGAGAAATGAAAACCTCTCCAAAGTTGTTGGCAAAGGAGATGTTTTTCTGGAGACGGAGAACGGTAACAAATTGATATTGAAGGAGGTTAGGCATGTTCCAGACGTGCGGCTAAATCTCATATCAGTGGATAGACTCGAAAATGAAGGTTTCTGCAATACCTTCTATGATGACCGTTGGAAACTAACCAAGGGTTCGTTGGTGATTGCTTGAGGCAAGAAGTGTTCAAAGCTGTATATGTTGCTAGCGAAGCTTTCCTCTGAACACGTGAATGTTGCTGAGGATGAAAATACAGTGGAGTTGTGGCACAAAAGCCTCGGACATATGGGCCAGAAAGGAATGGGAGTCTGCTGAAGAAGCAAGTGCTGGCTGGAATGAATCATACAAATCTGAAGAGATGTTCTCACTACCTCATCGGAAAACAAACGAGAGTAAGTTTTCACAGGAGACCACCTTCAAGAAATGATGATATATTAGAGTTGATACACTCAGACGTATGTGGGCCGATGCCGAAATCACTGGAGGTGCCAAGTATTTCGTTACTTTCATCGATGATCATTCTCGGAAGAACTGGGTCTATCTGTTGAAGGAGAATGATCAAGTCTCTATTATTTTCAAGTTGTTTGTGAAGTTGGTTGAACGGCAAACTGGAAAGAAGGTAAAGTGCATCCGAACAAACAATGGCGGGGAATATATTGGACCACTTGATGCTTACTGCAAAGATAATGGTTTTCGGCATAAGAAGACACCACCGAAGACACCACAACTAAATGGATTGGCCGAGAGATTCAACAGGACTTTGGAGGAGAGAATATGATGTCTACTATCTCAAGCAAAGTTGGCAGAAGTTTTTTGGGGAGAGGCTATTCTGACAGCAGCCTATCTACTGAATCTCCCGCCATGTGTTCCTCTTAGGTACTGGAGAAGGTATGGTCAAAGAAAGAAGTTTCTTACAACCATCTGCGGGTTTTCGGGAGTAAGACTTATGTTCACATTCCTAGGGATGAACGATCGAAGCTTGATGCCAAGACTCGCCAGTGTGTCTTTATCGGATATGGCCAAGATGATCTTGGTTTTAGATTTTATGATCCAGCCACCAAGAAGCTTATCAGAAGTCGTGATGCCAAGTTCGTTGAAGACGAAACCATTGTGGATATTGGAACGGTTAGCAAAGATGTTGCTAAACCCGATGGTGATTCAACAAACTTGAGAGTTATGCCTCCAACAAAGGTGCCAGGACATGTTGGAGATGATGGATTTCATCCACATGATGACGAGGATGAATCAGATGTTCCTGAAGATGTTCCAACTGATGATGCTGATGAGGGTGATGAAGAATTACCAATCCCTATTGGTTCTCCTGTTCGGACTACGAGATCCGGCAGAGTTATACAACGCTCTATGAGATATTCACCAGATAAATATGTGTTATTGACTGACGGGGGAGAACCGGAATCCTACGAGGAAGCCATGAATGATGAATTCAGGAAGAAGTGGATTGAGGCCGTGCAAGACGAAATGAAGTCCTTGCATGATAATGCAACTTTTGAGCTGGTAAAGTTGCCAAACGACAAGAAGGTTTTGAGGAATCGGTGGGTTTTCAGGATTAAGCATGATGATCATAATCCACAACCACGGTTTAAAGCAATGCTTGTCGTGAAGGGATTCAGTCAAAGGAAAGGGATTGACTTTGACGAGATATTCTCACCTGTTGTAAAGATGACATCCATTCGGACTGTACTGGGGTTAGCAACATCGCTCAACCTGGAGGTTGAACAAATGATGTGAAGACTGTCTTCCTACACGGAGATTTGGAAGAAGAGATATATATGCATCAACCAGAAGACTTTGTGAGGAAGGGGAAAGAGGGTTATGTTTGCAAGCTAAAGAATAGTCTTTATGGCTTGAAACAGGCACCAAGACAGTGGTATAAGAAGTTTGAGTCTGTCATGAGGGAGCAAGGCTACATGAAGACTTCTTCAGATCACTGTGTCTTCACGAAGAAGTTTTCTGAAGATGATATTATCGTACTATTGTTGTACGTGGACGACATGCTGATTGTTGGTCAAAACTGTTCGAGGATTGCTTATTTGAAGCAGCAATTGGGTAAGTCTTTTGCAATGAAAGACTTGGGACCAACGGAGCAAATTCTTGGCATGAAGATCATTAGAAACAGAAATGCCAAGAAGTTATGATTGTCACAGGAGAAATACATTGAGAAAGTACTTCAAAGGTTCAACATGGACAAATCAAAAACGGTTAGTTGTCCCCTAACTAATCACTTAGATTGAGTTCTAGCACTCCTGCGGATGAGGAGGATGAAGAGATGGCTACGGTGCCATATGCTTCTGCTGTTGGAAGCTTGATGTACGCGATAACGTGTACGCGGCCGGACAATGCTCACTATGTTGGAGTTGTGAGTCGCTTTCTTTCAAAACCGACCAAGGAGCATTGGACTACAGTGAAGTGGATCCTTAGGTATCTACGTGGAACCTCCAAAATGTGTTTGTGTTTTGGATAAGGTAATCCAATACTGGTTGGATATACAGATGCTGACATGGCAGGAGATGTTGACTCGAGGAACTCTACATCTGGATACCTAATTACGTTTTCAGGGAGAGTTGTTGCATGTCAATCTAAACTCCAGAAGTGTGTTGCTCTTTCGACAACGGAGGTCGAGTTTATTACAGTAATTGAAGCTTGCAAAGAGTTACTGTGGTTGAAGAAGTTCTTAAAAGAACTCGATATTGATCAGCAGAATTATCAACTATTATGTGATAGTCAAAGTACGATTCATCTAGCGAAGAATGATTCATTTCACTCGAGATCTAAGCATATTGATGTGAGATATCGTTGGATCCACGAGGTGTTGGAGAAGAAGTTGGCACGGCTAGAGAAGATCCATACTGAGGAGAATGGATCGGATATGATGACAAAAGTTTTGTCAAGATCAAACATTGAGTATTGTCGAACTGCAGCTGGACTGGTGGATTCCTCCATCTGTCGGGAGGGGGAGAATTGATGGGTGAGGTCCCTCCACATGTAAGTGGGGCTCACATCAAAGAAAAATAAAAAATGATGAAGAAAAGTATAGCAACGTGTAGCAGCAATGGTTGATAATTTGGCCAAAGATTGGTGGCCAACCCACATCCCCGACTCCTATAAAAGGATGGATCCATGCCTCATTATAATTATCCCATTCAAGTCTCAAATTGAGAAAGTAAAGAGAAAATAGAGATTAGATAAAGAAACGTTTTCTTTTCTAATCGTATTTCCCGAAAGTTTTTCGAAGAGTGTGTAATATTTAGGAATATTTCCTAAATATTCGGGTAGTTTCAAAATAGTTGAAGGGTAGTCGGAGTGTTGGGTCAACACTATTTTACTGTCTATTTTGGTTGATTTCTATTCTAGATATTTATTTAGGGTAGATTCTCTTTGTATACCTACTATTCGTAATAGTGGAAGTTTATCTGGTGGGACCCGTGGACTAACCCTGTTTTGGGTGAACCACGTTAAATTTCGGTGTCTATTTATTTATCATATTCGTATCGTCGATACCTCAATTTTATAACTTCCACTGTGCAACCCCAACACAAACAACGATTTCAACGCATTTCACCCTCAATTCTCACGTTCTAGGGTTTGGTTTTGTGGGATTACATGGATGATGGAAGAACTCTTGGAATAAATTCTAGACAAGAAGAGATAAGAGCTAAATATGCTCGTTTATGTCTTTTAGCTTGACCTTCGTGTTTGCCCGGAAGTTTTCACTGCTCATTTTGTCAATTGAAAGCCGTAGCAGATGAGAAGGGGGAAGGAGTGATTTTTTTCCTTAATTATTATTTAATGTAATATAATAAAACTTTATTTTATAGTAGAGGTTGAGAGTAGCAGATTAAGAATATCCCTTAACATACTTAAATTATTTATGTATGCTCATCGTATTAATTTGTTTATCAATTTTTTCCACTTGCAGAATAGTAACAGCAGACAAAAATGGATATTGATGACGAACATGAGCGAAATGATGCTACTCAAACTCAACTTAGCCGTACTCGGCATCCATTACGGAATTATGTCATTAAGTTAAAGAGAACTAATGAATCAGGTGGTAATAATCCTTTCAAATGCATTTTTTTTATATGCAGTTTACAGGTTCATATTCAAGAGTGAAATCACATTTATTGCGAATATCCAGCAAAGGAATAAGAACATGTCTAAGTGTTTCGAATGCCAAGGTTGCATAAATGAAGAAATTGGAAGAAGAAGATGAAAATCGGAGTAAGTAAGCAAATCTAGATCTCAATCAAGTTCAATTCCACTACCGCGGTCAAGTACTTCCTCTAGTCATGCATCATCAGCCCCCAAGGTTCATCTACAAGTCTTTTTGGTGCTACTATTTCAGTATCAATTTCAAACAAAAGATAAAGATGACAAACTACATTGAATGAGACATTTAATATGCAAAATAGAGAGAAAGCTGATCGATTACTTAGTATGATGTTCTTTGCAAGTGGAGTTCTTTTTAACTTGACCCGAAGTCCATATTATCAAGAAACAATAAGTTTCATTGCTGAGATATCACTTTTAGGTTTTTTTCAATAGTTGCCAAAACCTACAATTTAGCTTACTTGTTTAATTTTTTATTTAATTTTACATGTCGTTATTTTATTGTCTAGGTTATAAGTCAATAGGATATACCTCAATTAGGAATAAACTTATTGAAGAAGAACGAGCAAACATTGAAGATTTACTAGAGCCGATTAGAAGTAGTTGGGAAACCAAAGGGGTGACTATCTTGACTGATGGTTGGTGAGATCCACAAAGGCGACCATTGATAAATTTCATGGAAATAAACTCTAATAGATCAATGTTTTTAAAGGCGGTGAACTGTGAGGGTGAAACAAAAATTTCATTTTTCATTTATGAATTATTGAAAGATGTGATCCGTGAGGTAGGAGTTTCTAATGTTGTTCAAATTATAAATGACAATGCAAGTAACTGTAAGAGTGCGGGCGAACCTGTTGAGCAAACATATCCTCAGGTAAGTACATATTTGATATTACAATGATATATCGTACATGTTTTATTTCTTGAATCTTAATTTATTGTGTTGTAGATATTTTGGACTCCATGTGTAGTTCATACTTTAAACCTTGCTTTGAAGAGTATTTGCTCGCCAAAGGACATTGAGTCAAATTCTGTGGCGTTTCAACAATTGTATTGGATCAATGAAATCATTACAATGGTCACACAAGTAAAAAATTTCACCATGAATCATCACAAAAGATTAGTTTTGTTTAATCGGTTCTCTAATCTAAAATTTCTTAGTATTGCTGAGACTAGATTTGCTTCTGTTGTTGTTACACTCAGTCGTTTCAAATTACTTAAAACATCGTTGCAAAGTTTAGTGATTTGTGAAGAATGGTCTTCTAGTCGTGGTGAAGAGCACAAGAATGCTATGATGATTAAAGGTAGAGTTTTGGATGAATGTTTTTGGGCTTCTATCGAATATATTCTTTAGTATATTGATCCATTGTATGAGATGATTAGAAAATGTGATAAAGATAAACCGTCTCTTCATTTGATATATAGCATGTGGGATTCCATGATGAATAATGTCAAAAAAGTTATATATGTGCATGAGATGAGATATATAAATACTGAATAGCTGTTTTGGAATGTTATTTTTGAGATTTTGAATTTCAGATTGACAAAAAGTATCACTCTCTTGCATGTTATTGGACATTCACTCAATCCAAAATAACAACTTGCTATATTTCGTAATTGTATGTTTTTAGTCTAATATTACATAACTCAAATTATTTTTTAGGGCCACTACAAGGGAATTGAAAGATGAACATCCAAAGTTACCAAGACCAGATTTTGATCCCCTGATTATTAGAATGCGACAAGAGTTTATTGAAAGGTATTATTCATATGAGAATACTCGAACAGAGGTAAAACAAGAGTTTTGTAGGTTCTTGGGATGTTATGATGAATACAGTAATCGAGTTTCATTAATGGATAGATCTCGGTTAACTCCTGTTGAATGGTGGTATACTTATGGAATTAGTACTCCCGATCTTTTGCGACTAGCATTGAGATTGCTTGGTCATGTGTCTTCTTCATCTTCATGTGAACGAAATTGGAGCACATATAATTTTATTCATTCTACAAGGAGAAATGTCCTCACTCATAAACATGCTGAAAATCTTGTTTATATTCATAACAATATTCGTCTTTTATCAAGAAAGACTCCACTATATGCAGAAGACGAATGTAAAATGTGGGATGTAACTGGTGATGGCTTTGAAACATTGGATGATATAGGGATATTAGAGATTGCTAATCTATCGTTCGATGAACCTGATTTTGAAAGAGTTATATTTGGAAATGAACATTAATGTACTCTTTATTGTGTTTTATGTTTTGATTCAAAACTTTTGATCTATGAATTATTTTGTGATTATTTTATTTACAAATTAGAGCCAAGTTGAAAATCCGACTCTTATAATCTTGCCTAGTTGTGTCGAGTTGAGTCATGTTGCACCGAGTCGGTCGGACGAGTCCATGCCGCATAGCTTTTGGGTGTTGCGAAAGGCCAATCAGCTAGAGTGGACCGATGAGTGTGCTCGAGCCTTCAAAGAATTAAAGAAATATCTGCACATCTCCGGTAATAGTCAACCCAAGCCCCGAGGAGCCCCTGGGATTGTACTTGATCGTTTTAGAAGATGCAATGAGTGCATCCCTGGTGACTACCAAAGGGGAAATCCATCGACGATTTATTATGTGAGACATTCCTTGGTGGCAACTAATCAATTTATGCAAGTAGTGGAGGATCGGGAAAAGCATCAGAGAGAGATGAAGATCCAACCCGAAGCGGGAGATGGTGACAAGGAGCAACCGACAGATCCCTAAGATAGCGCATTCATATCTTTGTAATAATGTTTTGGAAACTGAAGTGTCCTTCGGAGGACGAATCGTCGATTGACTGCTCTTGGGGCGGGCCTAACGTGTTGGAGACATGAGACAGAATATTTGGCAATTATTCATTATTAGGGTCGGTCCCATACATGTTTCATTATGGAGAGAAATAAGTTAGGATTCTTAAGTATATGATATGTCCCAGGAACACTACGTATTGTCAGAATGGTGGGTCGATCCCAGGAGATATTCATCACGAAGTCGGATTCTATATATGGTTGGTTTCTGATTGCAGCCCAATTGGCACAACAAAATCCAAGGGGCAAGTGATGGGAACCACATGATCGAGTACATGAGAAGGACATAGTGCAAGTAGAAAGACTGGCCCAAAATCGAAAAGCATGTCTGATTGAGTGATCTTGATATCGAAGCACAATTGAATTAGACCCAGCTAGATTAGGTGTGTAAAGAACTAAGGAGAACTGCATTCGCTAAAAACAATAAGCATTGGATTGGTCCACATGACGTTGGATCGGTCCTAGCCATATCTGGCCCAATATGAGAAGGACGTGGTGCAAGTAGAAAGACTGGCCCAAAATCGAAAAGCATGTTTGATTGAGTGATCTTGATATCGAAGCCCAATTGAATCAGACCCAGCTAGATTAGGTCTGTAAGGAACTAAGGAGAACTGCATTCGCTAAAAACAATAAGTATTGGATTGGTCCACATGACGTTGGATCGGTCCTAGCCATATCCGAGCGATCCTGTCACGTGGATGTTGACTCAATCTTAAGGAAATAACCGTATTCCAGGGTGGCGCACGTATTAATGAAACTTGTCAATTTTAAGGAAATCTAATAACGGAATTGACGTAGCATCAGGGATTCAAGATGGGGATTTGACAACCCACTTCTATATAAAGGGGGAGACTTAGAGATCAAAGACATGTTTTCATTCATCATCTCCAGACCGGCCTCCTGATAATCTCAACATGCTAAAGCCATTCATTCATCTCGTTATTTCCCTTTTGTTCTTACTGTTAAGCCCGATCATTTTTGTATTGCCAGTTGATTTTTTATTGAATTAGTCGAGAGGATTCACTCTCGACACTATAGTTTTCCCCATTTTCTTTGGGTTTCACGTCAAATCAATGTGTCTTCTCATCATTTATTCCTATTAAAGTTGTCTCCACAAACCATATTAAAAATCAGATCTTAATCATTTATTACGCTCAGAATCCGATGACTGTTGGTACCCATATAAACGAACCATAACACCAGGAATGTACATCACATCTTCCAATACCCACGAGTACCCATTGCAGGATCTAATTGGTATATCACTTTGATCGGTGATTTTCAAGGACTTCCCATCCGCCAAAGAAACATGTCAGTGATTTCATGCCTTAAAAGATTTAAATAAATCATGATTGAAAAATGAGTGGAAAGACGCACCTATGTCAATCACCGTGACTCCACCGGACTCTCAACAGCGAGTGCGAGTGTCTTGTATGAATTAGCCGCCACCGAGGCTGATTTATTTTATTTCTTGGGCTCATTACAATCCATTCGCAAATGTCCCCTTTCCCACAACATTCTGCCTCCGCTCGAGACTTCGACTTCCTTCTCATTCGACTCTTCGACTGACCACGATCCTCATCATTCTTTCGTTTCTAGGTTTGTCTTTCGCCCCCGAGACGAATATATTGCCAAGGCGTTGCTCTCAGGCTATCCACAACCTTGGCGTCCAGTCTGATTGGGTGCCCACCTAGCATTTGAGTTCTCTTTCCTAGACTCATTTTAAGAAAAGAAAATGTCCTACTATCTTTTCTAAAAGGTTTTTTTTAAAAAAATAGAATTAAGAAGTTTATAATTTTACAATTATTATAAAATATATAAATGTATTACTAATTCATAAATTTATTTTATGTATTATATTTTGATTATGTGAAAATGACGGTTTTCGGTGCTGGTTATCTAGTTACAGAAACGGCCCCATAGGATTTCGCTTTCGTGTCTCTCTAAAATTGCAGTCATGGTAAAATCTTGGTTCATTTAATTTAATTATTGGGTACTCCCAAGCACGCAAACTTTCTATACTAGGGGTTTAGGGTTTAGAGTTTATGGTTTATGATTTAGTTTGTGGTTTAGGGTTTATTAGTTTTAATCGGTGAATTAGTACATATTTTATTCGATTTAAGTTACTGAGTTAGTGGTTTAGTCAATAAGTTATTAAGTTTTTAATGAGCGAATACACTTTTAGTTTTGAAAATGTAATAACAAATTAACTAAAATTCTAAAATGTTTCACACTTGTAAAAATGACAATTATCAATTTAACATATGAAGTAATTTATATCATAAGAATATCCGGTAAATGATTTGTATTTACATATTATGATAATATAAAAAATAACATTTATAAATATTCGGATATTGTTGTAAGGATAAAATGAAAGTTATTTATAAAAATAAGACTTTCCATGGCATTGGCGCCCAACTATTCACCAAAATGAGTCCGGAGAACGATATAAATTGTTTGCGTGCCTGCTAGCATGGAGTCCGTTAGAAGTTTCTAAGAGAGAGAGTCTCCTTTTATCTTTCCGCCTTGCATATTATTTTAGTCATATTTTCTTGTTTGCAACCCTACGCCCGCAACCGGTAAACCCATCAATATTCAAGTTTATGAAATCTTGGGGGCTTAGAATCTGGTATACTTTTGAACTTATTGACAGGATCTTTATCGACGAGGCTGTGATTTGCAGTTAATTATCCGATATGTATGCTTTGTTGTATTAATCATATCGTGAATTAAATATATGTCTGTTTGCTAAATAATTTTTACATTCTACGAAAAAATCATATATTTTTCTAATAATATTAATAAGTAATGAAATATAATATTAAAATAATAAGTGTCCGAACAACGTTGTGGTTGTGTTTAAAAATTAATTTTTTAAAATATTTTGAGATAATATTGAGAAAAGAGAAAGATGATGTGAAGTTGAAGAAAGATGACATGTACATTCTTTGGGCGGACAAAGTTGAGGAAGGTCTAAGGAATGATAATGTGTATATAGAGAAAGCTCATGTGTAAGAGAATAAAATTTTCGAACGGATATAGTTGTAGATGACCTTAGCATCACCTTCTGCCTTCATCTTGCCTCCTTGCTGATAAGAAGTTTACACACCTTGTGTAACGACCCTAATTTGGGCCTAGTTGTTTTGTTAAAACATGATAATTAAAACGGAAATGTTCGGAAGCAAATTTAAAACATAGTTCGAAACATTAAAGTACGACTGCATAATTTAGAGTGTTCTCCGAAGGACCGGACTCTATCACCGGACAACCGACGACCTCCTTCCTCGTCCCTATCATATCTCACCTGCGTCACCTACAAAATCTGTAAAGCGGTCACAATCTATTAAAGGAAACTTCACACACACTACACATTATCTTTCTTACTTCTTAGTTACATCTTACACACACACATGAACCATTTCACTTAACCGTTTTCTTATTCCCTCTTCTTTTACCCTTATCATTTCCATCATTCATTATCTTTTCTGTTGCCGAGATTAACATGCTCGGTGCATGTCCCGCCCAAGCCAACCGTTAGCTGTTGGATGACTCGGCGAGCCATATGCATCCCTTCCCCGGGTGGATACTTAGGTGCTACCCCTTTTTCCACCCGGATCCGTTCCGCCCTCTTCGTACGTATCTTTTCCTCTTTGGANCAACCTCGTTTTACATCCCGCGATAACAACCTCTAACAAACCTGTCAGAGGCGGTTACGGAGCGTGATTTACACACGCTATGAACTCTATAAATACAGGGCAAGACGACAGAAATAGCAGGACCCTTTGGACGCGGAAGAACAGACCGTTACCCTGCCGGAATTCTTACCGCTTTCTTTACCTTGTCATTTTCATTAGTCTCTCTTGTATTGACTATGAGTTATTTCATTAGTGAACAGGCTAAGAGCATAATCTGCTCTTAGTCGAGTGGTTTTCACCCCAATTCCTGGGGTTTCCACTATATATCTCCGTGCACTTATTTTATTTCCAGCTTTTGATCGTCTTCCACATTTAAAACAAATAAGAACCGAGTTCGTTTGTTGAACGAACCGGACGAATGTTGGTACCCCCTAAAAAGGGACCATAACAAATATTAATAAGTAATTAAATATAATATTAAAGTAATAAGTGTCCAAACAAGGTTGTGGTTGTGTTAAAAAAATTAAGTTTTTAAAATATTTTGAGATAATGTTGAGGAAAGAGAAAGATGATGTAAAGTTGAAGAAAGATGATATGTACATTCTTTGGGCGGACAAGGTTGAGGAAGGTCTAAGGAATGATAATGTGTATATAGAGAAAGCTGATGTGTAAGAGAAAATAAAATTTTCGAACGTATATGATTGTAGATGACCTTAGCATCATCACCTTCTGCCTTCATCTTGCCTCCTTGCTGATAAGAAGTTTACACACCTTGTGAAACTTTAACTTTCGAGGTTGACTGCTTATGATGTCCACCGTAGTCCACCAACTTTCTGGCATAGTACAAAGTTTCCGTAGTCCACCAACTTACATGCATGTCATCATCCATCTTGTGGTCAACCATCGACAATTGGTTGACTAGGCTGCAAAACTCGTTCAAGTGCTCGGCGACCAAGCCTCTTCTACTTGTCATGGTGTAGAGTTTTCATGTGAGATGAACATAGTTTGTAGATGATAGTCGTTCATTCATATCCGAGAGGGTCTTCATCATTCCTGATGTTGAACGCCTCCTTCTAATGTGTGATATTTTGTTTATTGTTTAAAAATGAATCAATGAATGTTTATATGTTATTTGTAGGGTTGTAAAAAATACATGATTTAAATATCAAAATTAATTGAACCAATTTGAATTATTTTCCAATATTTAAAGTTTAAATTTATGGAAATTTAAAATGAGAAAATATGCTTTTGTTTTTTACAATTTGTAGATTATTTTATACAACTAATGAATATGTATTTGTTAAAGTGATATTTGTAACTAGTCCTCAAACTTTATAATATTGTAAAGAATGTCTCTAAAGTTTGTAAACCCCGAAGTTGATATAATGCGTACCGTTGACCTTTAATTTTTAAATATTGTAAATACTATATCATCAAAATTTAAGAATTGTATGGTTGACCTCCAAACTTTCAGATTCGTTTATATTTGATCTTTATACTCGTTAATATTTTAAACGTATTCATAATTTGTATTTGACTCATTAACGGTTAATGGGTATGATTAACCTTGAAAAGATGTAATCACTATATCTCCAAACTTTGAAAAGTTTAAAAATAACGTATAAATTATCAAAACCACTTATACGAAAAAAGATGAAAACTACTACTATTCACTTGAATGATTTTGAAACTTCTGGAGTTACTCATGCAATTTACAAACTTTTGAGGTATTATTTGTACACTATTTTAAACATTATAAGTTAATTACGTAATTTTCCCATATTATTAGTGATATTTTTTGTATTAATTAAAATTCGAATATCCGCTTGATTGGTAAACATATTATAAAACAATCTACTAATGTGGATGAGATTATCATTTTGCTTATCCTACTTAGTCGGGCTAACTATTTTTTTACGCCTACTCTTCCCAAATATTTTTGGGTTTTTATCAAATAGAACCAACAAATTTAAATTTGCCTTTGTGTTCGGTCACCTTCAATTATACCAGCTGTCGTGCAGTTTCCTTTATTTTTGAATGACATAAACGACAACATTCTACCTTCTGCTGCTCCTTCACCTTCACATTCTCTGCATTCACTACTACCGACGGATTTGGATCGGGGTTTAGATCCAAATCTGTACTTCTGACCACCATGGGATCCCTCTTCAGGTCGCATTCCGACCACTCGCTTCCGCTCTCTCGATCCCAGCCTAAAAATAACGGCCTACGCCGGCGTCTCTCCTCCCTCAACCTAAACTTAAATATTCATCCCGCAGCCGCAGATTGGGCCTTCCGACGCTCTAAATCGGTTTACTCATTCGGAGAATACGCCGGGAATTCTGTGAAAAACTGGTGGGACTGGATCCTCTCTCACAAGCCAGCATTCGCCGTGGATCTAGAAATGAATGAGGAGGAAATCACCGCCCTAGGTACTCACAATAAGGGCAGCTTCCGTCATATTCTTTACAAGTTCTCTTCACAGCTCAAGCAGAAGCTCCTCGGCACCGACGATCACATCCTTCCACAGACATTTTATCCTGATTCCGGCGACTACCCACAGAAATCACGGCGTCATATCAACTCGATCTACTGATACGCCGCCGCTACCGTATTAGTACACCTTATTATTGATCGCTTCATTTATATATTTTTTCAAGTTCCAATTGCATGAATCTGTGAGGACAATTCAGGAATGTCATCCATTTCTGTATGTGAATATCATGATTGTAATTTGTATCCTTATTTCATATAAATCAAGATTCGATAAAAGTTTGTGTTACAGGAATTAAAGTACAAACTATAGAGATTTGTATGACTTCTTTGGAACTTTGTGAATGATACTTGTTATAATTAAAAAAACTTTGAAAAGCAATTATGTGAAAAAATCACCTCCAGAATTATTAAATTAGAAAATCAAATTTATAAACTAATTAACATTCTTCTCAAATATAATTATTATGAATCATGTTTCAAACAATTATATGTATTGAAGATTGAAGATTGAAGATGGAGGAGAATGATGAGACATTCGAAACTTGGTACCCCGAAACTAGTTAGACCCAAGCTTAGTTAGACCAGCCCAAATGACAAAAGCAGAACTTGAAGGCTCAGATCAAGCTCACGTGAATGGACGGCCAGACGAGAACAGTCGGGCTCAAAGGCCCGTTCTTACTGACCAGAACCGATCGAAGAGGCAGGCGTTCTCCTCCTTATCGGGACCGATCAGTCCAGGGCGCACAGACTATGCTTCGGGCCATCCGCATTTCTCAACATGTGACAATAGCCTCTGATAATCTTGTCAAATGCGTGTCTGACAGAGTCGTACGAGCCTCCTCTGGTCTGGAGACAGCCGGCTAATAGCGCCGAAAGTTCTAACGCCTCGCAGCCGTATAGAGCCATGCCCGGCGGCTGTACCGCTTGACATGAGCCGATCTAGCCGCATGAGATAAGCACAAAACGACACCTTACTGTTTACACAGTAGGAAAGACATATAAAAGAGACACTTGTGAATGGAAATAAAATCTGCTCTTCTTTAGTTTTCTCCTGGTTTTCCTTAAGCTTTCCATTCTCTTGTTGTTTCTTAAAAACACATATGGCATTTGTAATGAACAACTTGATTATTGGATCGACTAAGAGCATTTATAGCTCTTAGTCAAGTGGTTTTTTCCTCTTTTTTCAGGAGTTTTTCACTCTAAAATTGCATTGACCTTCTTTATTTGAATCTTAATCGTTATTCCCCTACAAAACAAATTAAAACGGAGTTCGTCTTGCAACAAACTGGACGATTGTTGACACCCCCGTTTTTTAGACCACAACAGTTTGGCGCCGTCGGTGGGGACAATTTTCTAATCCCAATTTAAGGTCTTTACCTGGGATAGGATAATCAAAGGCATGGCAACCGGAACTTCGACGAATGATAGTGATACGCTTTCCAGCAGCCTTCCAGCGTCAACATTCTCTCTGTAGGACCTGGAGGCTGTTGTCAGGAAAGTAATAATCGAAGTTACGTCGGAGAGGAGTGGAACAGAACCACCGGCTATCACAAGCCATATTCTAGCAAGCAGAGGGTACGAAAGCGACCTTGACGCGTGAAGCTCCGATGAAGAGGAGATTATAAGGCGTGGAGTGACGATGAGGAGGCAGAGATACCAATCTACTCAACCTCCTCCAGTTAGAACCCCAACTCCCGTTCATGGGACCGATCAGGAACATATGCAAAGGCGCATCGACGAACTTACTAGGGAGTTAGAGACTCTGCGAACGCAGAGGAATTGCGGACCCGATCTTGGGCGCAATCCTGGGCTATTCGATCGGGCCATGGATGCCCCGATCAGGCGGAGCAAGGGTGATGACTGGTGGCATAATCAACATGTAGCCTAGGAATCATCCCAGCATTCTGGAGGTGTCTCCGCCGCACTGGGAGATTTGATACTCACTTTTTCTGAAGAGATCTGGGCGGTAGTCTCCTATTGATATTACCGCAGCCTCTAAGGGTTGCCAATATTCCGAGGCGACGGTGATCCGATCGAGCACGTCGCAGACTTTGAGCTGAGGATGGGGACAGTTCGGGTCTCTGACTCACTGAAGTGCTGCATCTTCGCGGCCAGATTACATGGTGATGCCCGAACCTGGTTCAAGAACTTATCGGCTCGATCCATACAGTCGTATGGCGGATTCGTCCTGGCTTTCTCGGAGTAATTTGTTCCAAATGTAGGACCGCCTCGAAGTAGGCAGGAACTATACAGCTTGAAATACATCCCGTCAAAGATGAGTCTCCGTTCATTTATGGAGAAATTCAACAGAACCGCTCGGGGTATCAAGCTCGAGCTATAGGACAAAATCGACATCTTGCAACAGGTCCTAGGACCATGCGGCCTGTCGGCCAACCTTGTTAAGAGCAAACCGCCCACCTTGGGAAAACTCATTCAGAAAGATCAACAAGTACATCAAGGTGGACGAAGCGCTGGGAGTTGGTTATCGGAAGCTGATATTACCCGGGGGTATTTATCCTTACCCAGGGGCTTGTCCGACGTGGCTATATGGTATTTTCGGTATTTTTATATGTCTATCGCGAGGCGTTTTTGGGGGTATTCTCGTAATTCAGGCATGATGGACCCCATATAAGGCTTCTGTAAGTGTTTTGAGATGTTTTGGGTTATTTTTGCCTCGGACGGGGCCAGAGGTATTTTCGTAATTTGCCACCCGGGAGCACATCGGTCGGATGCAATGATGTTATGTGGCTGCGTATTCGCTGTTTGGAGGCAAAGAACTGATGTACGAGGTTTTCCGGTATTTTCTCATCGCACTTCTGACTAATTCTCGACCGGGATGCATTTCCGAAGCTCCGGGGACTATATGGCTTTTATTGCAATTTAATTGGATATTATTTAGGTATTTTGGGCTGAATTAAATGAAATTGGACTCTTGGGCCTAAAACTTACCAAATAGGCTGGATTTCTCTATAAATATAAGTTATAGGGCATGAAAAGGGGTTCAGACTCTTATCACGCATCCCAAGGCAAAGTGTTACCTTTCTGCACCCTGCCAGTCGCGAGTTGTCGTCCCTACACCCGCGACTTATTGCTTGTTTACGGAGTCGCGAGTTGTCGCATTACTGAGTCGCGAGTTGTTGCTAGTCGCGACTTGCTGCTTTGCAGCCTACACTCGCGAGTTGTTGCTTCTCTGCCAGTCGCGACTTGCTGTTGTTCCAGCCTGACTCGCAAGTTATTGCTCTATGACCTGCACTCGCGAGTTGTCGCCTTGCTGATTCGCGAGTTGTTGACCAAAACTCGCGACTGCACCCCTTTTGGGCGCAATGGAGTGTTTTCGATCGTTTTTCGAGCCGTTTTCATCTGGATTATTGTTACCACATCATTGTACTTGTATTCATTGAATATCATAGTGAAAACCAAGGTAGAGCTTTGGTCTCCCGAGGACGTAAGCCCACACATTATGGGCCCAACCTCGTATATCGCTCATGTCCTCACAATAATTGAACTCAAATTATATAATAAATTGACAGATCATAAACAAACGCTCTAAAATATTTTTAGACGAGATCAGTTTGGCGCCGTCCGTGGGGACCTCAAGATTTTATCCCATTGAGAGCTTACTGCTGAGTTTGGATTTCGGAGTTTATTGGTGAGTTTGGATTTTAGAGCTTATTGCTGAGTTTGGATTTCTATTTTTACCATGGTATTACAGAATTCTAACGACGATAATGATGTTGATGAAAACATCGAGGTAGAGATTGACCCTCGGGTCAACAATGAAGACGTTATTTTACCGTTGACTCAACCATCAGTCCCAGTGGAACCTCCAGTATGGAACTTCACCTTTTGACCTTCCCGGAGCGGGTGTTCATCCTGGAAGGCACATTCACCTTATCCTCCTCCACCTCGATGCTTGTCAAGATGCTGCGATTATGGGAGATTTGGTCGAGTCGCTGTACGTAATAACACTCGACTTTCACCACGGGTGCGGTATAGATCCGCAGATCAAATCGATGGTGATTTAGAAGAGCAAAGACGTATTTTGAGTGCTCAATTAGAGGAAGTTGAAGCTTGCAGAAGAGCTCGGAGAAATAATGTCACCTCGGAACCGGTTGAGCTGGCTGAGGACGATGCTGCGATAGCGGAAGAGGATGTTGATCCTGCGGTGCAACCGCAAGTAAATACTACAGCAAACGAAGTGCAGAGTGACGCTCTGCAAAAGATTGGAAAGTTAATTAAGTTGAAATTCAAAGAGATAAGCGGAAAGATCGAGCAGAACGATGCTCGAATGAGTCAGTTGGAGGCCAACATGACCCTTGGCCAGGAAAGAAGACGGGTGTACGGGGAGCATACCAGAGATACTCATTAGACCTCAGCTTATGAGGGAGATTATATTGAGAATGAGAGGGCTAATGAGCCCATTGGCAATCGAGGAAAAGTTCTGCCGTTGATGGAAGTTTTGCAAAGTCCGTGGAACACGTCTAACGCTCTATCGCCATTTTCCACAGCCATTATCGGAGCCACTTGATCCGAATTTATTGAGATGCCAAAGGATCTTCCACAGTATCGTGGGTCAACTGACCCACATGCTCATACATCGAACTTGGAGATCAATGTGAGTTTGATAAATTTCAGTGATGCAGCAATGTGCTTAGTTTTTGCCGCTTCTCTTAAGGAATCAGCCCTACGATGGTTTAATCGTTTACCGAGGCGATCGATTGTTTCATATAAGGACTTTAAGGATCAATTTTATTCGGCTTTCATGCCTTTCAATGCACCAATAAAGTCTATTACTTTTTTGACCGCGTTGCGGTATGACGCTTCGGAAAAATTGTTGAGTTTTATTACCAGTTTTGAAGCCGAGTGTAGGAAGATACCTCGGATTAGTGTAAGTGAGAAGGTTGGGGTGCTCCAGCTTATTATAGCTGGACACCCGTTGTGTAACTCTTTGAATATTGATCCCCCGGAAAGTATGGAGGATTTGGCTTTGAGATGTACGCAATACATCCGAGAAGATGAAGGCTTGCGGGATCACGAAGTGATCGAGTTTCCCGCATGCAAAACCTAAGTTGAGAGTGTTTCCTACGTACAATTATGAACAGATTTTTGCCATTATCGATCAAAAGAAGGGTGAATATCTTCTTTATTCCCCTCCTTTGCAAGAACCAACGCCAGTGACTTACGAGTCTCAAGTATTTTGT
Source organism: Utricularia reniformis (assembly GCA_009725065.1). Lineage (NCBI taxonomy): Eukaryota > Viridiplantae > Streptophyta > Magnoliopsida > Lamiales > Lentibulariaceae > Utricularia > Utricularia reniformis. Next base: position 429,099 of record RWGZ01000959.1, read on the forward strand.
CGTTTTCATCGGAGTTTTGAACATGCAACAAATGATTGTCAGGAATTATTGTCTGAGGTGGAAAGGTTGCTAGAATTGGGTCAACTTGATAAACTGATCAGTACTGTGGAGGCTCTGCCAGAATTTAAGCTGGGGAAGATTGATATAAGTGTCCTAGTGGGGACAACATCTAAACCCCCAAAAGCCGATGTGCCATGGCCAAACACGAGAGGACGTGGGTATGGAGGACAGCGTGGCCAGCGTCAAGGAGGTGGTCAGAGGGGATTTTTTAATGGTGGTAGGCAGAATCAGAGAGACAGAAAAAGAGAAAACCACTATCGTGGTCGCGGCCGAAATCAGCCGCAAAGAAATCAGCAATGGTACATATATGAAGCTTACCCACCAGCCCCTGCAAACCAGCAAGCACTACCTCCTCCTCCGGCTGGCCCCAACCCGGGAAATCGATTTTGAATGTTGAGAATGCTCAACCGAGATGGTGTAATCTAGGCCCCAAGATTATGATTATCGCCGGGGGAAGAAGTGTCGGTGATTCAAACCGTGCCCGCAAACGTTCTTATCAGACATTACACCAGAAAGGGCGCTTTATGGAAGTTAACACGGTCCAGTTAACAGATTTGGACAAAATAACAATATCTTTTGGACCTGAGGATTTATCTGGGGTTTTCTCCCCACAAGACGATGCATTGGTTGTCTCCCCTATTATTGCTAATCATCATGTTTCTCGAGTGTTGGTGGATACCGGAGCTGCTACCAATATATTGACCCTTGCAGTCTTTGAGCAGATGGCGTTGAAAGGAACCACCCAGCTCCAGCTCGTACATACAAAGTTAGTTGGTTTTAACAATAGTGTTGTTGTTGTTGACTTATCTGTTTTTCTGCCGGTAACTTTGGGCGATCCAGAAATATCAAGGACTTTGATGGTGGAATTTGTGGTGGTGGACCTCCCTATACTCCCCTATAATGCAATTCTTGGGAGAAGTTGTTTGAACCTATTTGGAGCTGTGGTATCTCAACCACATTTGATGATGCGGTGTTGGGAAGATGAAAGGAGACTAAGAGCTGGCGCGCTCCTGTTATAATGTAATGTGCAAAAGTGGTATGGACGGATCAAAAGCGAAGGTACCCGTTTGTATGATGGAATTCTACTCCGAAGAAATTATTGATGCAAGTGACGGACCGTCTCCTATGAAGTTTAAGGAGAATGATATGAAGATTGAGCCTCTGGGAATCAAGACAGTGCCTTTATTCCCCGGTAACCAGGAAAAAACAGTAACAATCGGTTCTGAGTTGTCACCAGAGTTTGAGAAGGAGGTAATTTCTTTTTTGCGAAGTAACGTAGATGTTTTTGCTTGGTCTTATCAGGATTATGTGGGGGTTGATCCCCAAGTTTGTTCTCATAGACTCAATATTAACCCATATGTGCGACCAGTTCATCAGAAGAAGAGTAAGTTTTCCCTTGAGAAAGAGAGGGCGATTGATGAGGAGGTGGAAAGTTTGTTGCAGGCAGGATTCATAGAGCCTGTTAGATACGCGGATTGGGTCACGAATCCAGTGGTGGTCCCAAAGTAGAACAATAACTGGAGAGTTTGCATTGATTTTACCTATTTGAATAAAGCATGCCCGAAGGATCCGTATCCGCTGCCGGCCATTTACATGATGGTGGATGCGGCCTTTGGCTTTGAATTCCTTAGTATGTTAGATGTCTTTAAAGGATATAATCAATTTTTTATGTATTGTGAGGACAAGTTGTTTACTTCGTTTATGACAAATAAATGCATTTTTAGCTATAAAGTTATGCCATTTGGGTTGAAAAATGATGGGGCCACCTATCAATGTTTAATGAATTCGATATTCAAAGATATGATCGGAAAGTCTTTGGAGGTTTATATCAACGATATATTGATAAAGAGTATACATGGGAACAACTATATCCAATATTTGGGTGATTGTTTTGGTATACTGAGGAAATACATGATGAAATTGAATCTGCTTAAGTGTGCGTTTTGTGTGAAAGGAGGCAAGTTCCTTGACTTTATGGTATCTAAAAGAGGAATTGAGATGAATCCTGACAAGATAACGGCTATCCAAGAAATGACCCCTCCGACGACTGTTAGGGAAGTTCAAAGGTTAACTGGGAGATTAGCCTCATTGAATCGCTTCATTTCGCGATCCGCAGAGAGAAGTTTGCCATTTTTTATGGTTTTGCGTAAGACGAATCTTTTGTATTGGGACGACGAATGTAGCAGGGCTTTTGAGAGTTTGAAAGACTATATGAGTAAACCATCGTTTATGTCTCCTCCGTCACCTGGGGAACCTTTGGGTTTATATTTGGCAGTAACGAGAGAGGCAGTGTGTAACGACCGTAATTTGGGCCTAGTTGTTTTGTTAAAACATGATAATTAAAACGGAAATATTCGAAAGCAATTTAAAACATAGTTCGAAACATTAAAGTACGACTTCATAATTTGGAGTGTTCTCCGAAGGACCGGACTCTATCACCGGACAACCGACGACCTCCTTCCCCGTCCCTATCATATCTCACCTGCGTCACCTACAAAATCTGTAAAGCGGTTACAATCTATTAAAGGAAACTTCACACACACTACACATTATCTTTCTTACTTCTTAGTTACATCATATACACACACATGAACCATTTCACTTAACCGTTTTCTTATTTCCCTCTTCTTNTCTCTTAGGAAGTTTAAAGAGAACGATATGAAGATGGAGCCTTTGGGAATCAAGACAGTGCCTTTATTCCCCGGTAATCTTGAAAAGACAGTGACGATCGGTTCCGAGTTGTCACCAGAGGTTGAGAATGAGGTAATTTCTTTTTTGCAAAGTAATGTAGATGTTTTCGCTTGGTCTTATCAGGATTATGTGGGGGTTGATCCCCAAGTCTGTTCTCATAGACTCAATGTTAACCCATATGTGCGACCAGTTCATCAGAAGAAGAGGAAGTTTTCCCCTGAGAAAGAGAGGGCGATTGATGAGGAGGTGGAAAGTTTGTTGCATGCAGGATTCATAGAGCCTGTTAGATACGCGGATTGGGTCGCGAATCCAGTGGTGGTCCCAAAGTAGAACAATAACTGGAGAATTTGCATTGATTTTACCTATTTGAATAAAGCATGCCCGAAGGATCCGTATCCGCTGCTGGCCATTTACATGATGGTGGATACGGCCTGTGACTTTGAATTCCTTAGTATGTTAGATGCATTTAAAGGATATAATCGAATTTTTGTGCATTGTGAGGACAAGTTGTTTACTTCGTTTATGACAAATAAAGGCATTTTTTGCTATAAAGTTATGCCATTTGGGTTGAAAAATGATGGGGCCACCTATCAATGCTTAATGAATTTGATATTCAAAGATATTATCGGAAAGTCTTTGGAGGTTTATATCAACGATATATTGATAAAGAGTATACATGGGAACAACTATATCCAATATTTGAGTGATTGTTTTGGTATACTGACGAAATACAGGATGAAATTGAATCTGCTTAAGTGTGCGTTTTGTGTGAAAGGAGGCAAGTTCCTTGGCTTTATGGTATCTAAAAGAGGAATTGAGATGAATCCTGCCAAGATAATGACTATCCAAGAAATGACCCATCCGACGACTGTTAGGGAAGTTCAAAGGTTAATAGGGAGATTAGCCTAATTGAATCGCTTCATTTCGCGATCCGCAGAGAGAAGTTTGCCATTTTTTAAGGTTTTGCGTAAGACGAATCTTTTGTATTGGGACGGCGAATGTAGCAGGGCTTTTGAGAGTTTGAAAGACTATCTGAGTAAACCACCGTTTATGTTTCCTCCGTCACCTGGGGAACCTTTGGGTTTATATTTGGCAGTAACGAAAGAGGCAGTGAGTGCCGCCTTAGTCAGGCTTAGCGATAAGGAGCATAGACCAATATATTATGTGAGCAGGAAATTGCAGGGAGCGGAGTCCCGATATACAGATCTAGAGAAGTTCGTATTAGCTCTGATAGTCGCTTCGCGAAANAGGTCTTAATTATTCGAATTCTGACGTTATCATCTTATTGTTAACTATGTGGTTACCGTAGACCTCACGTGTACTTTTCCTCCCACGATCCGACTTCGGGACGTAACGAAAACACTCGAACTTAGTATTTTCGCGACAATTCTACTTCTGCCCTGAAATTCGCGATAATAATACCCTAGGATTAAAATTCGCGACAATATTGCACTGGGATGAAATCCGCGATAATTTATGCCTTACTGGAAATCCGCGACAATTTTGCCTTCGTAAATTTTCGCGACAGTTTTTGTTCTTCAAAATTTTCGCGACAATTCTTGCCTTCAACTTTTTCGCGATAATTTTGTGCCTTGGAGATTTTCGCGATAATTTTCCTTCTTCAAAATTTTCGCGACAATTCTTGCCTTCACATTTTCGCGATAATTTTGTGCCTTGGAGATTTTCGCGATAATTTTCCTTCTTTGCGGGAATTTTTGGATTTTCGGGTCTTAATGATGATTAACCCGTTTTTGGGCCTCCTCACTCCTATTTATAGACATTCTAACTTTTCTAATTCACACTTTGACCTCTCATTCCTTTACTTTTGACCCCTCCTTTATCTTTTTCTTTACTTTTCTATTCTTCGTTCCCTTTTACGTTCTTTCGTTCCCGTATCTCTCATTATCTATCGTCTAGACTTTACCATTACATTCCCTACTATTTGTTTCGACATACCTTTTTCTCGGCTATTACACAGTGAGTGCCGCCTTAGTCAGACTTAGCGATAATGAGCATAAACCAATATATTATGTGAGCAGGAAATTGCAGGGAGCGGAGTCCCGATATACAGATCTAGAGAAGTTCGTATTAGCTCTGATAGTCGCTTCGCGAAAATTAAGACATTATTTTCAAGGACATCATATTGCAGTTTTGACAGATCATCCTATTCGAAGCGTGTTATCAAAGATTGATGCCTCTGGCAGACTAGCAAAGTGGAATATCGAGTTAGAGCAGTATCAAATAGAATATATCTCCAGATGAGCATTAAAGACCCAGGTGTTAGTGGATTTCATAGTAGAGATGACTCGGTCGGAAGAGTTGGGTATTAAGGAGTATTGGGATGCTTTTGTAGATTGATCAGTTTCTGCCGGGCGAGCCGGTATCGGTGTTTGTTTAAAGGAAAGGAAGTCTGGTGAAGAACACGAATATGCTGTAAAGTTGTGCTTTCCCACGACTAACAACGTCACCGAGTACGAAGCCTTGATATTTGGCATTAACTTAGCAGTAGAAATTGGAATCGTTCGTTTGCATACTCATTCTGATTCGCAGTTAGTGGTGAACCAATTTGCGGATACTTACGCCACCAACGGGAACCATTTGTGGATGTATTTAGAAAAGTTGAAAGAGGCGGCTAAAAATCTTAAGACATTCTTCCTTACATATATCCCAAGGGAGGAAAATACTCGTGCAGACGGTTTTGCAAAGTCGGCGACAATTTTAGAACTCTCAGATGAGTCAAAGATAACAATTATGATCCACTACCAGCCCTCTATCAGCCCATTGGAGAAACAGACAGCCGAGGTGGCTAATTTGGAACTTTAGAATGAGACATGGTTTTTATTGGATGCTGTAACCGATGAACCATCTTGGAAGGATGCTATCGTAAATTATCTAGTTAGGAGAGAATTGTCCACCGATGAAGGTGAGGCCCGAAGGACTATGCAAAGGGCTACGGATTTTGTCTATGTAGATGAGAAACTATATAAGAAAAATTTTGGAGGACCGTATTTTCAATGTTTGTCCCCAATACAGCAAAGGCCGTTATAGAAGAAGTTCATGCTGGGGACTGTGGTGATCACTCAGCAGGTTGATCCTTAGCGAATAAGGTTAAGGGGGCCGATTATTTTTGGCCAACGCTGGTAAAAGATTGTGTGGATTTTTTCGGACTTGTTCTGTTTGTCAGTTCCACTCAAATGTGCATCATGTGCCAAGAGCTAGTATGAAACCTCTGCCGACAACATGTCCTTTTGATACATGGGACATCGATATTTTAGGACCATTTCCGACGGCACCCACCCAAAAGAAATTCTGTATTGTGGCTGTGGAACATTTTTCTAAGTGGATAGAAGTTGAGGTTGTATCGCGTGTCCGAGAACAGGAAGTCATCAATTTCCTTTATAGATATATCATATGTCGATTCAGAATTCCCAGGATTTTTGTATCATATAACGGAACGCAATTCGCTGGAAAGAGGGTTAATGAATGGTGTGAGAGTTATGGTATTGAACAGCGGTTTACTTCCGTGGCACACCCAGAAACGAACGGACTTACAGAGGTTATTAACTGTATTATCCTGCAACAGCTGAAAACACGAATAGATGAATCCAAAGGCTCTTGGGTGGATGAATTGCATAACGTGATGTGGGCATATCGGACATCACCGAGGTCCACTACCTGATTCAGCCCATTTTCTTTAGTATATGGGCTCTAAAGCCGTGTCTCCGGTAGAAGTGACTATTTTATCAGAAAGAGTTATGCTTATGACGAGGTATTGAATGAAGATATGAGAAAGTTGGACCTTCACTGTATTGACGATATCCGAGATAGAGCTGCAATACGAATGGAGGTATGGTAAAGGCGGATGGCTAAGAAGCACGACAAAGGAGTTCGACCTATGTTGTTAAAGGTTGAAGACTTGATTCTTAAGAAAGTGGAAGTCTCGAAGCATGTTGGTAAGTTGGATCGAAAGTGGGAAGGACTGTACATAGTAACGGCAGTCGTGAAGGAAGGAACGTATAAGATCGCAAATATGAGCGGGGAGGAGCTGCCACGGACTTGGCATATTTCCAATTTGCACAAGTATTATGTATAGACGTGACTCATCGATCTTTTTCAAATAAAAATTTTCCACTCTTTTTTGTGGTCATATTCTAATTCTTTAAGTATCTTTTTTGACGACATGAACTCAATCGCATAGGGGACTGGTAAGGTAGGAGTAGGTCCATTGCATTTTAGTACGAAGGAGGATGGAATAAATTAAATAGTTTAGATTAGAAATGTAATGTACCACCTGTCTTATAGTCGATCATTTTCAAACTCGTCAAATTAGATACCGCTTCAAAATATTTTGAACATGATGAGTCTTCTTGTCCGCGGCAGAACCTTCTATACATAATTAATGTTGGAATATGTTAAGAGGCCCGTTTATTGTGACATAGTCGGCTTAGAACCGAGCATATTTCCGTGGCAAATCAGGGTGCAAGTATATACCTGACTCCTCCATGACAAGGCGGCAAGGGTCGCGCCCTCGTCGGAGGCTGGTCCATTTCCGCATGGCACCGTCTTATGAACTAGCCGAATGACGCCGTCTTATGGACGGGTCGAGAGTGCGATGGCACCGTCTTATGGACGGGCTGAGTAAGTGGTGACGCCGTCTTATGGACGGGTCGAGAGTGCGATGGCGCCGTCTTATGGAAGGGCCGAGTAAGTGGTGACGCTGTCTTATGGACGGGTTGAGAATGTGATGGCGCCGTCTTATGGACGGGCCGAGTAAGTGTTGACGCCATCTTATGGACGGTTCGAGATAATTTTATCGTCCCTCATGCAAGTATATATCGGCGGCGAGAGTGTGATTGCCTCGGGTGCAAGGATATACCGGCGGCGAGAGTGTGATGGCCCTGGGCGCAAGTATATACCGACGGCGAGAGTGTGATGGCCCCGGGTGTAAGTATATACCGGTGGCGAGAATGTGATGGCCCCGGGTGCAAGTATATACCGGCGGCGAGAGTGTGATGGCTCTGGGCGCAAGTATATACCGGTGGCGAAGATATATTGGCGAAGGTAGGACAATCTGGAGTTCAAATACCTACTCCTTTAAATGGGGTGTTCGCCAAAGTCCTTTATTTCGAAGGATCATTTTTGACTGATATTGAAATGGCCGAGTGTCATGCCCCGCTACACTGGGGACTCTTATGCGCACTTGAAGTTGGCAGCAAATATTATATTTATTTTGGAAGATATCTATGACTCGAGGAACATCAGTATATTATTTAAGTCTGGTCAAATTTTGTATAGAGGCCTATTACTTTGGGGAGCTAACTTCGGATGATCTAAGTATACGGAGCTATACCCCCTTCGATGAACGTTGCGAGAAATTAAATTGAAAAGAAGAGAAGATGGATTATTCAGAATTGAATGTTTATTAAATTACAGTGAGAAATTGAAAGGAAAACAAAATCAAATTTCATATATACATGGGGAATGAAAATATGGAGAGATGACAAAAGGAAGAAGCTATAATATTCAGTTATCCTTTGTGTTTCTTCTGCGTCTGAGAGCCTGAGCCTTCACCAGGACCGCTGGGCGCTTTTTTACCAACTCTATTTTCTTGGTGTTGTGGATCAAACACGTGTGTGAACAATCTCGATAGATTAAGTAGAACCCGAGAATTAAAGCAAAGAGAAAACAACGACACAAGAAATTAATGTGGAAACCCGGAAAGGGAAAAAACTACGTGACCGTCGGAAATGGTGAAATTCACTATCACTTGAGAAGATTACAATACACACACACGAAGAGGAAAACTCGGAATACAAGAGTATTAAAGTAAGTAACAATGAACCCTAAGACCCCTTTATATAGATGAGGTGGTTGAGATATTAAGGTAACAAACAAATATTCCTAATATTTGATCATTTCTCCATATATGATTATCCATAATCAAATCATATATATGCGTCTATATATATAGATTTGATATGATATTATTTGATTAAATATCTCCTTCCATAACTGCCGATATCTTTGACCAGTGGGCCCCACCATATCTCAGTTCGGTCCTCGACCGATTCCCTTTATCTCATATCTTCGGATCACATGTTTCGGTCCTCTACCGATTGCTTTGGTCCCTTTGTCACATTCGGTATTGCGTACTTCGGTCCTAACCCAATCGGTACCAATACCGACCATCCCGTCTTCCATGTGTGTCCCGATCAACCACATTGCCGATCGTCATCCAAGTGTGACCGATCGATACCAATACCGATTTCCACACTTAACAATCTCCCACTTGGAGATCGATAATGCATCTTCTCTTGATAGTTCCCGCTCACCAACTCACTTGGTGAGACCAACTAGAGCTACTATGCACAGCTCTAGCTTCGCCACAGTAACTCCCTTCGTCAACATATCTGCCGGATTTTCAGTGCCTTTGATCTTCATCAACTGAAGAGCATTTCTCTTGAGCAGATCCCTAATATAGTGATACTTCAACTCAATGTGCTTCGTCCTAGCATGAAATACCGGGTTCTTCGCCAAAAAAATGGCACTCTTACTGTCACCGTACAAAGTCTGCAGATCGGTCCCTTTACCGATCTCCATTAGGAAATTCTGGAGCCACACCATCTCCTTTCCTGCTTCCGAAATCGTAACATACTCTGTCTCACTGGAGGAAAGTAAGACACAATTTTGCAACTTCGACTTCCAACTAACAAATGTACCGCCAACAGTAAATACATACCCTGATGTACTCTTCCGATAGTCCAGATCTCCTCCAAGGTTGGCGTCTACTTACCCAGTTAGTTCGATCATTCCCCTTCTAAAACACAGCTTCCGCCCTGATGTCCCTTTGAGGTATGGTAGCAACCATAACACTGCTTCCCAATGCTCTTTCCGAGGGCTTGACATGAACCTGGTCACGACTCCCACTCCATGTACAATATCAAGCCTTGTACAAACCATTGCATACATCAAACTACCGACCGCTGAAGAGTAGGCCACATTCTTCATCTTTGAGAGTTTCATGTGTGCTCCCAAAGGTGTTTTAGTAACTCTCAAGTCTCCCACATGATACCGATCAATCACTTTTCAATCCTGAGACAAGGTAAGTGTACCCTTCTGCAGATCTCTCGAGATTCTCATTCCCAGAATCTGCTTGACCTGTCCCAGGTCCTTCATCTCGAATGCTTCGGACAACTCCCGTTTGACTTGTTTTATCTCCTCCATGTCATCCCCTGCAATCAATATGTCATCGACATACAGTAGAAGGATTACATATGTCCCTTTGCCCCATTGGAGATAACAACAGTTGTCTGTCTCGCATCTTTTGAATCCTCGTTCGGACATTTAGGAATCAAACTTCAAGTACCATTGCCGAGGAGCATGTTTCAATCCATACAAGCTCTTTACTAATTTGCAGGCTAGATTTTCTCTTCCATGCGCCTTATACCCCTCGGGTTGTACCATGTAAATCTCTTCCTTCAAATCACGATGAAGGAAAGCCCTCTTCACATCCATCTGCTCAAGATGGAGATTCTCCGCAGCCACTATACTCAAAATCACCCTGATCGTTGTCATCTTGACGATCGGTGAGAATACTTCGGAATAGTCAATTCCCTTCTTCTGCAAGAATCCTTTGACCACTAGTCTCGCCTTGTAACATTTGGACCCATCTGCCTCCTGCTTTACTCTGAAGACCCATCTATTGAGTAAGGCCCGATGTCCCCTCGGCAATTCTATCAAGACCCCAGCCTTGTTCTTTGACAAGGACGCCATTTCGTCCTCCATAGCAAGCTCCCACTTTTCCTGCTCACGAGACTCAACAGCCTCTCGGAAATTCTCTGGCTGGCCATCACCAGTCAGCAATGTATGACACATTGCAGGAGTGTAACGATCGGGTGATCTCCTCTCCCTGGTTGACCGCCTCAACATAGGAGTGACTTGTTCGAAATTGTCATCTGTCACTTGGTCCTCATTCTGCTGATCGGTATCGGACCGATCAGACTGAGATTCTGACTTCTCGTCAGAAGTGATACCGATCGGCTCATCCGATCGGTCCGGAGGTCCACTGCTCCCACTTGATGGTATCACCACTATCACATCGGAAGACTTCTTATTAGCCTTTGCGATAGTATCCTTGTAAAATTGATCTTCGTTGAAGGTCGCATCGACCGATCTGATTATTTTCCTCCCTTCGGTCCAGAACCGGTAACAAAAATAATTAATCCTATAACCAACGAAAATAGTCTTTACATCTTTAGCATCAAGTTTATCCCTCTTCTCAGGGTCTATGTGGACATATGCAATGCAACCGAACACTTTGAGATGATCCAGCTTCACCTCCTTCTCAGTCCACTTCTCCTCGGGCAACTGGCATTCCAGTGGTACCGATGGACTCCGATTGATCAGGTATGCTGCCGTGCTCACAACATCTGCCCAGAAGGTCTTTGGTAGACCAGCGTGCAATCTCATCGATCGGGCATGCTCATTCAACATTCGGTTCATTCGTTCGGTAACTCCATTCTGCCTCGGCTTGTTCGGGACCGATCGCTCCAGCTTAATACCATTCGCCAAACAGCAATCTCTGAACTCCTACCCGTCATACTCTCCTCCATTGTCTGATTTCAGATACTTCAACTTGGTTCCAGCCTCGAGCTCCACCTCTGCTTTCCACCTCTTGAGTGTCTGGAACACATCAGATGTCTTCTTTAGAAAATAGACCTATACCTTACGGGTACAATCATCAATGAAGGTGACGTAGTACTTCGAGCCTCCAACGGACTCGATCGGTGCCATACCCCACACATCGGTATGCACGAGTTCCAGTTTGATGGTTTTCCGATCCCGCTTCACCTTCGTAAATGTTACTCTCCTCTGCTTGCTGAGCACACAATCTTCACAGAACCCAACCTCTTTGTCCTCTAAGGTTAGTAATAAGCCTTTCCGGGCCATGATCTTCATGCCCATCTCACTCATGTGGCAAAGGTGATCGTGCCACATCTTCAGCAACCTCATTCGGCCCTCCGTGGATCGGCTCTCATGGGACCGATCAGTCTCCAGTGTAGTGAGAGTTGATCGGTCCCCATCTGCCCCGATCGGTTTCTCCACGTACAAAGTTCCCGACTTGATTCCTTTAGCAATGACCAAAGCCCCTTTGGTCACTCTCCATCGACCGCTCTCGAAAGACGTTCGGTACCCCTTGGAATCCAACTGTCCGACCAATATCAGGTTCTTACTCAGTCCGGGTATATACATCACATCCTCCAAGGTCCAACAGTAACCATTTGAGGATCGAATTGGTATATCACCCCGACCTGTGATCTCCAGGAACTTCCCATCGGCAGGATAAACCTTCTCGAAATTCCCTGCTTTGAAAGCTTAAACAACTTCTGGTTAAAACAGGAGTGAAAGGATGCACCTGAGTCAACTACCCATGACTCTACTAGACTCTCGAGACAGAGTACAAGTGCATCGTCAGATTCAGCAGCTACCGATGCTGAATTCTCCTCATTCTTTGGCTCCTTGCATTCCCTACGGAAGTGTCCCTTCTTCCCGCAATTCCAGCAATCGGGCTCCCCCCGATTCTTCGACTTTCCCCGATTCTTCGATCGGACCCTGCTCTCGCCATTCTGCCCTCGGTTATTCTCCCGACCCGGGGAAGAATCTGCCACCAATGCGTTACTTTTGGTATCCCACTTATGCTTCCGTCTCAATTCTTCACTGATGAGTCGAGCCCGCACATCATCAAAATTGAGTTTCCCTGGTTGACTACTGATAATATCAACCGTCGTCGACCAGCTTTCGGGCATGGTACAAAGAACTGCAACGGCCTGCGTGTCACATCCATGACATGTCCAGCCAGCGACAACTGGTTGGTTAGATTGCAGAAATCATTCAGATGTTCTGCAACGGAGGCACCATCTCCCATCGTCATGCTATACAACTACCGTGTCAAGAGCACAAGATTTGTCGATGATGGCCGCTCGTACATATCGGACAGCGCCTTAATCATATCATGCGTCGTCGTATGTTTGTTGTATTTAAACGCCACCTTCTTCGACAACGATAGTTGAACGATCGCCAACGCCTTGCGATCCAATTTCTGCCAATCTCATCCTCCATCTTTGCCGGCTACTTTTCTTCTAACGCTTCCCCTAAATCATTCCGATAAAGGGTATTACGGATTTGCATTTTCCAATAGGCAAAATCAGATCCGTCAAACATCCTTAGGCTTCCCTTATCATCACCCATCGCCGATTGCACCACTACCACCCCACAGCCACCACCAATTGTTGGGGATTAAACACGTGTGCGAAACAATCTCGATAGATTAAGTAGAACCCGAGAATTAAAGCAAATAGAAAACAACAACACAAGAAATTAACGTGGAAACCCGGAAAGGGAAAAAACCACGTGACCGGTGGAAACGGCGAAATTCACTATCACTTGAGAAGATTACAACACACACACACGAAGAGGAAAACTCATAATACAAGAGTATTGAAGTAAGTAACAATGAACCCTAAGACCCCTTTATATAGATGAGTTGGTTGAGATATTAATGTAACAAACAAATATTCATAATATTTGATCATATCTCCATATATGATTATCCATAATCAAATCATATATATGCGTCTATATATATAGATTTGATATGATATTATTTTCTTCAATATCTCCTTCCATAACTGCCGATATCTTTGAACAGTGGGCCCCACCATATCTCATTTTGGTCCTCGACCCGGGTTGGTTATAAGACGGTCAGTAGGCCCCACCACAGTCAAAAGGCGGTCAGTAGGCCCGGGTTGGTATAAGACGCAGTCGGAAGGGAGATGATACTTTTCAATAATCGATATTCACTTCCGAGCATGCATGCTATAAGGTTGGTTAAAGGATCTAAGGGCTTTAACCGCGGAACTTTCAGGGCCGAGGGTGCTTTCAAGACGAGCGATCCTCTCGAAAAAGTGAGAATTAAAGGTTGAAAAGCTGGAAGGAAAAAGAGCCATGATCGAATTGAAACTCCCCGAACCGGATGAGGAGTCAGAACGATCTAAGGATGAAGTGCCGGAGCTCGAAGATTCGGCGGGATTGGAAGTCATTGGTAAATTTAGTTCAAAATTATGTTTGGAATTATTTTTACAAATTTTATTAAGTGTCTCGAGAGTTGTTTGCAAAAAGTCACGAGAATTACTGTTCGGAGAGGCAGTCGCGAGTTGTTGCAAAGTAGGTCTGGTCTGATACTGTTCAAGCCTTAGTCGCGAGATGTTGGTAGTTCTCGCGAGTTGTTGCAAGTGAAAATGGTGTGTAGTGAATTTTTCGCGAGTTACTGACGAAATGTCGCGAGAAGCACAGTGTTTGCAGGGGTGTCGCGAGTTATGGTACGATAAGTCGCGAGATCTCAGGATTCTGTGCGCGACGGTGAGTTATGAGGGGTGTACAAGGTATTTATAGGGGGAAATCCCGAGTCGAAAAATCCCGAAATTTTCACCCGATCTCAGAATCTGACGTTCTTAGTGTCAAAACGATCGTATTGACGAGAGGATTTCAACTGTACTAAGGATCTCTTAGGAAAGCTCCCGAACGATAATCGGCTTTCTGGACGAGCTAATGTTATATGGTTTACGACTTAGAATCTGAATCTGAAAACCAGGGGACTATTGATATTACCCGGGGGTATTTATCCTTACCCGGAGGCTCGTCCGACGTGGGTATGTGGTATTTTCGGTATTTTTATATGTCTATCGCGAGGCATTTTCGGGGGTATTCTCGTAGTTCAGGCATGCTGGACCCCATATAAGGCTTCTGTAAGTGTTTTGAGATGTTTTGGGTTATTTCGGCTTCGGACGGGGCCAGGGGTATTTTCGTAATTTGCCACCCGTGAGCACATTGGTCTGGTGCAATGATGTTATGTGGCTGCGTATTCACTGTTTGGAGGCAAAGTACTGATGTACGAGGTTTTCAGATATTTTCTCATCGCACTTCCGACTATTTCTCGACCGGGATGCATTTCCGAAGCTCCGGGGACTATATGGCTTTTATTCCAATTTAATTGGATATTATTTAGGTATTTTGGGCTAAATCAAATGAAATTGGACTCCTGGACCTAAAACTTACCAGTTGGGCTGGATTTCTCTATAAATATAAGTCACATGGCATTAAAAAGGGGTTCAGACTCTTATCACGCATCCCAAGACAAGTGTGTTACCTTTCTGCACCTTGCTAGTTGCGAGATGCCGTCCCTGCACCCGCAACTTATTGCTTGTTTACTGAGTCGCGAGTTGTCGCATTACTGAGTCGCGAGTTGTTGCTAGTCGCGACTTGCTACTCTGCAACCTGCACTCGCGAGTTGTTGCTTCTCTGCGAGTCGCGACATGTTGTTGTTCCAGCCTGACTCGTGAGTTATTGCTCTGTGACCTGCACTCGCGAGTTGTCGCCTTGCCGATTCGCGAATTGTTGACCACAACTCGCGTCTGCACCCCCTTTCGGGCGCAACGGAGTATTTACAATCGTTTTTCGAGCCGTTTTCATCTGGATTATTGTTACCACATCATTGTACTTGTATTCGTTGAATATCATAGTGAAAACCAAGGTAGAGCTTCGCTCTCCCGAGGACGTAAGCCCAAACATTGTGGGCCCAACCTCGTATATTACTCGTGTCCTCACA
The DNA here is from genome assembly GCA_009725065.1 of Utricularia reniformis. NCBI lineage: Eukaryota > Viridiplantae > Streptophyta > Magnoliopsida > Lamiales > Lentibulariaceae > Utricularia > Utricularia reniformis. The sequence continues at coordinate 444,514 of RWGZ01000959.1, forward strand.
ATAATTGAACTCAAATTATATAATAAATTGACAGATCATAAACAAACGCTCTAAAATATTTTTAGACTAGATCAGAAGTCTAGCGGGAATTCTGAACCCACAGGCGATCATAGGGTTTCATTCCTTAAAAAGCAGCCTCGAGAAGTAGCGGCTGTGGCTGAGAAGGATGTCCCCCCGAAGAAGAAGGATAATCGAATATATTGCGAGTTGCATCACAACCGTAATCACCCTACGCTGAAATGCCCGCTGCTACGAGAAACAGTAGCAGCGATGCATAAGGAGAAGCCCGATAGTCATAAGGGCAAGCGGGCGGAGTCTCCCCAAAGGGGCTATCATGGTGACGATCGTCACCAGCCGAGGGAAAGAGACAATCGGGGACAACCCCGACACTACAATGATCGGGCAGGGGATCGAAGGTCCCCCTAGTCGAACAAGACAGAGGCCAGCACGGCCAAGAAAACTGTGGCTAGGGTCGAAGGTGGAGATGGCGGGGTCGTGGTGGCAGAGCCCCGCAGAATGAAGGTGTAAGACGGGAGCGGCCCGCTCCCCCACCTACTGAAGTAGGCACCCAACCTCCTCCCAATGAGGTGGTGCCTAGGGAAAGGGAGATTGCCGAAGATATTTATGTTATCTCCGGCAGAATAAGAGTCAATGAGTCGGTTAGGGACCGAAAGAGAGCAGCGCGCGAGGAGTTCCCTGAATGCTCCAAGTCTGTGGCGTTGGTCAAGTATGAATCAGCCAAGCGGTCCTCTACCTTCGAGGACGAGATTACCTTCACTGCAGCCGATCGGGAAGGGGTTACTGATCGCTGTGATGATCCTCTCATCATCACTGAATCATCGCCGACCGATGGGTCCACACGATTTTGGTGGACACCGGTGCTTCATGCAATATAATGAAGCGTGAAGTGGCTGAGATGCTGGGAGCCGCGGCTCATGATCTCCCTATTGCCAACATATACCTTTGGGCATTCGACCAAAGGAGTGTCATCCAGTGCGGGAAAATTCTCTTCTCGGTCATGTTGGGAGAGACAAATAGGGATAGATCGGAAACCCTGGAGTTCATTGTCGTTGAAGTCGATCTAGCTTACAACGCAATTATCAGACGGACCGACCTTAGTAAGTTTGAGGCGGTCCCTTCTACGTACCACATGACGCTCAAGTTTCCCTACGCTCTCGGGGTGATTTATGTCAATGGGAACCAGAAAGTAGCAAGACAGTGCTACATGAGCTCATGCCGAACTCTGGCACCAATAAAGAGAGCCTGATTTGATTTGTTCGAAGAGCCCCCGCACCCGAGGCAAGCTATAGAACCCGTTGGGTTCAAGCTGATTAACTTGGTTGACGACGACTCAACCAAGACTACCAGCATCGGGGCGCACTTGGCCCCGGCTTTTGAGGAGGAGCTGGTCCACTTGCTGAGAAGCAATATGGACATATTCGCTTGGACCCCAGACAATGTGTCGGGGATTGACCGATCCGAAAGTGAGCATCGGATCAACACTGAGCTTGGAACAAAGCCTATTAGGCAAAAGAGGAGACGTTATTCTCCTAAGAAAATTGAGGTCATCTGGGCCGAGGTGAACAAGTTATTGCGGTCGGGTTTCATTAGGGAGATTCACTATACTGAATGGGTTGTGAACCCAATGATGGTCTCCAAGGCAGATGGGAAGTGGAGGATGTGCATTGACTTTACCGACGTCAACAAGAGCTGTGAGTTGGATCCTTTCCCGGTGCCGCATATTGATCGATTGGTCGATGCTATAGCTGGCGGCAAAATGATGAGTATCATGGACGCTTATTCCGGGTATCATCAGATCTTCCTTGCTAAGGTAGATCAGAAGAAGTCATCATTCATGACAGAAGACGACATTTATTGCTATGAGGTTATGCCTTTCGGCTTAAAGAACGCTGGAGCAACATACTAGAGGTTGGTCAATAAGATCTTTAGGGATTTGATAGGCCATATTATGGAAGTGTATGTTGATGATATGATTGTCAAATCCATGAATGATGAAGACTATATTCCTTATTTGTCTCGTTGTTTCGAAGTATGCCGTAAATATAAACTCAAACTAAATCCGAACAAGTGTTGCTTCGGGATCCGAAGTGGCAAGTTCCTAGGATATTACGTTTATGAGAAAGGCATAGAGGTTAATCATGAGAAAGTTCAGGTGATTATCGACATACAACCTCAGAGAAACAAGAGAGAATTTCAGAGTCTTACTGGCCGATTGGCAGCGCTGAGCAGGTTTATCCATAAGTCCACGGACTGCGCTTTGCCATTTTTCAGGTTGTTAAGGAAAGCCAGCCATCTTGGCTAGACCGAAGAGTTCGATCGGGCCATCTCATACCTGATGACTTATTTGAGCACTCCTCATGTGATGGTGAGCCCTACCTGCCATGAACCTTTAGAGTTATATATGGCCGTATTAGAGGCCGCAGTCAGCGCAGCTTTGGTAACCCTTGGGGATGATGTTCACCGACCTATCTATTACGTGAGCCATTCCCTGGTACCAGCCGAAACCAGATACACTACCTTAGAAAAATTCATGATGGCCTTGCAGAAAGCTATGTCCAAGCTTAAGCATTATTTTGAAGGGCGAAAGGTTTATGTGTATACTAATCAGCCTCTGAAGGCAGTTTTGAGTCAGGCGGACTCCAATGAATGGTTGGCCAAGTGGAAATCAAGATCAGCTCTATGTATCTGGAATTCGTACCCTGAAGGGCGATCAAAGCTCAGGTTCTTGCGGATTTCGTGGTCGAAATGACTAATCAGCCATTTTTCTGAACCAAGAGGAAGACCGATGGGTCATTTATGTTGACGGATCAACCTTCGGGGGAAAGGGAGCGAGCATCACCCTTACCACACTACAAGGCGGCGATATCCACTCCGCGATCAAATTCTTATTTTCTAGAATGAACAACGTGGTGGAATACGAGGCAGTGCTGTCAGGGATGACCTTAGCCCGAAACTATGGGAGTTGTTAAAGTGCGAATATTCTCAGACTCCAAGTTGGTGGTGGAGTAGTTCGCATGAATATTTTGAAACACATGAGTCAACCATGAAGCTATATAATGCAAAGGTCCTAGAGTTGTCAAAGAAGTTCAATGAATTCTCACTTGACCATGTGCCTAGAGAACAAAATAAGGTAGCCGATGCATTAGCTAGACTGGCTGCAGGCCTACCATATATTGGACCAGACACCGTATCGGTCCACATTCAGGACCGACCTTCGATCGAGATATCTGTGACCGAACATTCACTTGAGGAAATTAGGGATTTATGCTATGAACTTCATGACTTGAAAATAAACGTCATTGACGCACCAGGGGAACTCACATGGATGGACTCCTTTATCAAGTATTTGACGAATGACCATCTACTTGAAAATGCATCTGAGGCCAAAAAGATCGAGACCCGGGCCAAGCGATATGTGTTAAATGACGGACGATTATTCAAGAGGAGTTTTGAAAGACCGCTCTTGCGATGTCTGTCCCCTGTTGAGGATGAGGCCGTTATGATTTATGTTCATGAGGGGATATGCGGTATACACTCTGGGGCCCGATCTCTATATCATCGCATTATTATGGCCAAGTATTTTTGGCCGACGCTCCTTGAGGATGCTAAAAAGTACACGAAACGCTGCGCTGCTTGCCAACACTATTCTCCAGTCCCCCAACTACTAGGAGCACCCCTATCAATGACTCCACTTCCTTGTCCGTTCGATAGATGGGGGATTGATATCTTGGGTTCGTTTCCCCGATCGGTAAAGCAGCGGAAGTTCTGCATAGTGGCGGTTGAGTATTATACAAAGTGGATCGAGGCTCAAGCAGTGGGTATTATTTCTGAAAAGGTGGTAAAACACTTCCAATATAGGAACATTATAAGCCGCTTTGGAGTGCCTCGGGCTTTTGTATCAGACAATGGACTTCAATTCTGCGGTAAAGCATTTCTGAATCTTTGTGTCAAATTGGGTATTGCTCAGCATTTCTCGTCGGTAGCTCACCCCCAAACTAACGGATTGACGGAGGTCTCCAACAAAGTTATCCTGAAGGGATTGAAAACTAAGTTGGAAGATTTGGGAGGAAAGTGACCCGATCACATTTACGAGATTCTATAGGCCTACAGGACCACACCCAGCTCAACGACTCATGAATCTCCATTTTCTTTGGTATACGGGTCCAAAGCGGTCAGTCCAGTGGAGGTTGCCATACCATTACCTTGAATCACCCAATATGACGAGTATTTGAATGATGAACGAAGGTCATTGGACTTGGAAATTATTGAAGAGAAACGGAACGTCATCTATGCGCGCATGTGTACTTATCAGCGAACTAAGGAGCAGTCTCATAACAAACGGGTCTTGCTCAGAGACTTTTCGGAAGGCGACCTCGTTCTCAGGAATGTGAGAGTTCAGAGACACGTTGGGAAGCTGGACAAGAATTGGGAAGGGCCCCATTGAGTCCTGAAAAACTTAGGGGCTGGGGCTTATAAGCTAGAGACTTTGGATGGAAACGAGATCCCCCGAACCTGGAATGTTATGAACGTACGGTAGTATTTTGTATAAAACATTTGACAGTTATTTGGCAATTCTGAACCGTAAAATGTTTCTCATATATGAATAAGTTACGATAGATGCAATACAAACTATTTCTAGCTAGGTGAGTGACCGATCTTGAAGTTGGATTTTCTGGACGAGTTTGGACTGGTGACTGTAGCGGTCCATCCATAAGGCTCCCAAGTAGTGTGACCGCTCTGACGAATCAGTTGCTTCCACGCTTGTTGAGTACTTAGATGGATTGCAAAACTCCCAGAACTCACTACGAACTTAATTTCCCCTTCGAGGGCACCCACCACATGAAAACAACTCTTGCTTTTTTGTGCTTAGCTATGAGCGAGATAACATGGACAGAGTTAGCTAGTCAAAGCGCAAGCCGAAGCTCGCCATGGGACTGTTCTCAGAATCGGGGCTTCGGTTAAGCTTGCCATGTGACTTATAAAGAACCAATGCAACGCCGCAAATGTCATAATATTTTACAGGGACGGATTCAAGTGTGGTCTGTTGGCGCATTTAAAATCTCCTAACTTATTAAGCCCAGCAAAACTCTAAGTTAAGTTAAGAGGACCGTTCGGTCCGGGTCAGCGTGAACCCCAATCTTATACTTAGCAGAAATATTCTATTGAAAAAATTGAGTTTACAAAAGCAAATACACAAGGGAAGGGACTTGAAAATTAGAGATCTAGTGTATATGTCCATCTTCATTGTCTACTTCTCCAGACTTTTTCGCGATCCATGTCTTGAGATCTTTTACCTTTTTCCCCCTCTCTTCAACTATCTCATTGACCGATCTCTCCATCAGGTCAAAGAGGAGATAGTTGGGATCATTTTCCAATGGGGGCTCTTCTAGCTCGTTGATCTCACGGAAGCTTCCATCCTTGGTTAGGGGGTCGATCGTCTCCCAACGCTCATCTTCGGGATTTAGACCAAATTTAATGATCATTTGGTCCTTCATGTTATCCATGTATTGGGAGACGCTCGGTCCATAAACGTTTGCCGCTAAGGCAAACATTAGCGGCGATCGGGCAAAACCCGAAGGGCTTCCCGGACCGCTCCCTCAATCGCTTCTTTGCCCCTAACCAATTCTTCCTTTAAGGCATCCTTTTCCTCCTGGGACCGAATGAGAAGTCTGTTGCTCTCGTCAGATAATTCTTGGATTTGACGCTCCAGTTCCAAAACGCGGGCCGTTGCGGAGTTCGCAGCTGCTTGGGCTTCTCTCTCCTTGGAGGTAGCTATTGAAAGCTCAGTGCCCGCCCCAAGCAGCTCTCCATTCAGACGGTCTTGATCGGCCCGGACCGATTCCAACTCTTGTTGCTTAATCTCGACTTGCCGCTAAGTTAAGGCAAGTCAACACTCTAGATCTTCATAAGCCGAAGCAATGTTTCGGCTTAGCTGGACTGCAGAGGCAAGGTCCAAAGCCCTTCTATGTGCCTGCAAGAAACAACCTTAATCATAACAAAAACCGATCGGGCGACGAGAGTTGATGATAACTTACCACGACATGGGACTCCAGATAGGATAGCACTAGGCCGGAGAGTGGGCCATCGATACTGGGTGGGTTCTTTCTCCCCAAAAGCCGGTATTCTTCAAGAGCGGCGTATTTCCAGGAGGGTGGGACCCTTTTCGGCCCCCGAGCTTTTAAAACGGAGGCTACCATTTCCTGGATAGCCTCCAGAATGGATTTCGGGCTCGATGTTGAGGGGACCGATCTCTCCGCAATGGTGATCCCTTTTGCCGGGATCGGTGTTGCGGTTCTGCTCACTGACAACCGCAACCTCTTGTATTGCTTCATTGCGTCCTCTTCGGGGCCCCGCTTGCTCTTGGTTGAGGGGACAATAAGCTTTGACACTTTGTCCCCCAAGCTGGAGGATGGGGGGACATCTTCCACCCGCATTGACCTCTGCAGCAACAACCGCATTTGGGCGAATTATTTCTAGAGGGGAGTTATTTCCGATTTTGTTCATGGCGGGAAGACCTAACGAGCGAATTCTTTTAGAAATCACCTCGTCCACCTCTTCCATTAAACGGGGCTCCGGGCTCTGAATACTGGAACTTCCCGCCGATTGCGAAGATCCAGTAGCGGCGTTGAAGGTTGGCTTGGAAGCTTGCAGTTGGGCGTCTTTCTTGGCCTTTGCAGCAGCAGCCAACGCCGCAAGTCGGTTTCTAGACATCGTATCTGTGGAATCTACAAAAGAAGAATAATAATGATCAGGAGATATGAACTAAAGCAAGCCAAAGTCATACCCTATCCTTCTGACTCCGACGAGTCTGAGCTAGAGAATATCCCCTTCGGGGCAGGGACACCGGTCCTGTCTGCCACCCCTATCTCTAGCAGCTTCTTCTCCCGAAGTATGTCTATTTGTTTCAGACGCCTTTCGGGAGGAGGAAGTCTTGCCAAGGTATTGGCAATATCCTGGCGGGATGGGTTGAACCGGGTTCAATCCAACTTCCCGATGTCAGGATGGGTGGTTAGGAAGATGACCTTCAACAGGTCTTCCTTCGGGATGTCTATCCAGATGTAGCAAGACTCCCATTCATGAAGGGAGTCTTCCTTGTCAACGATAATAAAATCATTCTTTCGGGTAGCTAGATAATACAACTTACGACTTCCTAACAACCTCCTTCCCCTTCGGGATCCCACCGAGAATAGGTTGAAAAAGTCTCTTAGGGTTGGTTCTACCCCCTGCTTATGGCAGTAAAAGATAAAGGCGACTATGTAAATGTAACTGCCTGGAAAAAGAACGAAGGTGAGGCAGTGAATCTCTCGAAGTACGGCCGCGACGAAAGGATGGAGGGGAAATCACAGGCCGGACCTCAGAGAGGCATAGCTAACTGGTAAGGTGGTAGCAAGAACATTCATCTTAGCGGGAAGGAAGCATGGAACATCTTTCTTCCCCTCCAGATGGGATAATGGGCAGAGATTGAAAATTTGATCCGAAATCCTTCGAGGTCCATCGGATACCTAGCCCTACGGGGTGCCATGGATGGTTACCTTAAGATTTGTAAGGAAATCGGAGTTTGAAGACGGTCGAATGAAATCGCCAAAGAACTCTAGGGCTCAGATTTTCTTTTGGTGAATTGCAGCAATGGTTACATAGTCCCGAAATCCCGACTTTTATAGCCGTGCATTGGCCACTCACAGGGTGACACGTCACCCCTGCAGGCGGCTGCACTCTGACGGCCTGTCCCCCATTTGGAATACGGAAAGGCGCAGGCTATTATAGAGCCCAGAATTACGCTTTTGCCCATGGCCGTTACAGATTTCAAATTTGAAAATTGACGCCTTGAAATTTCTTAAGTACATGATCAGTCCTCAAGGACGCTGTCACGACCCGTTTGGGTACGGTCCTCCGTTGGTTCGATCGGGCACCCCTGCTTCAAACGCTCTCAATCTGATGGTCGAACTTACATCACCAGCATGATGGCGATGAAGTCCGAGGGCTAGTGATGAGACCTTCGGAACCCGGTACCCCGAACCTGGTTAGGCCCAAGCTTAGCCAGGCCAGCCCAAGTGACAAAAGCCTAACTTGAAGGCCCAGATCCAGCTCACGTGAATGGACGACCAGGCGAGAACAGTCGGGCCCGAAAGCCAGTTCTTACTGACCAGAACCGATTGATAGAGGCACGCGTTCTCCTCCTCATCGGGACCGATCGGTCCAGGGCGCACAGACTATGCTTCGGGCCATCCGCATTTCTCAACATGTGACAATAACCTCTGATAATCTTGTTAGAGGCGTGTCTGACACAGTCGTACGAGCCTCCTCTGGTCTGGAGACAGCCGGTTAGTAGCGCCGAAAGTCCTGGCGCCTCGCAGCCGTATAGCGTCATGCCCGGCGGCTGTCCCGCCTGACACGAGCCGACCTAGCCGCATGGGACAAGCGCAAAACGACACCCTACTGTTTACACAGCAGGAAAGACATATAAAAGGGACACTTATGAATGTAAATAAAATTTGCTCTTCTTCGGTTTTCTCATGGTTTTCCTTAAGCTTTCCCTTCTCTTCTTGTTTCTAAAAAACAAATATGGCATTTGTAACTAACAGCTTGATTATTGGATCGACTAAGAGCATTTATAGTTTTTAGTAATGTGGTTTGTTCCCCTTCTTTCAGGAGTTTTCCACTATAAAATTATCTTGACCTTCTTTATTTGATTTTTAATCGTTTTCCTCATACAAAACAAATTGAAACCGAGTTCGTCTTTCAACGAACCGGACGACTGTTGACACCCATGGTTTTCAGACCACAACAGAGGACAAGAAAGCCGTGCTAGGATGATATTTTACAAAAATAAAAGCAACGTTCTCATGGCAACATTGATCAAATGTTTTAAAAACCTGTAAATTTGATATGTCAATATTAGATTTTTTTTGAATACGATATATCAATATTAGATATGTATAAGGTATGTTGAAAAAATAAAATAAATTAGACCATTAACTTATATTACACAATTTTTTAACTTATTTATAATATATAATGTTTTAAATTAAAAAACAATAAGAAAATTCTTCAAATTACATATTTCTTTTTTTCCAAACTAAATAAGATAGATTCAATCCGATCAGAGTGGAAATCCGTACAAACTTATATTTAGATTATATATAGGACAAATCGGAATGGCCAAAAAAATACTCTTTATATCTACTGAATTCACATGTGACCATATTTTTGTTGAGAGTTTGTAGCAATTAATATGGTCATGAACTATTACACAATTAATTTGGGTTAACGGGTTTACCCAAAAAATAACCCAATAAAAAACTATTACACAATTAATTTGGGAATTTAGGATTAGCGGCACAAAGTCACCAAATTCAAAGTTCTTGCGCCTCCATCTTGCCTGCTTCTTTTCCTTGGATTGAATGTGGATTATTTTTTGGGATTATGATATTGCTCGAATGTGGGTTTTTGTATGTGCCACAATGGTTTCTATTTTTTGACTGAATATTTGAAGGGCCATCCATTTTCATGTTCTGCTAAAAACTATTCTAAAGAAAGATTTGTTGTCCAAACTCTCTATTTTTGAATGAAGATTTGTACTGGGCGATATATTTTCTGTTTTTGTTAGTGAATTTTGAAGGGGCGATCTGTAATAGCCGAGAAAAAGGTATGTCGAAACAAATAGTAGAGAATGTAACGGTAAAGTCTAGACCAGAGATAATGAGAGATACGGGAACGAAAGAACGTAAAAGGGAACGAAGAATAGAAAAGTAAAGAAATAGATAAAAGAGGGGTCAAAAGTAAAGGAATGAGGGGTCAAAGTGTGAATTAGAAAAGTTAGGATGTCTATAAATAGGGGTGAGGAGGCCCAAAAACGAGCTAATCATCATTAAGACCCGAAAATTCGAAAACTCCCGCGAAGAAGGAAATTATCGAGAAAATCTCCAAGGCATAAAATTATCGCGAAAAAGTTGAAGGCAAGAATTGTCGCGAAAATTTTGAAGAACAAAAATTGTCGCGAAAAATTTACGAAGGCAAAAATTGTCGCGAAAATTCACGAAGAGTAAAATTGTTGCGGATTTCCAGTAAGACATAAATTATCGCGGATTTCATCCCAGTGCAATATTGTCGCGAATTTTAATCCCAGGGTATTATTATCGCGAATTTCAGGGCAGAANATGATAACCTAATCATCTAGGGTTTATCAGAAGATAGCAGAGGAGCACGAGAGGGAGCAGTTCTTGGTTTAGAACATTCTTGTGTTTGATTTAAGTTGCACAAGAACTCGATAGTTCTTGTGACTGTAATCTTTGTGTTATTTTCGTGATAGTGGATTGACCAGGAGGTGGTCCGTGGTTTTCTCCCGGTACTCGGGTTCCACGTAAAAGTTTTCTGTGTTCTTATTCCCATTCCGCATCTGATATTTGCTAAGTTTAATCAGCAAAACGAATCGTAAATTCCATTAAAAGCTAACAAATACAACATTCGCAACACAAGCATCTAATTCAAAAGGCCAAAATGGAGGATACGTACAACGGAATAATAGAAACAATCAGATTGAGATAAAATTCTGCACAAAATGCCACAAGAAGGGACATATGCTGGAGGAGTGCTTCCTTATTAAAGGTATACCAAATTGGTATAAGGAATTGAGGAAAACACAAAGGAAACCAATTACAAAAGAATACGCACACCTCAAGATTGAATCAACCCCATTGGATTTCGTGGAAACATCTGATGCTGTTAACATGGAATCAGTTAACTTTGTTGGACAAGTTGATTTCGCAGGTATGTCACTTTCTTCTAATGTTGATTCATTGATTTCGCAGATAGGGCCGAAATGGATCGTGGATACTGGAGCTACCAACCATATGTGCAATTACCTTGCCATGTTTTCTGAATCTGAAACATTGATCAAAACCATTCCAATTTTTTTTACCTGATACAAGTATCCAAATGGTATCAAAAATAGGGACTGTCATTCTTAGCCCAAACTTCACCCTCAAAAATGTTTTCTTCGTACCTACTTTCAAGTTCAATCTTTTATCGGTGACAAAACTTATTCAATCTAATCCAATAAATTTACAATTCACCGAATCTCATTGTTTCATACAGGACCGGAAGACATCTAAGACCTTGGGTGTGGGAAAAGTTAGGAATCGTCTCTATGTTTTGGACCAAGAATCTTTCAACTCCCAAAATAAAGAACCACCGAGCAGCCCAAATCAAACTTTACATTCTGGTTTATTCAATGTTTCGACTCAACTTCCATATTTGGATATCAATAAAAATTCCTTTTGGTTATGGCATTCAAGACTTGGACATCCTAATATAAAAATCCTAGAACATTTATCACAAAAAAAATTTCAACCAACCCTTGGTTCCATACCTTGTGAAGCTTGTAACCTTGGAAAAATCCAACGCTTACCCTTCCACAACAGTCATACTCGAAGCAATACTAACTTTGAACTTATTCATATTGATGTTTGGGGACCATATAGGACCCCAATCACACAAGGGGCAAATTGCATGATGACACTTATAGACGACCATAGCCGGGGGACTTGGATCTACTTGATGAATTCCAAAGATCAAACCAAAACTCTTTTAAATTCTTTCCTAAGAATGAGAGTCCCAATTTTCGGCCAAAGTCAAAACTATTCGCTCCGACAATGGTACTGAATTCCTCAACCACACTTGTAAAACACTTTTCTCCTCACTTGGGATCCTTCATCAGACAACTTGTACCCATACTCCACAACAAAATGAGGTCGTTGAAAGAAAACATAAGCATTTGGTGCAAATGGCCCGGACCTTACTTCTTCATGCCTCTTTACCCAATTCCTTTTGGGGGGAAACCATTTTGACAGCCACATATATGATTAACCGAACCCCTTCACAACTTCTGGAATGGAAAGCACCATACTACATATCATATGGGAAGGAACCAAGTTATCAACACCTCCGAACCTTTGGATGTCTTGGATATGTATGCAACAATCAACCTCGACAAGACAAATTTGATGCTAAGGGAATTAAGTGTATTTTCCTATGATTCTCCCAAGACAAGAAAGCTTACAGGATGTTCGATATTACAAGAAAAAGAGTGATTTACTCTAGAGATACCAAGTTTTTTGAGTCTATTTTTCCATACCAAGAGAAGAATTTTACAATATCTTGTGATTCCCAATCTATCCCCATACCACCACTCATTGACTCAAATACAAATCCAAACTTATTATCTCCAATTTCTTCTCCACCTAGAAAACTTGAAATGAATGACATCGAACCTCTCGAATCCACGACCATCCCTATCGATGAACCAACACAAGAACCCGAAGACACTATTGCACACCATGAAACCCATCCTAATGAACTTAATAATCATGACCCAACTATTTCACTACCTCGACGTAGTGGAAGAGTAACGAAACCTCCAGTTTGGCATACAGACTTCACTGCTACAACCATAGACAATACATTGCCCCCACAGACTTACCCGTCATATGGTTTCCCATATATATGCCCCCCTAACATTACATCTGACTACATGACATTCCTTGCAAAGGTTGATGCAATCCACAATCCACGGATCTATAATGAAGCAAAGAATTTCGAACATTGGAATGTGGCAATGAGAGAGGAATTGGAGGCCTTAAGAAGAAATAACACTTGGCGGTTGATGGAGTTACCGTCGGGAAAACGAGCCATCGGTTGTAAGTGGGTGTATAAAACAAAATTGCATGCAGATGGATCGATAGCCAAACACAAAGCAAGATTAGTGGCAAAATGATACAATCAAATAGAAGGTTTGGATTTTACTGACAATTTCTCCCCTGTCACTAAGCAAGTAACTATACGACTTTTGATGGCTCTTAGTGCTACATATGGATGGGAACTACATCAGGTTGATGTGAACAATGCTTTTCTTCATGGACATTTGGACGAAGAAGTATATATGCTACCACCAGATGGATTGGAAATCCCTTCTCATCTCGTATGCAAGCTTGATCGCTTTCTATATGGGTTAAAGCAGGCATCAAGACAATGGAACTCTGAATTCACCAAATGCTTGATATCCTACGGTTTTCAACAATCTAAACATGATTATTGTTTATTCATCAAGAAGGATGGAAGCGATATCACAGTATTGACTGTCTATGTAGATGATGTACTGATATTGGGTAGCAGTAAGAGCAATCTGAAAGAAGTAAAGAATTTTCTTGACAATTCTTCTACAATCAATGATATGGGAAGGGCAAAATATTTCTTGGGTGTAGAGATTGCTTTCTTAGAACATAAAATATTTTTTAACCAAAGAAGATATACATTGGACATTATTCATGAGATGGGATTCGATGGAGCAAAACCGTCGCCAACACCTCTTCAACCAAGTTTACGGATGAATGCTGAAGACCTGAGTTTATTAAATGATCTTGAACGCTATAGACGCTTGGTTGGAAAGCTATTATACCTTGGGTTCACCCGATCGGATATAGGATTTGCAACACAACAATTGACCCAATATATGCAGCAACCCGGAGCAAGTCATTGGGAAGCGGCATGCAATGTGGTGAAATATTTAAAAGGAGCTCCAGACAAAGGGCTTATGTATCTAAACAATTCTGACTCATCGCTTAGAGGATTTTGCGATGCTGATTGGGCCTCTTGTACAGATACAAGGAGATCTCTTACAGGTTTTGGAGTTATGTTTGGACCTTCCTTAATTTCATGGAAGACGAAGAAACAAAACACTGTTTCAAGATCGACGGCGGAAGCAGAATACAGAAGCTTGGGTACATTGGTGTGTGAACTCAAGTGGATTTCCTATCTACTTAAGGATCTTCATGTTACAATAAACTACCCGGTGGACATCTTTTGTGATAGCAAAGCTGCGATACAAATCACCTCTAATCCGGTGTTCCATGAACGAACAAAGCATCTCGAAGTAGATTGTGTCATCTTGTGAGAGACCATTTTAAATCAGGATTCATCAGACTTAACCATGTGTCTTCACGTGACCAGCCTGCTGAAATGTTTACCAAGTCATTGCCAGCCAAAAAATTTCCATGAGTGTCTCGAAAAGTTAAATTTCCACGAGTGTCGAGAAATTCCAACGTGCGGGGTGGATGTTGAGAATTACACACATGTTGGACAAATTAACATCAATCAAGGGACATTTAAGAAGATTGACAATTGTTTAGAAAAACTGTCATGCGAAGGGAAACAGACTGCAAACCAAAACGGAAGAGAGAAGATCAAGGCTGAACATTATCATCCAATTAAATAACTTTCTTGTTTTGACTAAATGTCTTTTGTAATAAATACCAGAAGACAGACGAATACAATCACTGCATTTTCTATCCATTTTCTTATTCAATCATATCTACTATCTTACTCAACAGATACGTTGCAAATTCGTTGAGCAGCCATTGTTGACTAGTGTCACTTTGGTCAAATTTGCTAAGGGTTGAAGTCATGACAATTGTCGGTCACAACCTCCTCTTCTTCGCTAAAATTACGATGTTGATCCTCTTCATCATCCATGTCCATTGGTCGACCAATGTCTAGTAGCATTCATCATGTCAATCGTCATTACCGACACTATAAGTGTCGATCGACGTCAATCGTTGCCCAATTGTTTTGTTCGACATCAAAATTTCCGACCCGAGATTGTCGATATGCGCATTTCATGACTTATCATTACCCCATCAATTTCCCTTAATCATCAGCATGGAATGGAATTGAAAACATCTCGTTCGACATTGCCTGGTCGATATGCGTCTCTTTATATTTTGGACCGATCGATATACATCTCTTCACATCCTCATGCGGCTCAAGGTTGTTAAGATAAGTCAAGCTGAAGAATCAGTCAGTCATGAGGATGACTTGCTGCACAATATCCGGAGTTGAACATATGAAAAATATTATGGACAGATTGTTAGAAAAATCTTGAGTAGTTGTAGCAACTTCTTATAAATCATTGTAAATTGTCTATATATTGTTGTAAGTGATCAAATAAAAATGCAAGAGAGAGTTAACTTTCAATTACAGTGAAACCTATCTTTTCACATGGTATCAGAACCTTCACAGCTTCATGGCGGAAAACAACCCCAAGAATGGGAATGAATTAACCACTTACCAACTATGGGAAGGAATTAACCACAAGTATCTATGATCCCCTACGTCTGAATGGGAATGAAAATCTCAATCAGCCACTAGTCACTACTCTACTGAACGGTCGGAACTACCGAAGTTGGCGCAATAGCATGGATCGAGCACTTGACTCTCGTATGAAGCTAGGATTCATTAATGGCGAAGTGAAACCACAAGAACCTGCTTCAGAGAACTATTACGTATGGAAATCAGTTGATTCCATTATTCGTTCTTGGATCTTAAATTCCATGGCCCCTTAAATTGCAGAGCCACTCAAGTATGATGTCATTGCATATCATTTATGGAGAGATCTTGAAGAAAGGTATGATGAGGCAGATGGACCACTTTTCTCAAAAATCCAACGAGAACTTTACTCCTTGACTCAAGATAACTTATCAGTCACTATGTATTACAATAAACAATGCAAGCTATGGGAAGAACTTGGAAGAATCTTGTCTATTCCAATATGTAAATGCGAAGCATCACTATCTTGCAAATGCAACGTGGGAAATCAATATGAAGACCGGGAGAACTTCATCAAAATTACTACTTTTTTCAATGGACTTCAAGAATACTTTGAAGCTACTATAAATCAAATTATGATGATGGAACCAATGCTATCTATAGGAAAAGTTTTTGCAATTGTGGGGAAGATAGAACATTCGATGGAAATCCATTTTAACACTTCACCACATTACAATATAGCAATGGTCGCCAAACAACAATCCTTCAGCAAAAAAAGGAGCTCATGGGACACTGTATAGCTGGGACTCAACAGTTTTGGGGACGAATGCACATAAGAAGGAGGGGTGCGGTCCGACTCATTACGACACGTAATACGGATCCGGTTTCTTTTTTTTATTAATTTAATTTTAAAATTTATTGCACTTATTTTTTTATTAGTTTACCTACTTCATTTCATCCACATACGCGGCTGCTCTGCTCCCTACACATTTTCTTTCAGATTTGAAGTTCTTAACAACTCAATCTCCAAATCTCTCAATGAAGCTCTCTTCTTACCATTCGAGTTCCGATTGTGAGGTGAGTTGCTAACTGCTAAAACTTGTATTTGGATAAAAGTTTTAAATTTTTATTTGTTTTCATTCTATTATGTAACCCTAGTGTCATTTATTGATGAATTTATATGAAATTAAGTTTGGAAAGATATAAAATCACATGGGCTTGTGCTTAAAATGTATAGTGTTGATGGAATTTTTTGTAATTTAAAGATTGTTTTATGGAATTGGTATAATTGTTTTTTAAAAGTTGAGATAAATCATTAATAACATGTTACATTAACTTTGTTTCACAAAAGACTTGCTTTCATTTCTATATTTTAGTATGCAATCTTACATTTGTGTTGTAGATTATATACTTATGGATTTAGATGTAGAAGATGTAAATGATGATGTTGTCTCATCACAAGTAGTCCTTCCACTATAGAGTTATGTTACTAAGTTGAGGAAAACTTCAGAATTTGGTGGTAACATCCCTTTCAAATGTATATTTTGTGAAATGCAATTTGTTGGTTCATATTCGAGAGTGAAATCACATCTATTAAGACTTGCTGGAAAAGGAATAAGAACATGTCCAAGTATGTCAAATGCAAAGATTGCTTAAATGAGATAATTAGGTAAAGAATATGACAATAGAATTAAAGAATGAAAATGTAGAACTCATTCAAGTTCTATCCCGCTATCTCTGTATAGTAATTGTAGTGCATCTACTTATAGTTCATCTTCAAGTCCCACTTGTGACTCTACAATGTTTCAAAGATTTGAAAATCTTCATTCTTCTTCACTAAGAACACCGGTTTCAAATAAAAGAGTAAGGAGTCAATCTACTTTAGATGAAGTTTTTAATATGAAAAATGGAGAAAAAGTAGATCTTCTACTCGCTAGAATATTTTTTGCAGGTGGTATTCCATTTAATTTTGCACGTTGCCCATATTATAAAGAAGCGATTACTTTTCTTGTTGAAACACCACTTCCATCGATTAATTTTGCACGTTGCCCATATCAACATTATATTTGTCATACATTTTATATTAAAATCATTGTTTTATATTGATATTGTATTTTGGTATGTTATAGGATATATCCCAGCATGTTATTCTCTTTTGAGAACAAAATTTGTGGAACAAGAACGGACAAATATTGATAGGTTATTAGAACCAATTAAATATAATTGGGAAACAAAAAGTGTTACTATAGTGACAGATGGATGGTCTGATCCTCAAAGATGACATTTAATCAACTTCATGACAATCAATTCTAATAGAATAATGTTTTTAAAGGCGATAAATTGTGAAGGGGAAACAAAAGATCTTTTTTTTATTTATGATTTGATGAAAGAAGTATTACGAGAAATGGTAATTTCTAATGTAGTTCAAATTATCACAGACAATGCAATCAATTGTAAAAGTGCCGGCGAACTTATTGAACATACATATCATCAGGTATGTCATCTTTTTCTACTTTTATTAAATGATAACCTTCAACTTTATATGAATGTATTTTACAGGTATTTTGGACTTATTGTGTAGTACATATATTGAATCTTGCCCTAAAGAGTATTTGTTCGCCANAATGAAAATGTAGAACTCATTCAAGTTCTATCCCGCTATCTCTGTATAGTAATTGTAGTGCATCTACTTATAGTTCATCTTCAAGTCCCACTTGTGACTCTACAATGTTTCAAAGATTTGAAAATCTTCATTCTTCTTCACTAAGAACATCGGTTTCAAATAAAAGAGTAAGGAGTCAATCTACTTTAGATGAAGTTTTTAATATGAAAAATGGAGAAAAAGTAGATCTTCTACTCGCTAGAATATTTTTTGCAGGTGGTATTCCATTTAATTTTGCACGTTGCCCATATTATAAATAAGCGATTACTTTTCTTATTGAAACACCACTTCCAGGTATACATCTACATTATATTTTTCATACATTTTATATTAAAATCATTGTTTTATGAGAAAATGGCGGCTTTGGTCCCCAAATTTTGTTGATTTTGGCAAATTTGGTCCCCAAATTATTTTTTGGCGTATAGAGTCCCCAAACTTCAGTTAATTGGCAATATTCATCCCCATAGTTTGTAAAATTTGGCAAATTCAATCCCCAAAGTTCATAATTAGTCATCAAAGTTTAAAAAATGCAAAACTAGTCCTCATTATTTACGTTTGGTGGCAAAACTAGTCCCCAAATTTGTGGAATTTGGCGAAATTGGTCCCTAAATTATTTAACGTCCGT
This sequence comes from Utricularia reniformis, assembly GCA_009725065.1. Classification (NCBI taxonomy): domain Eukaryota; kingdom Viridiplantae; phylum Streptophyta; class Magnoliopsida; order Lamiales; family Lentibulariaceae; genus Utricularia; species Utricularia reniformis. Next base: position 462,921 of record RWGZ01000959.1, read on the forward strand.
TAGGGTTTACGTTTTTCAAAACGTTGAGGAACACCGTTGCAAATTTATTTAACGATCGTAATTGTCATATTTCAAATCGTTGAGAATCTCTAACACCGTTGGGGACCTTTTTTGCCAAAACTTTGAAATTATGAGGATCAAATACGCCATTGTTTTTGTTTGGGGACTAACATTGCCGAAATGGATAAACAATGGGGACTAGTTTTGCCAAACTATACAAAAATCGGGGACTTGTTTTGCCATTCTAAAACTTTGGGGTTCAAAATTGTCAAAATTTTAAAATGATGGGGACTCAATTTGCCATTATGCATAAACAGTGGGGACTCAATTTGCCATTATGCCTAAACAGTGGGGACTATATATGCGCATCGCCCTTGTTTTATATTGATAATGTATTTTGGTATGTTATAGGATATATCCCAGCATGTTATTCTCTTTTGAGAACAAAATTTGTGGAACATGAACGGGCAAATATTGATAGGTTATTAGAACCAATTAAATATAGTTGGGAAACAAAAAGTGTTACTATAGTGACAGATGGATGGTCTGATCCTCAAAGATGACCTTTAATCAACTTCATGACAATCAATTCTAATGGAACAATGTTTTTAAAGGCGGTAAATTGTGAAGGGGAAACAAAAGATTCTTTTTTTTATTTATGATTTGATGAAAGAAGTATTACGAGAAATGGTAATTTCTAATGTAGTTCAGATTATCACAGACAATGCAATCAATTGTAAAAGTGCCAGCGAACTTATTGAACATACATATCATCAGGTATGTCATCTTTTTCTACTTTTATTAAATGATAACCTTCAACTTTATATGAATGTATTTTACAGGTTTTTTGGACTTATTGTGTAGTACATATATTGAATCTTGCCCTAAAGAGTATTTGTTCGCCAAAAGCCACAGAATCAAACACTATTGGATTTCAACAACTACATTGGATCATCGAAATAATTACAGTGGTGATACAAATCAAAAATTTCATCATGAATCATCAAAAGAGGCTAGCTTTATTTAACACTTTCTCTGATTTAAAATTGCTTAGTACTGTTGAAACTAGATTTTCTTTCGCCATTGTTACACTTCGACGTTTCAAATCTTTGAAGCATTTATTGCAAAGTTTGGTAATTAGTGAAGAATGGTTTTCATGTCGTGGTGATGATCACAAGAATGATATGGTAATCAAAAGCAAAATATTAGATGATTCTTTGTGGGTTGCTATTCATTATATTATTGAAGTTACCGATCCAATTTATGAGATGATTAGGGTATGTGATACAGATAAACCTTCTCTTCATTTGATTTATAGCATATGAGATTCTATGATGAATAGAATGAAAGCATGTATTTTCAAACATGAGCATGAGATTAGAGGAACAAATGGTGAATCACAATTTTGAAATATTATTAGTGATATTTTGAACTTTAGAATGACCAAAAGTATTACTAATTTACATGTTGTTGTTCATTCTCTAAATCCAAGGTAATTTAGGTGCACAATTAAAGAATGGAAAAAAGAACATCCAACTTTACAAAGACCTGATTTTGATCCTCTCATTGCAACGAGGAGACAAGAGTTCATAGAATGTTATTTTTCGGATGATGACACCAAAACACATGTAAAACAAGAGTTTTGTAAATTCATGGGATGTTATGAGGAGTTTGGTGATCGAGTGTCGATGACATATAGATCTAGATTAACTCCGGTAGAGTAGTGGGATGCTCATGGAATTACTACTCATAATCTTTTGCGTTTAGCTTTGAGATTACTTGGTCATGTATCTTCATCATCTTCGTGTGAGAGAAACTGTAGCACATACAATTTCATCCATTCATCTAGACGGAACAAGTTGACTCCAAGTCGTGTCGAGAACCTTGTTTACATACACAACAATCTTCGTCTTCTTTCGAGAAAGTCACCAAAATACATAGATGGTGAATCAAAAATGAAGGATGTTGCATGTGATGATTTCGAGACTTTAAGTGATGTTTGTATTTTTAAGATTGTAAATTTATCACTTGACCACCCGGACTTTGAGAAAGTTATATTTGGTGATGATAAATGATCTATGATGTAATCTTATTTTGTCAATATTAATGTTCTAGTTTGTTTAAATTATGACTTTTAATGAATTATGTTTGTTGTGTTTTAGAAAATTTAATTCAATATATTAATAGACGTGTTGGAATTCCGACTCTTCAAAATACAACGAGTCGAGTGGAGTCGAAAAGAGTCAAATTTACGTGTCCATGCTATACTGATGGGACATACAAAAATTCAAAAAAAGGTGGAGCTGCTGCTGCTACAAGAGAAGAACAGGAATGGTGTGAAAAATGCAACAAAAAGGGATACACCATTGATCAATGCTTTCTAATTCACGGATTCCCTGAATTGTACAATCAACAGAAGCATTCTCAGGGAAAGTCAGTACCCAAAGCATATGCACACCTTACCGTTGCATCTAAGTCACCTCTAAGTGCACACTTAACCCAAGGTGAGAATGAAGCTCCTGAAGAAGCATTCCCTAGTGAATAAATTTCTCAGATACATCTCAACACCACTCTATTTTGAATTCTATAGGTTCTGCATCTTGGATTGTTGACACCGGAGCCACAAGTCACATGTGCAATAGCCTTTTGTTTTTCTCAAACCAATGGTCTCTACCCAAACTAGTTCCTGTTATGTTGCCAGATGGATCCACCCAACACATATACAAAGCAGGAATTGTCATCATACACACAAAACTTGTGCTCAAAACCGTTCTTTATGTCCCAAAATTTAAGTTCAATATGATATCAGTCGCCAAACTTACACAAACGTCATCCCTAACAGTATCTTTTTATGCCTCCAAATGTCTTATACAGGACCAGATGAATTCTGAAGTAATAGCCGCTGCCCCTCTTCAAAAACATCTCTATGTTCTCGATGAATCCTCCTTTTTGTGTAGCTCCAGATGTTAGTCAAGATTTAGTTGTTGAATCCAAGTCTGGCGTTCATGATGACCCTTTTGTAACTGCTAAAACTTTTGATCTTTGGTATGTCCACTTAGGGCACCCGAATATAAGATTCCTTGAATTTCTATCCAGTCAAAAATTCTTAATATGCGACTCCAAATATCCATACAATGCTTGTCAACTCTCCAAAATTTAGAGGTTCCCTTTCTAGAGGAACTTCATCTAAACCAAACAACCCTTTGAACTTATACATTTCGATGTATGGGGACCCTATCATCAACCCAGCCTTAGCGGAGCACGCTATATGCTAACCATAGTAGATGACTATAGTCATGCGACCTGGACATACCTAATGACTCACAAAAGCCAAACAAAGTATATCATTCCACCTTCATTAATCTCTCCAAAGTCCAATTTTCCAGAAACACCATTTTTCAGATTACATGGTCGGCCTCCCAACTATCAAAACCTTAAAACTTTCGGATCTTTAGGATATGTATGCAATACTACCCCTAATCTTGACGAATTTGCAGCCCATGGACTGCGTTGTGTCTTTCTTGGATATTCATCGAAAAAGAAAGCTTATCGGATGTATGACCTCTCTCCTCAAAAAATTATTCACACACGAGATGTAAAATTCTTTGAGCAAATTTTTCTATACCACAAGACCCAAACGACATTCAATTCCAATACAGATGAATCATATCCAAATCCCCATTCTAATATATTAAATCCTATCATGTTAAAGCTAGAAGGTGACCCACCATGTGTAACACCCAATACAATGCACAATGAGGACACCTCTCCACCTGAATCCACGTGTAAACTCTCTAAAATCCCTAACATAGACTTGAGGCGTAGTGAAAGTGTGAGTCATCCACCAAAATGACATTCTGATTACGAAATAGGAATCCCACCTCTTTCTTCCAAGCCATCAACTTCTACCTTGAACCCACCTCACACCACTTTTGCACATGTAGCTTTCATGGCAAAGGTTAATGTAATTGAAGAGCCCCGAAATTATCCAGAGGCTAAAAATTCTCCAAAATGGCAAGCAGCTATGGAAAATGAGCTCTATGCACTAAATCAAAATGGTACATGGGAACTCTGTGAGCTACCATCAGGGAAGAGAGCTATAGGATGTAAATGGATATTCAAGACCCTCGGATGGATGTGTTGCTAAGTATAAAGTGAGGTTAGTCGCAAAAAGCTACACACAATAGAAGGCCTTGATTCTTCAGATGTGTTCTCCCCAGTTGCCAAGCAAGTTACAATAAGGCTAATATTTGCTTTAGTTGTAAATTGTGGATGGATGATCTACCAACTTGACGTGAATAATGTGTTCCTCCATACGTGCCTAGACGAAGAGCTTTACATGCATCCACCTGAAGGCCTGAAATTGAAGAACCCATCACTCGTTTGTAAACTAAAAAGATCCTTATATGGCCTGAAGCAAGCCTCAAGAGAATGGAATAAGGAAATAGAGGAAAAATTAGAGTCAATTGGTTTCAATAAAAGTGCTCATGACCACGGCCTATTCATCAAAACCAGTGGAGAGTGGATCACTGCTCTTGTGGTTTATGTTGACGACATCCTCATGACAGAGAACTCGGCTGCAGATATGGCTTATGTTAAATGTTTTTTGGACAATTGCTTCACCATAAAGGACCTAGGGCATGCAAAATTCTTTCTTGGATTGGAGATCGATTATTTGGACTCTGGATTTTTCATCAGTTAGCGTAAATATGCTGAAGGTATAGTGGAAGATGTGAAGCTGGAACATGGAAAATTAAGAGGTATCCCCCTGGTTCCATAACTAAACTAAGCATTGAGGACCATGATAAGTTAGAGGATTCAAGTCAATATCAACGACTAGTTGGTCGATTATTATTTCTTGGATTCTCAAGACCGGATATAGCATATGCGACTCAACAATTAAGTCATTACATGCAAAATCCGGGAAGAACACATTGGAATGCATCAATGAGTATTGTGAGGTATGTAAAGGGAAGTACACACATGGGAATATTCTACCCAATGATCTCTGGTTCACAACTTCAAGCCTTATGCGATGCGGATTCGGGATGCTTGCGTTGACACACGAAGATCATTAACTGCATACATGAGAATATTTGGGGGTTCACTTATTTTTTGGAAAACAAAAAAGCAAGCAACAGTTTCCCGATCCACATCTGAAGCCGAATATAGGAGTTTAGGATTAATGGTATGTGAGCTAAGATGGATATCCTATTTGATGCAGGACTTGAACATAAAAGTTGATATGCCTATCGATGTGTACTATGATAACCCATCAGCGATTCATATCGCGTCTAATACGGTGTTCCATGAACGATCTAAACATATAGAAGTAGATTGTCATTTGGTGAGGGACTATTGCAAAGAAGGTTTTACACATGTACCAACGAGTGGACAAACAACTCTTATAAAGTAATAGGATTTGTGCACTAGTAATTACGAGAATGTTACAAATAAATTGAATAAGCTAAGAAGATGCTTCTGCAAATTCATGAGATGTATTGCTGTTTTAGTTTATGGATATAGAAGTCTTTTAAAGTAGTAGGATTTGTGCACTATTGATTACTTATAATTTTACAAATATATTAAAATATATACTAAGACATGTATGGTCTTATGCTCTAAATTCATGACATCATGGTTGACCTTAGATTATATTTATATAAAATGTGGCATGAAACCTATGTTTGTTGTTGTGTGGGTTTTTCTCAAGGATTTGGGGGGTTTTCTATATAAATCAAGTTCTCGTAATAATATTTAATTGATGTTGGATTGGAAAAGAGAAACAACCTAAAAAGTATGACCAAGGCTGCAAATAAAAGATGTATTGCATCACGTTCCTTTTGAGTTTATTTTCAATATACGTGTAATGCGTAATTGTGGTCGATAAAATCAGTTGTTGCTCATACCATTACTCACGCAAAACAAAATACAGTTTCAGTTTCACATTTTATCTGTTCCATTCTTCAATTGTTCAATTAACTTTCTTCCTCCTTGTCTCCTGTTTCAACAATTGATAAATAACCGAAGTTATACGGAAACCCATTATAATCATAATTCACAAATCCAAACAATATATTAATCATTAATGACCAAGTAATATTAAAAGTAAACTAGTCTAATGAGCATTACTTTATTAAACATTATACTATAATAATTACAATCTATTTACAACTTTCAAGCCAAGTGCCAGAAATTTTTATGTCTTCTTGTTGTTAGAACATATCCTCCTAACTTATTGCTCTTCTTTCTAACAGCAACCGTCATGCATCTGGAGTTCTCTACGCAGTACTCTGCAACTCCTCCACGCTCCACCCAATCCCTTGACCACACGGTCATCATCCGAGATTTGATTGAACGTTTCTTTTGGCCCACCACTAAAACCGACGCCGCTTCAACCTTTGCTACCTTCACTATTTCAAGACCTTTATCTTTTGCTTCAACCACCATTACTTCAATGCGTGCCTCATTTAAATATTAATCATAATAAAGTAAAATTATATGAAATCATTCGGGTTTGGATTAAAATATACACATGTAAGACGAACACTTATATGATTTGTTATGGTAAAGGATTAATAAGATGTACTAGATTAATAGTTTAATTCATTTAGTAAAACTTGAGATTATACACAAACCTTAGGTTTTTTAAGTTGGCACACACATTGTGTATGCCTTAGAAATTTAGGTACTTCGAGCTTCTTTTCGTCTTTCATTGTTCCATCACCTGCTATATGTTATTGGATAAAATTAAACTCACACCTTGTTGATCTCGTAAAATAAGAAAATAATTACTTCGTTTTGAAGGCTTGATGACATGGAGAAGAATCACAATATCCATATCTTGAATGGAATGGCTTAGTGCCCATTGAACTGCATCAGTAGCTTCAATACCCAAATCGACAACGATCACGATCTTCCGGGCAATAGAAATATCGACCTCAGAGGAGGTAACAAACTCATCTTCATCATTAGAATCTTTGTTACGATCATCGATGACTACTATCTTCTCATTCTTCGTCAACGGAGATGAAAGCGTAACTTTGTGTTTTATTTTCCATAAGCAAAACCATGCCATTGAACGAGTCATTCCATTTTCCTTGATTTTTGCCTTATTTTATGTAGAAAAAGTTGATGTTTTTTTCTCAGATTATGCGTGAAAAAGCTACAACTTTTGAAAGTTAGATGCCTCTATATTTCTCTGTATTTTTTCTTATATTTAGCTAATTTTAATTTTTTAGATTTTGTAATTAATGAGTTTAATTTCCTTATAGAACTTATTAGAAAATACTAATATTCAATATTGATATATCGATCGATGTATTTTACGGGATCATCTCAATTGTTAGTTGCTCAATACAATATTTTTTATGAATATGATATATTAGTTCTCATATCTTTAGGATTCTATTTTTTTGTAATGTTAATTGACATTAGTTTATTAAAATATATTTAAAATTTAATGACAAAATTTTTGGGTACATGAGACCCTTAATTATTATACCCTTTTGGGAGACCTGTAGGCTTATATTATGTTGTGTTATTTAATGTATATTTATTATTTTACAAGGTAGAATGATGAAAGTATTGATTATTTTCAAATTTAATATAATTTAATTGTAACCTGGAGTCTTGACTGGAAATATGCATTTAATTCAAATATAATTGATTTTTTTAGGGGTAATCTCTAAATATGTGACTTCCCCGGTTTCATAACATGTGTCTCATTTATTATGTATGAAATTCATTTGCACCTTGCATATTTTCGGACGGACCTTACGACTATAAATCAAATATCTTATGATCGGTTGACATCTTGACGTATATATCTCATAAAATGGTAACATTAATATGATATACAACTAGAAATAATAAATGTGGTCCTATATATAATATGTGATATCAATAAAGAATGATACAATAATAAAGGTGATTATTGTTTTTCTAAAAAATAATAAATTTATGAACTAGAGTTTTGTAAATAATAGGTAGTGGTTAAGTGTTAGCCTAATTGTCCTGTGAGCTAGACAGTGTAGCTCAATTTATGAACTAGAGTTTACGCAATGGTTTTGTAAAGAAGATTTTGTAGCGCCTAAACTAAAGAGGAAATAACACATTACTTAGTATTTTCTCTAGAGAAATTATATCTCCTTATGCCCAAACAACATGTTCCCTCAAATTTCACTCGGTGCACCAACCAAATCTCATCTTGCATCTATTAACATTTTGGTATGATCAATCACATAGACACCAATATCTTATTACACAAGATCTTTATAAAATAATGATAATTCTAATCATGGTCAAACTATACGTTAAAATAATCTTATGTTTGGTAAACATTGCTCGATAAGTTTAATGTATTGCAGCTTCGATAGACCATACTAACAAGAACCGTTGCACTTAACAAATCAATAGTTTGTCCATAACTCAACTAGTGGACCATAATATCCAATCCAATAGAGTCTATTCGATGCATATTTTTATGCCTTTAAAACCCAATTTATTGCATGTATCAAACTAAACTTTACAAGTGCATGTTACGATGCAATTATAAAAATATTGGTCACCACTATTGTCTTGTTGATATCTTAACATGTTTGAGTGACGAGGTAGACATGAGAGTCATGGGATGAAATTCAAGGGTGGGTCCTTTCATACGTAAGTGGGTCCCTTTCCAAATATTTTTTACAATAAACAAGTGGAACTTGATCAACTGTAAAGAGGTGCTAGGTCTTATCCTCTCCATGGCTATAAAATAAAGGGTTTTTGAGTATCATTTTTTCATCCAATTTCTCAAGATTCAAGAGTTGAAGAGAGAAATATGGTAATTATATAAGAAGAGTTTTCTTCTATTATTTTTTGTTCGAAATATATGAAATGAGAGGGGAGGGGTAACAAAAACTATAATTATATAAGAAAGGTTTTCTTCTATTATTTTTTGTTCGAAATGGGAGTGTAGTAGAAGTGTTGGATAAACAATTTTTACCGCCTAATTTAGTTCATTTATACCTAAATATTTATATTATAGATTTTATTTATATACCTATTATTTTCACTATTCCTAATTGATACTGAGTTTATGGAGGTTAAGTCGAGTAATATAATTAAATTAAATTATGTGAATTACTATATATGGAAGAACTAGATAAAGATATCATGTTCATGATGATGATACATTTGCCTATGTTTGGCGAATCTACACAGGAGAGAAGCTATAATGCTAATTGGGCTTTAACATCAACAAGTATGTAATTTTATCCGATAATATGTAGAAGAAAATGTATATAATTACATTTGTGATGAAGTTCGAGCTAAATTTGTCTAGAAGAAGCTTGAGAAACTATATGTATCAAAGAGCGGCTACAACAAATTGTTTTGAACAACTTGTTTCTTACAAAGTATAAGAGAATACTTAACCGTTGATCAATTGAATAATATTTAAGGATATTAGCTAACTCCCAACAATGAGTATTAAACTTGATGATAATTTAAACACATGGCTTTTGAGATCTTTACCGGAATCATGAAAGTCATTGAATGGATCACTTCCCATCTCTAGTAATATTACCGTTAAACTAGTTAAAAGCATAATTCTTAAGAAGAAATGAGACAACGGACTAAAGATGCCTCACAGTCGCAGTAAGAGGTTTTGATTGTTGATTTTGGAGGAAGAAATACTAAATGAAGCTCTAGACCTACAAAGCATGACAAGAGTCGAATGAAAAACAAATACACCAATTTTGAGTGCCGCCATTTGCAACAAAGAAATGTTGCATCAAGAGAAATGGTTGACTCTTCAAACAAGAACAAGTGAAGAAAGACAAATAATGTGATGTTAGTGATGATGAGCAAACCAATGTAATCTAAAAAACAAACATAGTATGTGACGATAATACTATGAGTTCTTCATCTTAAGGCACGAATGTTTCTCATCCTATACACTAAGAGATATCAGTGTGGTTAAGATGAAAAATGATTACTTCTTCAAAGTTGTTGGCAAATGACATGTTTGTCTAGAAATGGATGGTACCAAATTGATATTAAAGGATGTTCGACATGTTTCAGATGAGTGCTTAAACCTCATATCTATGGACATATTCAATAATGAAGGTTTTAGCGACACCTTCTACAATGGTCGTTGGAACCTCATTGCGTTTCGTTGGTGATTACTCGATGCAATAAGTGTACAATTGTATATGTTGCTAGCTAAGCTTTACCCTAAACACCTGAATGATGTTGACGAGGAAAATACATTGGAATTGTGGCATAAATGCTTCAAACATATGAGCATGAAAAGAATAGTAGTCAATGGAGGAGTAAGTGTTGGCTCGAATGAATCTTACAAATCTGAATAAATGTTCTCATTGTCTCACTAGAAAGAAAATAAGAGTTAGTTTTCAGAGTAGACAAAAAAGAATGATATATTGGAGTTAATCACTCAAACGTTTGTGGGCATATGCCAAAGTCATTTAGCGTTTCAAGTATTTCATGATTTTCATTGATAATCATTATCAGAAGAACTTGGTCTATGTGTTGAAGACGAAGGATCAAGTCTTTATTGTTTTCAAGTAGTAAATGAAGTTGGTTGAATGAAAAATTGGAAAAAAAGTGAAGTGCATTTGAGATTTCGAACCGACAATAACGAGGAGTATATTAGATCATTTGATTCCTATTGCAAAGATAATGGTATAGGAATATAAATGAAACACTAACGGCAACAGAGATAAATAGACTGGCTGAGAGTTTTAACATGACATTGGAAGAGTGGATACGATGTCTAATACATTAAACCAAGCGGCCTAAAGAATTCAGGGTAGAGGCTATTCTGGCATCAACATATTTACTGAATCTCTTGCCATTTGTTCATCTTATGTATGAAACTCTAGAGAAAATCTTGTCAAAGATAGATATTTCTTACGAACATCTACGTGTTTTCATATGTAAGACATTCATAAGTTCTCATTTTGATGGATGAACGATCCAATCTCGATGGCAACACTAACTAGTGCATCGTTATCGAACATGGCCAAGATGATATTGGTTTAGATTTTATGATCCAGCCACTAATAAGCTTATCAAAGTCGTGATGCTAAGTTCGTTGGAGACGAAACCACTATGGATATTGGGTCGGGTAGCATGTTGCTAAATCTGATGTTGGTTCAATAAACTTGAGGGTTATGCCTCCAACAGTGGTGCTAAGACATTTTGAATATTATGAATTTCATCAACTTGATGATGATGAGGATGAATCAAATGCTCCTGAAGATGTTCTAGATGAAAATACCGAAGAGGGTGAAAATGAAGTGTCAATAACTTGATGACGATGACGAGGTGATGGTGTTATGGACGATTAACATAACTTAAACACTTAGCCAATTTTCCTCTATTGGACGGAAGTTGTAGTCGGTATTTAACAATGATTGCTACATAAAAAACAATGTTTCTGTGCACCTGCACGACTTCAAAATTTGCAAAAGTTTTATTTCGTGGATCAAGGGACAACACTAAGATATGGGTAAGATTTTTGAAATAAACATGATCAATGTGCTTTTCTTGCACCTTTTACTAGTATCATGTTGTCTTCATTGTATTCCAACATCTTAGTGGAATTCATATGGATTTGGTTCCCCGTTGGTTTTTCCTCCTGATTCTCGAGTTTCACATGTAAAAAACATGTTTCCATTATGGTAGATCGATTTCTAGTGATTCTCATATACAAATAAATTTAATCTTACGAGATTTACTTTTTAAAAACTTAACTTGGCATCGTCCGTGAAGTCCGACTTGTAAACCATTAAGAAACTTTGCTTTGGGCTAGATAATTCAATTCCATCGATAATAGGGATTCAATCAAAGGAATGGATCCAAAAACCAAGTAGGAGTCGAACAATAGCATTGATGGGCGCAAGGTCGTCACTCTCTGCCCGAAATCACTTAGATGATGAAGTAGATTGGGACGATATACGATAGTCCATTCTTGCTTCTAGATAGAGGCTTCTTGTCCAACCTCGGATACAATCATAAATTTCTAGTGGAAAATGACGATCCACAAGTTCACACCAGCTAACGAGAACGTCGAAAACCTTAGTTATGGCGTCCACGAAACCAAAATATCAAATTTCTTCCACGGACTGCAAACTTTGTCGAGGAACAATCCCATGACTGAATGCTCATTATGACCCTGACCAAGCACGAGTCCAATAGTTAATGTCCAAGATAAAGGCCATCAAGTGACGTCGACCGAGGCTTGATACTGATCGTATCTGACCTTCTATCATAATGCGATGGAGCAACACATTCGACATGATGTCGGTAAGGATTTCGTCCTCGATTATAAGAATTTGTAACAAAATGTTGAGGATACTCGAGGCATTAGCACTTTGTTCCAAATGCGCATGCACCAATTCTAAGGACATATAATGAAAGTTATACCCGAGTAATCATTCCGAGCATCTCACGGGATGGCGATCTTTACAGGATCTAGAGATCCCCTCGACCATTTGTTTGATGATGAGCTTTGGTGGGAACGGTTCGTGCTTGCGACGTCATTTGCTACAAAATCTTTGCAACCATATTGCATTAGGGTTCAGTTCATTCTTTTGAAGATTTGACTCGGTGATCCGAGTTTGCCTCAAACGTAAGGCCACCTTGAAGTAAGCATGAGTTATACACCTTGAGATACACCCCTGGAAAGATAATCTTAAGGAATTTCATTGAAAAGTTTAACCATGTCGCCAGAGGGATCAAGATAGATCTCAAAGAAAAATTCGAAATTCTGTACCAGGTTCTCGATCGTTGTAGACTCTCCACCAACTTCATCAAGAATCCACCGACCTCACTGTGTCAATTGACTTAAAAAGTATATCAACGATGAGGAGACCATGGCGAATCTCCATGGGAAAAGAGCATGTCGGATGGAAAGATGTAGAAAGAAATTGCACCTATCTGATTGTAGAGTGAGACCAAAAGATGCGAATTCATGTCAAACTGGAGACATGGATGTTGATGCAAATTAAAGGGTATATTGTGATCTAAATAACATAAATGTCCTTTGACGAGGGAGGGATTGAAATTTTGGGAGCATTTCCGTGATTGGTAAATCATAGGAAATTCTACATAGTTACAGTAGAATATTTTTCGGAGTGGATCAAAGTTGAGTTTGAAAATAGCTAGAACTCGCATGTGCTATAGAGTAATTTTTGGGCAAGTGGAGAAATAAAACATTAGTGTTTTTTTTCTAGTATTGAAGTACATGACAATGAACCCTAAGACCCCTTTATATAGATGAGTTGGTTGAGATATTAAGGTAACTAACAAATATTCCTAATATTTGATCATATCTCTATATATGATTATTCATGATCAAATCTTATAAATGCGTTCATATATACTGATTTGATATTATCTTGCTTTCTTCAATATCTCCTTCCATAACTGCCGATATCCTAGTCAGTGGGCCCCACCATATCTCAGTTCGGTCCTCGATCGGTTGCCTCCATCTCATAACTTCGGATCACGTGCTTCGGTCCTCCCCCGATCACTTCGGTCCCTTTGTCACCTTCGGTATTGCGTACTTCGGTCCTCAACCGATCAGTACCAATACCGAACATCCCATCTTCCGTGTGTGCCCCGATCGGCTACATTGCCGATCATCATCTAAGTATGACCGATCGATAACAATACTGATCTCCACACTTAACAATATCCCACTTGGAGATCAATTATTCATCTTCTCTTGATAGTGCCCGCTCACCAACTCACTTGGTGAGACCAATTAGAACTACAGACAGCTCTAGCTTCGCCAAAGTGACTCCCTTCACTAGCATATCTGCCGAATTTTCAGTGCCTTTGATTTTCATTAGCAGAAGCACATTTCTTGTGCAGATCCCTAATATAGTGATACTTCAACTCAATGTGCTTCGTCCTCACATGAAATACCGGGTTCTTCGCCAAACATAGGGCACTCTGTCTGTCAATGTACAAAGTCCGCAGATCGACCCCTTTACCGATCTCCATCAAGAAATTCNGAAAGCTATACCCGAGTAATCATTCCGAGCATCTCACGGGATGGCGATCTTTACAGGATCTAGAGATCCCCTCGACCATTTGTTTGATGATGAGCTTTGGTGGGAACGGTTCGTGCTTGCGACGTCATTTGCTACAAAATCTTTGCAACCATATTGCATTAGGGTTTAGTTCATTCTTTTGAAGATTTGACTCGGTGATCCGAGTTTGCCTCAAACGTAAGGCCGCCTTGAAGTAAGCATGAGTTATACACCTTGAGATACACCCCTGGAAAGATAATCTTAAGGAATTTCATTGAAAAGTTTAACCATGTCGCCAGAGGGATCAAGATAGATCTCAAAGAAAAATTCGAAATTCTGTACCAAGTTCTCGATCGTTGTAGACTCTCCACCAACTTTATCAAGAATCCACCAACCTCACTGTGTCAATTGACTTAAAAAGTATATCAACGATGAGGAGACCATGGCGAATCTCCATGGGAAAAGAGCATGTCGGATGGAAAGATGTAGAAAGAAATTGCACCTATCTGATTGTAGAGTGAGACCAAAAGATGCGAATTCATGTCAAACTGGAGACATGGATGTTGATGCAAATAAAAGGGTATATTTTGATCTAAATAACATAAATGTCCTTTGACGAGGGAGGGATTGAAATTTTGGGAGCATTTCCGTGATTGGTAAATCATAGGAAATTCTACATAGTTACAGTAGAATATTTTTCGGAGTGGATCAAAGTTGAGTTTGAAAATAGCTAGAACTCGCATGTGCTATAGAGTAATTTTTGGGCAAGTGGAGAAATAAAACATTACTGTTTTTTTTCTTACACTTGGGTTCAAGATTGTGGCACATGGATGACCATAATGGAATGGAGTTTCAAATTACATAGGAAACGAAGTCCACGTTGTGATTACCTCGAGCTGCGCAAGGATTTGAAATAACGTGTGTCGATCGGTACAAAATATGAAGACTTGCATACCTACTTGGATAAGACGCTTGCCAATCAAGATGTTTTTAATTCCTTTTGCATTGAAAATCGAAAGAAAATGTGGGTCTAATGCTAAGAAATGAAATGACTAGATTAACAATCTCGGGTCGAATATTCTCGGGGTCGAACCATGTATACCAAAACCGACTTATGCCGATCGATACTTGTACTAACAATGAAGATGGAGGCTATGAGTGATCTGTTGGAGATCGGTCAACACGGTAGATGTTGGTAGATCGACATAGTGTTATTGAAGATGACGAGGAGATGCTTGATTGGGATTAAACAGGTGTGCGAACAACCTCGATAGATTAAGTAGAACCTTAGAATTAAAGTAAAGAGAAAACAAAAACACAAGAAATTTAACGTGGAAACCAGGAATGAGAAAACAACGTGGCCGGCGGAAAAGGTCAAATTCACTATCACTTGAGAAGATTACAACACACAAACGAAGAGAAAAACTCGGAATACAAGAGTATTGAAGTACATGACAATGAACCATAAGACCCCTTTATATAGATGAGGTGGTTGAGATATTAAAGTAACTAACAAATATTCCTAATATTTGATCATATCTTCATATATGATTATTCATGATCAAATCTTATAAATGCGTTCATATATACTGATTTGATATTATCTTGCTTTCTTCAATATCTCCTTTCATAATTGCCGATATCCTAGTCAGTGGGCCACACCATATCTCAGTTCGGTCCTCGATCGATTGCCTCCATCTCATAACTTCGGATCACGTGCTTCAGTCCTCCCCCGATCGCTTCGGTCCCTTTGTCACCTTCGGTATTGCGTACTTCGGTCCTCAACCGATCAGTACCAATACCGAACATCCCATCTTCCGTGTGTGCCCCGATCGGCTACATTGCCGATCATCATCTAAGTGTGACCGATCGATAACAATACCGATCTCCACACTTAACAATATCCCACTTGGAGATCGATTATCCATCTTCTCTTGATAGTACCCGCTCACCAACTCATTTGGTGAGACCAACTAGAGCTACAGACAGCTCTAGCTTCACCAAAGTGACTCCCTTCGCTAGCATATCTGTCGAATTTTCAGTGCCTTTGATTTTCATCAGCAAAAGCACATTTCTTGAGCAGATCCCTAATAAAGTGATACTTCAACTCAATGTGCTTCGTCCTCACATGAAATACCGGGTTCTTCGCCAAACATAGGGCACTCTGTCTGTCACTGTACAATGTCTGCAGATCGATCCCTTTACCGATCTCCATCAAGAAATTCTGGAGCCACACGATCTCCTTTTCTGCTTCGGAAATTGCAATATACTTTGCCTCAGTTGAGGAAAATGATGCACACTTTTGCAACTTCGACTTCCAACTAACAACTGTACCACCAACAGTAAATGCATATCCCGATTTACTCTTCCGATCGTCCAGATTTCCTCCAAGGCCGGCGTCCACGTATCCTGTTAGTTCGATCGGTCCCCTTCGAAAACATAGCTCCTACCATGATGTCCCTTTGAGGTATCGTAGCAATCATAACACTGCTTCCCAATGCTCTTTCCCAGGGTTCGACATGAACCTGTTCAAGACTTCCACTCCATGTTCAATATCAGGTCTCGTATAAACCATTGCATACATCAAACTCCCGACCGCTGAAGAGTATGGCATGTTCTTCATCTCTTAGGCCTCTTGGTCGGTCATCGGCGCCTGCTCCTTTGAGAGTTTCACCTATGCTCCCAAAGGTATTTTAATCACCCTCAAGTCTCCCACTTGATACCGATCAATCACTTTTTCAATATATTTTTCCTAAGACAAGGTAAATGTACCCTTATGCAGATATCTCGAGATTGTCATTCCCAGAATCTGCTTGACCGATCAGGGCCTTCATCTCAAATGCTTTGGACAACTCCCGCTTGACTTGTTTTATCTCCTCCATGTCACCCCCTACGATCAACATGTCATCGACATACAGTAGAATGATTACATATGTATTTTTGCCCCCTCTAAGATAACAACAGTTGTCTGTCTCGCATCTTTTGAATCTCCGTTCGATCATTAGGGAGTCAAACTTCAAATACCACTGCCGAGTAGCTTGTTTCAATCCATACAAGTTTTTTACCAATTTGCATACTAGATTTTCTTTACCATGCACCTTGAATCCATCGGGTTGTGCTATGTAAATCTCTTCCTTCAAATCACCATGAAGGAAAGCCGTCTTCACATCTATCTGTTCAAGATGGAGATTCTCTGTCATGACCCATCTTATGTATATATATAATATATGACGAGACATGATGCCGTACTCTATCAAATAGAGCACAATATCATACATGTTCTTGTAATCTATCCTAATGCATTTGTAACATTATAAATAAACCATACTAAATTAAATCTTACAGCTTAAAAACACTTCTATATACATAACACAAATCATCCATACATGTACATACACCTTTAAACATGGACACAAAATTTAAACAACTTCCTAAACTTCAAAACATCAAAGTTTACTATTTACAACATAACAGCGGAAGACTACGACATAAAAAACATCGAATCAAAGCTATACGCAACTCTTGATTCATTCTTGACTTGTGGCAAACCGATCGACCTAATTAAACCTCCGTGTCGTCTTTACCTGGTGAGGGATGAGTGGTCATGAGACTGTACCAAGATAAAATATAGGAACAAACAAATATATATCAACAAAACAGTCAAAGCATCACATAAGAAATGTACACACGTATAAACTGTACTTTTCTTTATCTTTCATTGCCGTCATGGTGAGCCCGGTAACCCGTCCCAACCCTTGGTTTAGGAATCACCAATGATAGAGAAAACATAAGAAGCAATACTCAAGTATTGATCAGATAGAGCCACCCCTCTTCACAACACATGAAAATGCCAACATAATATACTTGAGATCTCATTAATCATATGTTTGGCTATGACCACTTTCGTGTTGCCACAAGCTAGCTCGGTTTGTGGCTAATTCCATGGTCCAACCATGTTGCCAGGAGTGTGCGTCCACCCCTCCTCGAATTTTCACAAAACAAGACATTCACACATAAAAACATCTTGCTGAATTTAGTTGCAGCCAGCGACACTAAACACCAGACACAATTTATTGGCTCCAATAAACTTTAAATTCAATGTAAAAATACTCATTTTAAAGCTATTTCAACATACTAAAACATCGTAAGAGGACGTAATTTCATCCGAGCACTCAAACATTTCATAAAAAGCCATTAACAATAGGTCTGTAAATAGAGGAACAATTCTGCGAGGGTTTGGAAAACATATCATAACTTCTTAACCTATGTTTTTCTAACTGTAAAATTAACACATACAGAAACTAGACTCAACAAGAAACAAAAGCATGCAAGTTTCATCACATAATTCGTAGCCAACAAGTAACAGTCAATTCAAGAACATCAAAAACAAAACAGAAAACGCATAAAACTGTATTTTAACTTGTAAATCTCAATCATGTCACTAACCTTCAACTTTCTTTCTTAAAATTTCGTCTCCTAAGTTCAATTGCACCCTAGGAATGATTCTCCTTCTCTGGTATCATCGAAATCTCACTCCTTCAAGAGATACAAGTCTAGGTTTCTTATTTGCTAGGTTTTCTCCTATTTGTTGCATATTTATCCTATTTTTAAGAATAAACATGACTTATTTGGTTTGAGTAGAGTTTACGTCCTACAATTTAGATCACATTAGTAAATTATTGATGTTACTCAACCATAAGATTTTAAGGGTAAAAATAACACATTACACCACAATCGCATTTTTAAAAGATCATAATATTGCAACTTATTAAATGATATGTCTAATTTATTTACCTTGTAAATGTATGGTGTTGTTTCCTAACCTTACATTCTCCGTAGCCACTATACTCAAAATCACCCTGATCGTCGTCATCTTGACGCCAGTTAAGAATACCTTGAAATAGTCAATTCCATTCTTCTGCAAGAATCCTTTGACCACTAGCCTCGCCTTGTAACATTTAGATCCATCTGCCTCCTGCTTTACTCTGAAGACCCATCTGTTGGGTAAGGCCCGATGTCCCCTCGGCAATTCTGTCAAGACCCAAGTCTTGTTCTTCGACAATGACGTCATCTCGTCCTTCATAGCAAGCTCCCACTTTTCAAGCTCACGAGACTGAATAGCCTCTCGTAAATTCACTGGCTCGCCATCGTGAGTCAGTAGTGTATGATACATTGCAGGAGTGTAACGATTTGGTGATCTCCTCTCTTTGGTTGACCGCCTCAACACATGAGTGACTTGTTCGACATTGTCATCTGTCGCCTGGTCTTCATTTCGATGATCGGTATTAGACCGATCAGACTGAGATTCTGACTCCTCATCAAAAGTGATACCGATCGGCTCCTCCAATCGGTCCGGAGGTCCACTGCTCCCACTTGATGGTATCACCACTATCACCTAGGTAGACTCCTCCTTAGTCTTTGCGATAGTATTCTTGTAAATTTGATCTTCGTTGAAGGTCGTGTCGACTGATCTAATTATTTTCCTCCCTTCGGTCCATAACCGGTAACCAAAATAATTAACTCCATAACCAACGAAAATAGTCTTTACAGCTTTAGTATCAATTTTATACCTCTTCTCAAGGTCTATGTGGACATACGCAATGCAACCGAACACTTTGAGATGATCCAGCTTCACCTTCTTCCCAGTCCACTTCTCCTCGGGCAACTCGCAATCCAGTGGTACCGATGGACTCCGATTGATCAGGTATGCTGTCGTACTCACATCATCCGCCCAGAATGTCTTTGGTAGACCAGCATGCAATCTCATCAATCGGGCATGCTCATTCAACATTCGGCAACTCCATTCTGCCTCGGCATGTTCGGGACCGATCGCTCCAGTTTAATACCGTTCGCCAGACAGTAATCTCTGAACTCCTCCCCGTCATACTCTCCTCCATTGTCTGATTTCAGACACTTCAACTTGGTTCCAGCCTCGAGCTCCACCTCTGCTTTCCACCTTTTGAATATCTGGAACACATCAGATTTATTCCTTAGAATATAGACTCATACCTTACGGGTACAGTCGTCATTGAAGGTGACGTAGTACTTCGAGCCTCTAATGGACTAGACCGGTGCCATACCACACACATCGGTATCCACAAATTCCAGCTTGCTGGTTTTCCGATCCCGCTTCACCTCAGTAAAGGTTATTCTTCTCTACTTGCCAAACACACAATCTTCACAGAATCTGATCTCTTTGTCCTCAAAGATCGGCAATAAGCCTTTCCAGGCCATGATCTTCATGCCCTTCTCACTCATGTGGCCAAGGCGATCGTGCCACATCTTCAGCAACCTCCTTCGGTCCTCCGTGGATCGGTCTACCGATCTGTCTCCAGTGTAGTGAAAGTGGATCGGTCCCCATTTGCCCCGATCGGTTTTCCACATACAAAGTTCCCGAGTTGATTCATTTAGCAATGACCAAAGTCCCTTTGGTCACTCTCCATCGACCGCTCCCGAAAGACGTTCGGTACCCCTTGGAATCCAACTGCCCGACCGATATCAGGTTCTTACTTAGTCCGGGAATATACATCACATCCTCCAAGGTCCAACAGTAACCATTTGAGGATCGGATCGGTATATCACCCCAACTGGTGATCTCTAGGAACTTTCCATCGGCAAGATAAACCTTCCAGAAATTCTCTGCACTGAAAGACTTAAATAACTTCTGATTAAAACATGAGTGAAAGGATGCACCTGAGTCAACCACCCATGACTCCACTGGACTCTCAAGATTGAGTACAAGTGCATCGTCAGATTCAGCCGCTACCGATGCTGAACTCTCCTCCTTCTTCGGCTCCTTGCATTCCCTGCGGAAGTGTCCCATCTTCCCGCAATTTCAGCAATCGGGCTAACCCCAATTCTTCAACTTTCTCTGATTCCTAGATAGGGCCCTGCTCTCGCCATTCTTCCCTCGGTTTTTCTTCGACCCCGGAAAGAATATGCCACCAATGCATTACTTTTGGTATCCTCTTATGCTTTCGTCCCAATTCTTCACTGATGAGTCGAGCACGCTCACCATCAAAATTGAGTTTCCTTAGTTGACTACTAATGATATCAACCGTCGTCGACCAGCTTTCGAGCATGGTACCAAGAACGGCAACGGCCTGTGTGTCATCATCCATGATATGTCCAGCCATCGATAACTGGTATGTAAGGTTGCAAAAATCATTCAGATGTTCTGCAATGGAGGCATCCTCTCCTATCGTCATGGTATACAACTTCCGTGTCAAAAGCACACGATTTGTCGATGAAGGCCGCTCGTACATATCGGACATCGCCTTCATCATACCGTACGTCGTCATATGTTTGTTGTAGTTGAACACCACCTTTTTCGACAACGATAGTTGAACGATCGCCAATGCCTTGCGATCCAATTTCTACCAATCCGTATCCTCCATCTTTGCCGGCATCTTTTCTTCCAGTGCTTCCCCTAAATCATTCCGACAGAAGGTATTACGGATTTGCATTTTCCAATAGGCAAAATCTGATTCGTCGAACATCCTTAGGCTTCCCTTATTGTCACCCATCGCCGATTGCACCACTACAACCCCACAGCCACCACCAATTGTTGGGTATTAAACACGTGCGCGAACAACCTCGATAGATTAAGTAGAACCTTAGAATTAAAGCAAAGAGAAAACAACGACACAAGAAATTTAACGTGGAAACCCGGAATGAGAAAACCACGTGACCGGCAGAAACGGCCAAATTTACTATCGCTTGAGAATATTACAACACACACACGAAGAGGAAAACTCGGAATACAAGAGTATTGAAGTACATGACAATGAAACCTAAGACTCCTTTATATAGATGAGGTGGTTGAGATATTAAGGTAACTAACAAATATTCCTAATATTTGATCATATCTTTATATATGATTATCAATGATCAAATCATATATATGAGTCCATATATACTGATTTGATATGATCTTACTTCCTTCAATATCTCCTTCCATAACTAGCGATATCCTATATCAGTGGACCCCACCATATCTCAATTATATTATCTACTGATTGCTTCCATCTCATATTTTCGGGTCATGTGCTTCGGTTCTCCCCCGATCGCTTCGGTCCCTTTGTCACCTTCGGTATTGCGTAATTCGGTCCTCAACCGATCGGTACTAATACCGACCATCCCATCTTCCGTGTGTGCCCCGATCGACTACATTGAAAATCATCATCCAAATGTGACCGATCGATAACAATACCGATCTCCACACTTAACAATGCCGGAAATTATGATCGACACAAATTAAACACCTAGCTATTTTTCCTCTATTGGACATAAGTTGTGGATGGTAGTCAATTATGGCCGCTACATAAATCTACGATGTATCTCGGCACTAGTACAACTTTAACATTTGCAAAAGCTTTGTTTAGTCAGTCGAGGAACAATGCCTAGATATCGGTAAAATTATGAAAAAAATCATTTGATGAGGAGATATTGGAGAAGAATAAGACATTTGAAGTTGGGGGAAGAGAACACATTAAACCCTAAACGGCCATATTCTGCACTCTATGTTCTTCTTGTACCTCTTAGTGGGTATAGTGTTGTCTTCATTTTATTCTTACTTCTTAGTATAATTCACATGGTTTTAGTGCCGCGTTTCTTTTGGCTCTCGTGTTTTCCACATAAAAATTATGTTTTCTTTACGGCAAACCAAATACCCATATACTCAAACAAAAATAAATTTAATCTTACGATATTAACATTTTCCACCAATAACATTGTTGGTTCTCTTGTTCGGACTAAAAGAACGATAGATTTATACAATGATCTATGAATCATTGTAGTAAAGTTACCCAAAGATAAGAAATTATTAAAGCTCCCTTTACTAGCGTGAAAGTCTTCATATTAATGTGTGTTTTAATCCTTGTCTTTCGGACTAAAATTGATCGAGTCCATGCAAGACGAGATAAAGTGTTTGCATGAGAATGTGACTTTCGAGCTAGTAAAGTTGCCGAATGACAAGAAGACATTGAGAAATCAATGTGTTTTCGTGATTAAAAATGATGTTCATACTATGCAACCAAGATTTAAAGTAAGACTTGTCTTGAATTGATTCAATCAAAGAAAATTAATTGACTTTGAGTAGATTTTCTCATTGTTGTGAATATGACATTTATTTGAACTATGCTAAAGTTAGCAGTAAGTGTACATTGTTTTACCGTTTCTTTTGGGTAATATCTGCATTATATATTTATAATTTTTATGTATAAGTACTATTGGGAATAATGTAAGTTTGTCTATTGAATTTGTGTACTAGTCCAATTTTGGGAGAACAACGTTAAATTTCAGTTTCTATTTATTTATTATATTTGCATCGTATAAACTTTGATAACATACTTGCGCGTGGACTCAACAAAAATAACCAGGGGATTCTTGGAAATAATTGACATTTTTTGTGATCTTTAATGTCATGATGAATTCCCTTAAACCACAAGTCACTTCAAATTAGTAATGTATGCTCGTTTTGGGTTTGAGATAGTCTTTAGAGCTCATGATTTAGTTATTATGGTTTATTTTTTCCATACCCAAAACATTTTAAAGGTTTCCTATCCTGTGTGTATCAATGATAGATCATTTTTCTAGATTTCAGTCAGTATTAGTAGTTATAAAAAGTTAAATAGGTAACCGTAGCTATTTAACTTTTATATGTATGTGGGAATTACATTAAACAAGTGGTGTGTAAGAAAGAAAGCAACTAAACAAGAAACATACTGAAAAGATCGAATTTGGATATGTTTTGAGTGACTCATGTTTGATGTTCACAATTTCACATACTTGTTTTCATATGCCTTGTCTATTTCTTGAAATTATGAATCTAATAATTGAAATAATACTCCCGTATTGACACGTGTAGCAATGTTATTGGACGTACAAATAAGATATTATCCCTCACAAGATAGCGAATTCAATAGTGAATTCGAGGCCAATCTGGCAATTGAAAGTGAGCACTATTTATGTCTAGGTAACGTTTTTTTCATAAAACTAACTTATTGTTAAAATTGAATCAAATCTAATCACTGTATTTGTACTTGGGTGGAACACTCCAAATCACATGTCATATTTTAAATGGGTTAAAATTAATATACATATAATTATAAAGAAAAAAGAAATTTCTACATTAATTCTAATAAAAACAAAAATCCCATCAATTATATCTCGAGGTTGTAGTGGTCACGCCAAATTCCATTTAATCCCAACGTTGTTTTTTAATCATTATTCAACCCTCATATTTAATATTTATATATTTCATCTACTTCTTTTTTTAATGATTTTAAAACCAACCAATATATTGGTTTATCGATAATACTCATATATATTTCATCGACTTAATTTTAGTATGATTTTAAAACCAATCAGTATATCAGTATTATTAGGCAAGACATACTAGTCATGTCGATCTTATTGGTTCAACCTCAACTATGAACGAAGAGTATGAATGATGAATTATATTGATTACCAACACTTATATTGATCTCGTCTAAAAATGTTTTAGAGTGTTTATTCTTAGATTATTCAATTTTTTAATTATTCGGAATTTAATTGTTGTGGGGACACGAGCGATATACGAGGTTGAGCCTACAATGTGTGGGCTTACGTCCTTGGGAGAGCGAAGCTCTACCTTGGTTTTCACTATAATAATTAAGAAGTACAATTACAATGAAGAAATATGAGTAATCCGGGCGAAATCGACAAACAAAACGATCAAATACACTTGGATGTGAAGTTACTGTCAAAATCTCACGACTCAATGCATAATCTCGCGATTACAGAGATGCAGAGCACAATCTCGCGATTCAGTGCATAATCTCGCGACTACAGGGATGCATAGCACAATCTCGCGACTCAGTGCACAATCTCGCAATTACAGGGATGCAGAGCGCAATCTCGCGACCGGTAGAATGCAAAAAAGTAAACACTTTGGCTTTGAAGGCGTGATAACAATCTGAACCCCCTTTCAGTGCCTTAGGACTCATATTTATATAGGAATTCAGCCAAATTAGTAAACTTCATCCAAAGAGCCCAATTTCATTTAATCTAGCCCAGAGTACTTAAATAATATCCAATTAAATTGAAATAAAAGATATACCGTAATGAAGTTTCAGAAATGCATCTCGGTTGAGAATTAATCAGAAATGTCGATAAGATAATACCGGAAAACCTCGTATAATAATTCCTTGCCTCCAGATATCGAATATACAACCCACACTATCGTTAACACTTACAGTCACCCCTAGGTGCTAAATCACGAAAATACCATTGACCCCGTTCGGGACCGAATTTGTCCGAAACTAATAGAAATGTTAGTGTAATGCTCATAGGTAGGCCCGGGAGGTCCGAATTACGATAATACCCCAAAAAATATACAGTGACGTAAATACACGAGAATACCGATGAACATATGAAAATACCGAAAATATCATATAGCCACGTTGGACGAACTCTCAAGGTGTCATAATACCAAAAATAACCCCAGATAATATCATATATTATATAGAAATTTAAGTTTTATGAGCTTAGATGAGTATCTATAAATAAAAAAGTAAATCACCCTAAAAAATTTTAATATAACTTTTTAAAATATAATTTCACTTCTTTTGTTGATTTGACTAAATGAACACTATATCGTCAATTGAATCCTAAATTTTATTTATTAGCATTTTCTGACTATGTGACATTGATGGCTAAAAAGTTAACTATACCCATTGTAGAAGAGTAGTATATACTTGACCCATTATGATGTTTATAGCTAGCAAAAATAAATTATAACAAGTGAAAAATTTGTGAAGATATATTATCTAATTTAATTCAAAAATTACATTATCCATCAAATGAGAGATATGTCGCAATAAGTGACTCTACTTTGATTTGATTGGACATATCATCTTTAAAAAGAGTTCGGATTTAAAACTATAATAATTTAATGTTATGATAAATTGATGAACCCCGATTTATGTGATGTTGTTCCATTCACCCACGTGACAGGATTGTCGTATCCCCCGTTCATGGCTGTGGGTCGGTCACACCGGATCCGAATGACATTCAACTTGTAGCCTTGAATTTTAAATGTAAAAGATAGTCTTTTCTGGGGTTTGGTACAACTAAAGATGAAGACACAATTGCTGTGAAGAATCCGAAGGCAATTTAATTGCGCATTTGTAGTATTCAAATTTGGATTTTTACAAAATGGATCTTAAAATTTTGCAAAATTTTAAATTTAAAACTTTTATTTTTACATATGATTTCAAATGCACAAATTTAAAACTTTTGGGGCCAATGTTTTTCGTTGAATTTGTCTCACATTGTTAAAAGAAGTGAGATTGATTAGGTTTATAATTGTGAGAATTGTATCACATAATGACTTATTCAAGTCTTTTAAATGTGTGAGTTTCTTCTCTTAATCCCGTTCGTTCACGTTCTCCCGTCGTTATTTCGGATAGACTCAAAATTTCAACATGGTATCGCAGCTGGTTAGGTTCATTTCAAGTCGAAATCTTATGGTTGGACTTGAAGGGGATTGTTGAATTTGTCTCACATTACTAAAAGAAGTGAGATTGATATCATATAATGATTTGTTCAAGTCTTTTAAATGTGTGGGTTTTTTTCCTTAATCTCGTTCGTTCACGCTCTCTCATCGTTATTTCGGTTAGACTCTATAATTTTAATATGGTATTAGAGCGGGTTTGGAAAATCTTGAGTGACCTTGTCGAGGGTTAGTCCGATTTAATAAAATTGATCGGTTGGTAATCCACCAATTTGAATTATTAAGTCCAACTTACCAGGTGGTTGATTTTGAGAGGTGTATTGAAATAATGAAATTTGTCCCACATCGGAAATTAAATGCGGTGTGGATTGGTTTATATGAGAGAATGTTGACTATACTAAATGATTTATTCAAGTATTTTACGGTGTGGTTTCCTCCCTCTTATACGTCATATCTGAGCATACTTCCCACATAAATTGACCCGATTCTAGAAATTTAACATTTGAATTTTGAGTATTTTCTATGCTAAATATAACAAAAAATGAGGATGTGATTTATCTCAAATAAACTTGGGATACCCAATCACCATAATTACTAAAACTGGGTGACCAAAATTGTCAACTACTAAGCATTTTGAGTCTCGTCCAAAAATATAATTATATCTAATCAATTATGGACTAATAACTTCGAACTTTTATGGTTTTATAGTATGCAAATCTTTTTCTTAAGCCAATAATTTCATTCTAATTATTAATTCAACAATATTTGACATGTATTCTAACAAAATTAGCAAAAAAGACGAGAATGAAATTTTGGAAAACATATTTTTGGATATAACTAATTCATCTATATTACTAAATATGATAAGTTTATCATATTTAATTCATTAATAATACAATTTATAAATTAAATACTTGCATGTACTATCTAATAATTTTTGGAAAATTTTATAACTTGAACAATATACTTTTAGTATATATAATCTAATTTTTGTTTGATTATTTTTAAATTATATCATATTTAATATATGGAGCGACTTAAACTATTTTTAATATACTACATTTCTAGCATGGTTTCATGTATTAAGTATGTGTCTAATATCAAATTTAAAATTTATATAATAAATATGGTTTGCATTGTAGTTTATAAAAAACTAATAATAATTGATGTTGAAATTTGTCTCACATTGGTAAAAGAAATTAGATTAATTAGGTTTATAAGGGTGAAAATTCCATCACATATTGACTTATTTAAATCTTTTAAATGTAAGAATTTCTTTTCTTAATTTCGTTCCTTCTCTTTAAACTTTGACATATTGCCAAAGTTTATAATTCCAATAATTAGTTATTTATTCATTTTTTAATTGAAAAGATGAATGCGGATTTGGTTTCAGTTTGTGACCCGATTGAATAACCAAAACGGGTCAAATTGCATCTATAACATGAGCGCGCCATAAGCCGGTAAGTCTCAATCAATCTTTGCAATTCCTCAGACAATGTCGATCTCTTCATTCTCCAGTCTCAGTTCATATTCCTCACCGGAGAATTCAATCAACAGCCGTATCTCCGGCGAGCTCGAGGTTTTCGACGCTGCTCAGTACTTTTCCGGCCATTACGATCATGATCAATCTCACTTGCGCTTTTCGCTTTCCTACAAAAAGACGGGCTCCGCGGAATCTCCGGCGAGAAGTCACGTCGACAGCGTTCCAACTCCCACAGAGAAAAAACGCAAACAGCCGAGCTCCGCCGGTTATCGGCTAGCAAGTTTCTTGAATTCATTATTCATCCAAAAGTTTGTTAGCGGGAAGAAGACAAAGAAAAAGATTTCATTATTCTCCGGCGGCCAAAGGAAAAAAAGAAACAGCACCCCTGACACCGTGAAACACACTTCATATCCCACTTCAGAAGTCACTTCACCACCGGAAAACCAGTATCACGAATTCAGTAAAAGCCCTGTAAATTGTAAAATAACTTCACTGAATCAGTACCCAGATCATGAACATCGCCCTTATCATCCATGGAAGGAGCAAAGTTTCAGTTTCCGGTACCGGGTATCTGAGACAAGCGATGAGTATGATCAAAATAGACGCTTTTTATGGGATTTGAGAAAACTATACAAATTTGATGATGAAACTGAGAGTATTTCAAGTTCTGATTTGTTTGATTTGCCGAATCATGATTTCTGGGGAGATGGACTTCCTCTTTATAAATCTACGTCTGAAACTGTGTAAAATTGATCAATTGTTATCTGTTCATGTACTGCTTTCATAACTGGAAATATTTTTCATTAATTTATATATTTTTTGAAACTATAAATTTTACTGATACCCAGTTTTAATGTATTAAGCTTTTAAAGAAATAAATTCAATATTTCAATTCAAATAAAGATAAATTAAGTAAATGAAACAAAAAAATTAAATTGCCTGAAAACATTGCCCAAATTATACAAAATGTGCATTTGGTATCCCAAGTGTCAAAATTATTTAAAAATAATAATCACTGTCAATTATTTATGAGAGCTACTTTGACAACATAAGATGTTGTTTTTGTAATTTTTAAAGCTCGAATTATAATATTTAAATCTTTATAAGATTAAAAGATCAAATATAAACAACATTTTAGTGATTTATTTAAATATTATTGGATGTTAACTCAAACATCAAATATTTTGAATTTTATGGTCAAATATGCAATTATTAAACTTATTGAATATTTACTTTTACAAATTATATACCCGTATTACATAAGGCCCAATGATATTGGACCAGCTTAAATGACAAGAAACGAACCTACGTGGCTCAAGATCCTTAACTTGGCCTATTTGAAATAACCAGCCCGAAGACTCATTTGTGTTTCAGGATCGAAGATAGAGTTAGGCGTAACTAAGAGATCCAGGGTCAGTCCAGATGGTTACAACTCACTTGCCTTGCGCTCCGGGCACATGCACGCGTTCCACGCTTCTGGCCTACTCACGTTGTCCGCACTTCGAGCATAGACACATTTTCCAGCATGGGAAACGACCTTGTCAGAGACGGTTATAGAGCGTAATTCACACGTGTCTTCCTCTCTATAAATATTGGGCTTAATGATAAGCTCATGAGGACCTTTTGGATGCGCAAAATAGGCTGTTACCCTGCCGATTTCTCTTCTCGCGCTTTCTTATTGCCTTAGTCATTTCATTAGCCTTCTCTGTTTGTAATATGAACTGTTCGATTAATATATCGATTAAGAGCATTTCTAGCTCTTAATCAGGTGGTTTATTCAACTTTCTCGAGTGGTTTTCCACGTTAAATCGTTGTGCACTTTGTTTGCTTCTTTTTATATCGTCTCCCCATTTCAAACAAATCAAAACCGAGTTGATTTATTACGAACCGGACGACTGTTGGTAACCCCGGTTTCTTGACCACAACAGTTTGGCGCCGTCCGTGGAGACGATTTGCTAATTCCCACTCGAGGTCTCCCCATGGGAAAGGACAAGCAAAGGCATGACGACTGGAAACTCGACGAATGATAGTAACATGCTTCCTAACAACCTTCCAGCCCCTGATTTCTCTTTACAGGACCTGAAGGCTGTTATTCGGAAGATGCTACTGGAGATTACGTCGGAGAGAATTGGAATAGAACCACCGGCTGTTACTAGTCCTATTCCTACAAACAAAGGGTACGAGAGTGACCCTGAGGCGCACAACTCCGATGAAAAGGACATTATCAGGCGCGGAGTAACCATAAGGAGGCGGAGATATCAATCTACTCCACCTCCTCCAACCAAAGCTCCAACTCCCGTTCCTGGAACTGAACATGAGCGCATGCAACAGCATATAAATGAGCTCACCAGAGAGTTGGAGACTCTACGTATGCAGAGGGATTTTGAGCCATATCTTGGGCGGAATCCCGGTTTATTCTACAGGGCCATGGAGGCCCCAATCAAGCGGAGTAAGGATGATGACTGATGCCATAATCTACACGCTGCCCAGACATCATCCCAGCAATCTGGCGATGTCTCTGCCGTCTTGGGAGATTTGATTATTTCCTTTTTTTCTGAAGAAATCTGGGCGGCAGTCCTTGATAGGCAATATCGCAACCCCGAGGGGTTGCAGACATTTAAAGGCGACATGGATCCCATTGATCACGTCGCAGATTTCGAGTTGAGAATGGGAACGGTTCGGGCCTCAGATTCACTAAAGTGTCGCATCTTCGCGACAAGTTTGCAAGGCGATGCCCGAACCAGGTTTAAGAACTTGCCAGCCCGATCCATACAGTCGTATGGAGGATTCATTATGGCTTTCTCTGAGCAGTTTGCGCCGAATGTAGGACCGCCTCGAAGCAGACATGAACTATATCAACTGAAATATATCCCTGTGAAGATGAGTCTCCAGTCTTTCATGTAAAAGTTTAATAAAACAGGCGAGGTATCAAACTACAACTCAAGGATAAGATCGATATTCTGCAGCAAGTTCTAGGACCATGTGGTCTCTCGGCCACTCTGGTGAAGAGTCTCCCATCCACCATGGGAAACTTCTGCAAAAAATCAATAAATATATTAAGGTGAATGAAGCGCTGGAACCGAACTATAGAAAGCCTAGCGGTAATTCTGAGCATGTAGGTGATCATAGGGCTTCGTACCCTAAGAGACAGCCACAAGAAGTAGGAGCTGTGACTGAGAAGAATGCTCCACCGAAGTGGGAGGACAAACGAGTGTGTTGTAGTCAAAATACTGGGGGTATCAACAGTCATCCGGTTCGTAATAAATGAACTTGATTATGATTTATTTAAATTGGGGAGAAGATTATGAATGGATAAAACAGTAAAGGACACAACGATATTAACGTGGAAAACCCTTCGAAGGATGGAAAAAACCACCTGATTAAAAGCTAGAAATGCTCTTAGCCGATATATTGAATAAACCGTTCATGATACAAAAAGAGGAGGCTAAAAGAAAATGACTAAGGCAATAAGAAGGTGCAAGAAAGGAAATCGGGAGGGTAACAGCCTATTTCGCGCGTCCAAAACTTCCTCTCGAGCTTGTCATTTAGTCCTGTATTTATAGAGCGGAATGCGGGTGTGAATTACGCTCTGTAACCGCCTCTGACAAGGACATTTACCCATGCTGCAAAACGTGGCGAGGCCCGAAGTGCAAGTATCGTGAGTAGGCCCGGAGCGTGGAACACATGCATGTGCCTGGAGCACGGAACACGTAAGCTGTAACTGTTTGGACCGATCCAAATGCTTGGCCCCTGGGTGTCTTGGTTATGCATAACTCCATCTTCGGTACTACGACATAAATGGGCCTTCGGGCCAAGTTAAAGATCTTGAGCCGCGCACGTTCATCTCTTGTCATCTGGGTTGACCCAATATGACTGGATTCCATCCAATACGAGGTACCCGGTCCCGGAGACCACATCACTAGCCCCTCGAGCTTGATTGCCATCGCAGAGGTAATACAAGACCGATCATATGACGATGAATGAGTTTGGCATGATAATAGGTCGGGCCTCCAGGGGACCGCACCCGAACCAGTTATGACGAGCGTCCCAAGGACCGATCCTATACTTGGCGAATTTGAAACGTTAATTTTGAGTTTCAAAAAGTACAACGATTATTCGCCTTGTTTTTATTTGAATTTTAAAATTCAGACCTACGCCTTTCCGTATTCTCTTACCTGACAGGCGTGATGAGTGCGTACGAACTACAGCTGCTTGTGGCAGGGGTACGTGCCGGTTCGCTATTGGTCAGGAAATTACTATTTAAATCGGGGTTCTGGGGACTCTTCATCCCCACCGTTATTTGTGAAAAATCTGTTGTAGCGAGAAAGGCTTTGCGATTTTCATTCTTACTCACACCCTAACCTTCGTTCCACGTTTTTCTAAGGTAATAACCATGGCTACTCGCAAAGTTAGATACCCAGCTCTGTCCGAACTAGATATCGAAGAGCTTAGGTCAAATTTTCGATTCCCGCTCACTATTCGATCTGGAAGGAAAAAGAGGATGTCCATTGTTTCCTTCCAGTTGAAATGAACATTCATGCGAGCGCTATCCCCATCCGTTTTGCCTCCCTGAAGTGCAGGTTACGTTTTCCGCTACACCCATTTGTAGAGGCCGTACTTGGGGAGATTCATCGCCCCACTTGATCTCGTCTAAAAATATTTTATAGCGTTCGTTTATGATTAGTCAATTTATTATATAATTTTGAGTTCAATTATTGTGGGGACACGAGCGATATACGAGGTTGGGCCCACAATGTGCGGGTTTACGTCCTCCGGAGAGCGAAGCTCTACGTTGGTTTTCACTATGATATCCAATGAATACAAGTACAATGATGTGATAACAATAATCAAGATGAAAACGGCTCCGAAAATTATCGAAAACACTCCGTTACGTCGAAACTGCCGAAAACTAGCGAATAGTGATCTGCCAGGCGAAAACTCGCGAATAGTGATCTGCCAGGCGAAAACTCGCGAATAGTGATTCTGCCAAGCGAAAACTCGCGAATAGTGACTCTGCCAAGCGAAAACTCGCGAATAAGTGATGGTCGCGACGTTTCGACATAATGTCGCGGCTACATGAACGAAAACTCGCAACTCTTGCATGCGAAATCTCGCGGATGGAACGAAATGTCGCGAGTGAGCGGCAGGTCGACGAAAACTCGCTACTACAACCATGCATGAATACTCTCGCGACTTTTTGAGCGAAAAGTCGTGAGTTATGGGCATGAGTAAGGTTCTCGCGACTTTATGACAAAAAGTCGCGACTGAGACTTTTTCTCACGAAAACGGGAGCTTTGGGAAGTGTGCCAAGAGTCTGACCCCTCTTTTGGGGCCTGGGGTAATGTATTTATAGAAAAACTCGGCCCAATAAGTCAACTTAAGGTCCAAAAGCCCAATCTTAGTCAAATTAGCCCAACTTACTTAGATAATATCCAATTAATCCGGAATAAGTGTCACAGCGCCACGTAACTTCGAGAATGCACCCCAGTCGAACACTAGTAGCACGTAATGTCGAGAAAATATCCGGGAATATTCTTTACCAACTCATTGCCTCCAAATTCTTAGGAGATAGCAAAAAATATCGCCTTAGGTCGCCAACGAACTTTCCGAGTGCCAAATTACGAATATACCCCTAGCATCATTTCCGACCGAAATCATCCAAAACAGCTCACCATCAGAATCCTCATACGTACGCCCGGGATGTCCAAATTATGAGATTTCCCCCGAAATCACATCGCTCAATAAATATAATAGAAAATCAAAAATACCCTTTAGCCACGTCAGACGAGCCCCGGGGGTATCATAATTACATAAATAACCTCGGGCAATATCAATAGTCCCCTGGTTTGCAGATTCAGATTCTGAGTCGTAAACCACATTATATCGGCTCGTCTAGAAGTCCAGTTTTATAAAAATTTTAAGAAACCCATGAGTAAGGCTGAAATCATCTCGATGACATTATTTTTTCAGATTTCGAGTTCAATTGAGAATTTCACGATTTTCCAACTCGGAGTGTTTGCTCTTATACATATGTCTCTTCACTTTGCGTACCGACGCATTTCATTATACATTGATATTCTGATGCACCGCTTCGATTCACTAATATTACGCAATCGAGCTTTGGAAATTTTTTTACTGTCTGTCAAGAGGTATCAATCTCAGCGTGGAGCTCTCACTTTTTGCGTTATCAAAATCTAGCTCTTCACAGCTTGGGGGGTTTGTGACTCCTCAAGTTCGCAATTCAGTCTTGTTCCCGTCATGATTATCACTCTGCGACCTCGAACTCATATGTGTTTTTCCTGCATAAGATATCTCTATGTTCAATCAAGAACATCACTTTATCACCTCGGCCAAGAGGTCGGACTTACTCCATTGCCATTCTCATTATTTTGGGGCAATTATTTTACGCTTGTGGTCGATCGGGTGAATCTCTTATATGCTGCTCAATTACTGGCTACCTATAAAGGCTATCGTCTATATAACATGTTTGCTTTCTTAGTAAGGGGCCGTTGATATAAACAAGGCCATGTGTTTGAACATGAAGGGTAACATTTGAATTTGAGGTCGAATTCCCAACTTTGAGGCGAAATGATGACTTTATTGTCTCTTTTACATACGATCCCATAAAGAACAAAGTTTCTTTAGCCGACACCTAAGTATCGAAGGTAGAGCTCAACTGAATAATAGCTTGGACGGTCATAGAATATTATGTAGGGGGAAATACCGATCGAGGTAGGGTCGTTACCTTCCCTCTATTCCTACTTCTCATATATATTATCTAAGAATTAAGATTCTTTCTGAAGTATTTATCACTCGGAGAACTTCGCCTCGGAAGATATTAGCCGAATTCTTTGGGTTATAAGAAAAGAAAACCGAGGGCTCTGACTGAGAATCATATAGGAAACCACATAAAGTTATGGCAATAACGTAAAATTGCCTCATAAGAAAGACAATGACTATTATATTTATATCTCACCAATTTTGATCTCCCATATGTTTCCTTTGATATAATAAGTCCCAGTTCCGTTTGAAATTGATTCTCTTTATTTGTGAATTTAAAATTTGCTTTTGCTTTGTTCCGTCTCTAATAAAATCTCACAACTTGAGCAACCCCGATAGTTGTTGCTATATTCGTATTATCTCGGGTAAGAAAATACGTGCCGTCCATAAAACGGCTTTATGACATCTCCGATGGTAAATAAGATAATCCATATCATGCTGGCAATAATTCTCTGGACCGAATGGCCATAGATGAAGACGTACGTGCTATACACCAACATGCTAATCCGTCTCTCTCATAAATAATGAACCCGAGCCATCCATAAAATACTTAAGACCCATTCACAATGTGCTGAAAGAGTCTACTCCTTTCGGGGGTAATTACTTGATCACTTTCGTACGGATCACGATTATGCGTCTCTCATCGTAGGAGATCGTAACACAAGTATCCTCGCCATACATAAGGGAATGACCCTTGACTATCGCAACTTCATTAAAGGGAGCGATCTTAGTACATCCAGGCCAGCTTCTTGGTTCTTTCAACCATAACAAAAAATACGAGACAGCCATGAGACAATTACTGGATACACCATTTATACAAAATAAAATACAGGCTCATCCACTTAACATAGTAGATTCATCATGACCAAGCGCCCAACAATAACTTGATTCTATCTCTTTGACTTATCCACTTGATATTAGGAGAACGGGCGAAGGACACAACGTTGTTCGAGACGAAGATACATCTTCATGTGAGGCTATTTTCACAACTTATCAAATGCTATTTTGTGCTATGGACGAGACAAACGTCTTTCTCTCCATCTGTCCGAAAGAAATCCTCTTCGTATACTGCTTTACAATCTTTCTTTAGAATTTTTCTGTATAGATTTGCTTATTCTCCAATAAACAAACTATCGTGTTGTAAGCTATCAAAGCTACCAAAAATGAGACCTCTAAATCATCAAATGGGCAAATATCGATGCACATAAATATCTTTATACAACAAACATTTTATCCAGAATATTCTTTGTTGTGGGAAACTTTTTCGATCACTTTGATTATAACTGTGAGTCCCTAGTCGTAGAAGAATTAAGTTGAATTCATACCATTGGGTGAATATTTGGCTACTCTAATCAATTCTCTGAATGAAAACCAAGAACACGATCCATTGGCAAGTAAATCTATGTGCAGATGATTAAGCTTAAATGATGGATTTTCGAGCCAATAGTCCCTTTGGTAGGGGTATCACTTTACAATTTGTGTAATATCTGAGAGTGCCCGATCATAACTAACGCGAATTGATACCATAAGGCTATCACTTGGTCAATTTGACGATCAATGAAAATACGTCTTCACAATAATGATGTCAGTGCTATAGGACCGTACTAGGTCGGTTAGCGAATGAAGTCATGTCATAACGTGGTTTCATAACTACTCCTATAATACACTCTTCCATTGATATTAAATAACTTAATATTCCTCGTCATATAATGAAACTTCCTTTCATTTCTCTTCAATTTCTCCGATCGCCTTAAGAAAAATCTAACATCGAATAATCTGAATCAAGAAGTTAACCTCCAAAATGATAATAGCTTCTCATATGATTAGTTCGCCGATTCAGAATAAATTCTTCTTCGGCGTGACTTGGTGAAGAGGTATTTCACGAATGTGAGAGGGGTTCCAGATAATCACATAAAGTTTATACAATAATTCCGATCCTGGGTAAGAGTCCCCAGTAATCATAACGTTTGTTGAATGCAAACAATAAAGTGAGTATTTTCCCGTTTTCAATCGTTTATTCAAATGAAAACCATAAGTACGATCACAGT